>JAMXBD010000572.1:0-600000 GCA_024138025.1 Combretum micranthum
CATTAAGACTTTTGGGGCTCCACTGGTGTGAATTGGAATGTAAATGGCAACTGAAAGCAACGTGATTCCAGCCGGAGTTGTGGACGTGAATTCAATCTTAGGAGCTTTTATTCAACGTGAGGATTTGTATTTTGTCCTATGTTTCCAGGTGTTTCCAACAAATTGCAACCGACTCCTTCTGTTCCAGCGTAAAGATTCTGTACACATTTGTTTCCATTTCCAGCATAGCGTGTGGAATACAGTAGCCGTAACTTTTAATTTGCCGTTGTCCTCTTCTTCCAGCATGGAGTCCAGCTTGCTCGTGTGTGTGTGGAGAATGTGCGGTGTTGTTCGTGAAGAATTTGCTGCTGAGGTGTACTGCCCTGTTCGTGATATTCAATGCAAGCTGTTGTCTATGCGTGGAGAAGGAGTTGCAGTGCGTGGAGATAGCTGAAAAGGTCGTCCTCTGTTCCAGCGTTATCAACCTACTCATGCTCTGTCCAAGCGTGTGTGATCAAGCAGCAATGCTCGTGTGCTGTGCTTGGAGGGGACTACTTGCTTGGCCATCACACCTGCCTGCTGGAGCTGTAGCGTCTCTTGTTCGTGGAGCTCCTGCAACGCTGCTTGATCGACTTTTGTTGCGGTGCGTGAGAAAGGTGCTGCTCTGTTCGTGGCTTCGAATTATAGCGCATGGGAGTACTCTTTTGTTCGGTGGAGCAGCCTTGCGTGCACGTGGATGTGTGTTGTCTCCAGCTTTGTAGTTTGAACGGCTGATACATGGCCTTTCTCCTGTCCTTGAAGCAACTTCCAACGGTTGAAATTTTTGCTCATCTCCATCATTGTGTCAGCGTGAGGGTATTTTACAATCCAAAGTATCCACTTACCATTCCAATTTTCTTTATTATTATTATTATTATTATTATTATTATTGTTGTTGTTGTTGTTGTTGTTGTTGTTGTTGTTGTTGTTGTTATCATCATCTAATTAATAGTTAACTGAAATAATTAATTTATAAACGTATGTTTATATTCATTATGTACAAGTTTTATCGAAATAGAATTTCCTAAGTTAAAACTCTAAATTGTTTGTACGTACAAATATTTAGTTTCGATTTTACACAATTAATTATTTTTAGTATTTTAACTTACGCGATCAAATTTTTCAAATTCAATAAATTAAATTATGAACAAAGTCTTAATGAATTCAAAATTTTCTAGCAAGTATAACAACGGTCTTGGAATTTTTATCTTAAATTTATATTAGTAATTATCGGTCGGTGTTGATATCTATTACATACTTATAACCTTAATAGTTCATCTTTGGATTATCATTTTACATCAACAAGTCTATTACTAGATTATATTTTATCGAGTTTGGAATTTAGAACTACTTCTAGTTATATCTTAATTATCAATTTAAGATATGAAATCTCATTTTTGGTATCTATTAAGATCAAAGAAATTGTTATTCGGGTTTTTCAAACAATGAATGAGTTTATTGCAACTCATTGATCAATTCTAAGATTTCTGTTGAATCATAATATTTGATATTAGTTTCACATTTGTCAATTTGTTCATTTTCTAGTTATGAAAATTGTTAAATGTTACGTTGATAATTCATTATTTTAATTTCTAAATCTCTAAGTCTTTTGATTGGGATATTAGCGTAATTTGAATATTCTTTTAAGATCTAGATTCTTAGATATTGATCTATTTTACCAAATATTATATTTTACTGAATAGAATCTATTTATATTAATTTGTTATTAGCAACTTATTTTTTTTATTTTTTTATGTAGAGCTACTTGATATATATTATTAATAGATTAATAGTAGCTTGAATACTATTATTTCATTATTTAACAAGCACAGGATTTATTTTCTAAATATTGAACTTAAGGAAAAATTATTCTGTAATTTATATTAACGATTGGTTTATCATCGTTTTATAAATTATTTGAGATCATAGAAGTTACATTTTGTATTTCGAAAAATTTTTATTGGTAGCGGTTTTAATCTTTCTAATTATAATCAAATTCATTTATACTTTAACAATTTTAAATCGAAAAATTTTGGAGTGATTTTTCCTACTTGTTCCAAACATTCTAAATAATTATGGATTACATTTTTAGTATTTGTTATAATCAGGTTACGTAAAATTTGGGGGATTACATTTTTTCTTAAGGTCATGAAATTTCGTATTTGATATTATTTAGAGTTTAGTTTTAATTTAGGTTGGTTTTTAGGGTTTTGGTTTCAGTATTTAACTCTAGGATTATTTTCTAAGAGTTATGAAAAATTCAAGGGCTTGCAGTTTGAAAATGTCATTTCCATTATTTAATGGAAAAAACTTTATGAAAAGTGGACAAGTTTACCCCCGTCATTATAACTCATGGTAAAACATATGCCATTAGACATTTTGGGCAGTTTTGAAATAAATTTAAGTATAGATTATGAGAATTAAACTCTATAATGTAGATACAACAAATACTTTATGACACCAGACAAATATTACTTAATGTATAAAAAAAACATTAATTATTCAAAGACAAAAATATTAAAGAAAAAATTTAAGTTTCAAATCTCATAAAAATAAAAATTTAAATTAATATTTAATATTTTATATTTATGCAATTTATTTCTAAGGTATCATTAACTACCTAATATACACTCAAGATTTAGTGGTCCACACTTTACTTTATGTTTATCACCATATTAGTAAAATTTTACCTATGTCATGTATTCTTGTCTTTGGTATCTTTCACTTTCCTCTAAATTTAATTTCCTAATGTTTAAACTTAAGTTAAGAAAAAAAAATCTCAAGGATTACAATATCAATGCTATACATGCTAAGTTCCATTCTCCCAGTGACTTAAGTAAATGTGGAATGTGGGAATCAAAGAAAATGCCAAACAAAATGTGAACAGTAAGAAAATCCCAACAAAATGTTAATAGCATCTCTTGCAGATGCTTACCGAGGTTACATCACAAATAATCAAAGAACTTGGCTATCCAAATAAGATGAGGCCAGAACATATCCAACATAAGCAATGTCATATATCATGACAAAATAATGCATAACAATATGGCAACAAAAGTGACAATATCTTATGACCATAGTCTCAAGACCGAAAGCTTAATTTATTGATAATCATTCAAAAGTTGTAATGATGCAAAAAGGCTATATAAATACATATATTAATTAAAACTTGACATAAGATAAATTTCTTTCTACATACAATGTAATCCCTGAGAATTTTCACACTAGTATATAATGATAGAATGGAAAATGTGAATTAAATAGTGAACTTAGAACCTAATAAAAATCCTATAATTAATTTATGAGTAGAAGTGAGCTCATTAGCTTGAGATCCGAATAGAAATTTCTTTGACCCCAATTGATACCAAAGACAAGATTTCATAACTTGAGCAAATAACTGAAGATATAATTAAAAGTAGCTCTAAATTTCAAACATGATAAAAGAAAACCTTTTTATAGAACCTATTGGATATAAAACGATAACTAAAAGACAGACCACTGAGGTTATAAATACATCATGGGAATGAAAAAAGATACATAACTAACAATCTAGACTTCAAATAAAAGTTTGGATTGCACCATTATTCTAGTTAGGGAATTTTGAACCTATATAAACTAAAACACTAATTTGACCTATCAGCCTAGAAAACCTTAATCGCATAAGATAAAACTCTAAAAATACTCAATTAGGTAAACTTTAAACTCAAAATTCAAACTCAAGTATAATCTAGGAATAATGTAGATGCCTTAAGAGAACTTCTAGTGATAAAAATCCTATCTAATTGATAAAATTAGATGCGTAAAGCTTTACAAGCTACATGAAAACTAAATATTTTTTATGTACTTGTAATTCTAACTTGTTCATGTAATCAATGGTGGGAAATTAAAGATGAAATACCGGTCATCTACTTGAGGAAATCAAACATGCCATATGCTCTTCAAATTGAGCAAATTGCAACTTAAAAGTCAAAGTGACAATGACCTATTGGCTAATGAAGAGCTTCCAAGTACCCTAAAACAATTAATGAAAGAATTGAGCATATGATAACTAACTGAAAAAGCGCTCTATTTCTCCTTTTGCACCATAAATTCAAGAAAAAATTTTGACAACAAAAAAACACATTTCTATTTTTTTTCGTTCACCATATATTGCCTTAGGATCTCTAGAAGTAGACTAAGTCAACAAGTTTTGACAAATTGAACAACTAACATCCAATTGAAATCAACTAAACAAATGACAAAGTAGCAAATATTGACTTAATTTCTCAAGCTTAAAGTTAGCTCCATGAAGTCCCTTAAGCTGGCGTACAATAACTTGTACAAATTGTCTCAAATTGCCATGTAAAACATGGTTGTAATTTGTACCTATCAACATCATATTCTAATAATAAATAGACTTTAAAGACAACAAACAAATGCCATAAATCTTACAAGTCCAAACTGTAGTAGCCATCTTCCATCATAAATAATATATAACAAAACCAATAAACCTTTTTGTCCTACAAAACCCAATCATAACCCATATCAAAAGTAGGAAAAATACAACACATACTCAACACTTCAAAAGACCCCACTTTCTCTCCTTTTTGCAAATCGTAAAGTTCACTTGGAAAATCAAGAAACACATCAAAACAAAACATTCCCTTTCTTCTTGTTTCCATCGTAGGCTTCTAAGAGAAAAGTCCCTACTAGCTCAAACTAATTCAAAGTCAACGATCAAGACTAAAAGGTAAGAAAAGCTTCTTTCTAAACTAGCTTATTTCTAGAACAAATAGAATTCATCCTCTTTTCTACCAATATAGATCATAGTCAATAAGAGGGGAGGAAGTTTGTCACTTTATTTCCAAACAAACAAGGTATTATCTACATCATCTCTAAGTTTATATTATACCCAAGTAAAGAAAACTGGGAAAAACACTAATTTGAATTACTTGTGGAGCTTATCATGTTTGGTTATTCCTTAAGACATGTGAAAAAAACAATTATACTAAGTTCACATGATGACATTCAATACTTATTTTACTTTAGCTAAACACTATATTTAGTGATGGATGATGTAGGAAACAACATGTAAAATAACAATAATGAACATTAGAAGTTGCTCCATCTAGGAAATGGATCCTATAATATATGCACTATAATAAAACTCATCTAATATTTGTGAAATGCACCATTAACATGATTTATGAATGAAATTTAATAAAAAGAAACCACAGAAACAAAAAAAAAAAAAACTTCAACTCTATAATTATAACATGAATCATCTAATAAAACCAAGAAAAATTATAAAATATTTTTGCATAGCCTCCAACACAACCTTGCAGACAACAGGAAATAAAATAGAGCATCATCCCTCCTGTCGGCACAGCCTATGCAGCCTCTTGTGCATACTTTAAAACTCTATTTTTCCCTATCTATCCAATATGAAACCAAATCAAACTTTAGAGTTATATTCTACAATATCACGGTTTTATGTCTACATAAAAAAAAAAATTAAAAAATTAATTAAGTTTAACATACTTTTATATATGCCTAACTCCATGAGCTTGCAAATATATTAGAAAATTAATTAAAGGACTAGATACTAAAATGTGACCCTATAAATAATAAAAAAAAATATCAAACTTATAAATGAGGTAAGATTGACAAGCGAAGTAATAATAAATAAAAATCTCACTATTAAACAAATGCTAACAGATGTAAAATCTAATTAACGTGGAATGAAGAGAAACAAAATGAAATTAAATACAAAATAATAAGTATCTATCGCTATAGGGTCATTACCTTAAAAGACTAATATAAGTGAAAGAGATTATATAAAAAGAGCCATTGATCTAAATAAGACTAAAAATGAGCAAACACCAATATAGGACACTTAGGCATCCATACGAGTTCAATTATCTAATTATAGGTCTTATTGATGAATATTTCTATTCATCTAATAGGTGATTTTAATACTGTAGAGGATTTCCCGGTTGACCATTACGATTAGAAAATATGAGTAGGTGAGTAACTCATACTTATTATATTGTTATGCTTGTAGATTAGCTACATTTATAATAAAAAGATAATAATGGAATTGTTGGGAATATGGCTTTGTAGGCATTGTATGTGTATGAGTTTGTTAGTTGCTAAGCTACACTAATAACAATGATAATGGAATTTCTTGTAGACTCGTTATGTGTATAGCATGTTAATTGTCTGTACAATGCTTGATCACCTTAAACCTGACTAAAAACTGTTGGTACCATAAATGAAATGGACATACATTGCATAATTTTCATATAATAAATTATAAAAGCACGACAGCTTGCTACGTATTAGTACTTCGGTTCTCTGGTAATGCTTGGTTTTTCTCGACAAAATGTTATTAGTTCAATTCCATATAAATTTATTGGTAAATGAAGGGTTACGTCTGTGGTAAGAATTTAAAATGACTAACACTTAACGGAGTTTCTAAGGCTTCAAATAGGACATGAATGTTAAAAAATATTTAATATAATGTAATAATTAAAGTGAGGATTGTTGTTTTCCTCTATACTTAGTCTTTTCTGGGCAGGTGGGTTAATAGATGAGGATTTCCTTTAACCTCGATGAGAAGGTGTAAATCTTCATCTTGTTTGGATCTAAGTTATCTAAGCATGTATTTGGGTATATGTTTGATTGTTGCATTATATATTATTGATAATAACTTGCTTGATATATGATACGTTATGGTTATTTACTGAGCTCGTGATTTATGCTTATACTCTTACAGTCCTTATAGGTTAATTCTTTGCCCTTGGTTAGTATCTTCTCGAAGCATAACACCAGTAAGGTTTCAAGGGTAGAAGGATTATGGGTTAGACGGAATATTATCTAGTGATATATGTTAAATGATGTATGAATATCATTTTATTTATTCTTAAGATTTTACTTATAAGTTGTGTTCTGTAATATCATATTATTTAGATAATTATTTAGAAAATTCTATTTATGATGATGTATTTTTATATGTGTTCATCATTCTTATCATTGCAACCGAAAAAATCTTGTTTTGTTAAATTATGTTATTTTCCAAGGCAAACCTAGTATTAACATGTAAGTGTGATCCTTTCTGATGTTACCTAATCTTTCTTAATACAAATTTTAGACATCATACAATATCATAATATGTATGTTACCACTAGAGTACCCTTGTGGTGTGATAGTTTTTAGTTGGTATCAGAGCATTGGTTGCTAGCATAAGAAACATGAATATGTACAAAAATATAAATAGTAAAGATAGTAGTAGAAGAAATAGATCTTATTTAAGAATAGCATGGGTAGTTATGGGTAGATTTAAGAACCTAAATAAAGTTGCATGATTAGTAATCCGTGATGTAATTTTATTTGTGGTGCAGACCAACCCAACTACATGCAATATCAAATAGATGATATTCAACATGTTAGAATTAGAAACCTTAATGGATTACAAAAGGAGGCTGAGAGTATTAGTGGAGGATCTGTCATTATCTAGCATTGCCAAGACTTTAGAGGAGATTCTTGGAAAGTGGAGGCAAGGACAAAATCCACTTTTCAAAGAATGGTTGTTTCTTATGGAGAGAGAACATCCAGAACCTAGCATAGCTATTGGGTTGATTTACAGGTTTAAGAGATTTGTTTGTAGAAATGGAGGAGGCCTAGAGATTGATAATGTAGTTTTTATAGTGTTAGCCAAATCAAAGAGACCAGCTCCTGTTGCCTTTAGATACTAGGAGGACATTGGCCAGGGCATAATCTATGCACATGATCTTAGAGGAGATTATCGCGGGGTACGTGGTACAAATCCTTATAATGATGAGTGGATGATGAGTCATATTATTAGTTTTCACTTTCTTAGGGATGTATTGATGGCTAGAACTTCCATTGTATCTGAGGTAGAATCCAAACATATGAGCCCTCCTAGCTTGTATGACTCATTTTCATACTGATTTACTTAGACCACAATGTTATAGTTAAGAAAGCATGGGAGGAGGACATCTAAGAGGGATACTACTACTGCTACGTTAGACAATATAGTAGAGAAATTAAAGAAGATGAAAGATGAGAGTGTTGTATATGCACAATAGATGGCGGGCTCAATAGACTTTACACGGTATACACTTGGTAGTTAGTTTGGTACTTAGAAAGGTACCTCGCATGGTAGATGGTTGAGTGGCGAGGAAGCCATGTTGGTGCAAGAGAATAGACGAGATCCTGTTACTTGATCAGTAGAGATTAGCAATTTAAATCTTAGCGTAGCACCACTAGGATAGCATGCTATAGTACGGGATCTAAGTGATAGTGATTCTAGTGGTATAGTGGAGTATCCCCAGCTGGATGCCCCGAATAAAGGCAAAAGACATCTCTATCTTAGTCCGTAGGGAGTTTGATGAGGAAGAGTTGATTATGTATGTTTTTTTTTAATAGACTTTTTATGCATAGCCATGTGATGATTGTTACCTTACTTTTGATCGACTTATAGTTGGATGTATCAGTTAGTGCCACTTTTAACCATGTACATATAGAACTAACTTTGGACACCTTAGTATGTTTTGATGTATATATCTTATCTATCCATATACTTATGTAAATATATGAGAAAGTTAGTAAAAAAAGGATGCTTATACTATGAAAAATATTATATGTATCCTTAAGTTATAGAAATTATCCATGTATGAAACATTGCCATAAAGTGTATAGAAATGAGCATAACCAATTCATATCACAAGAAACGAGATTTATCTAAGGTAATGTGTTTATTTATGATAGAATGTCAAGAATGAAGGTAGAAGAGGAAGACTTGCAAGAGCACAAGGAAATCCACTAGAAAATACACCATCACCACCCTAAGATCATCTAAAAATTTTTCTACTTGCAATTCAATAGCAAAATGCATTAATTTTGTAAGCTTTGCAAGGTGGACAAGTCCCCCCTATAGTACCACCAGCTGAGGCACCAGCTATGCATCGAGCATCTATCAGGAGAAATGAGGAACATGCTGTATTGATTCAACCATCAGCGAATGAATCAATAAATCAATAACAACATGCAAAATCTGCTGCCGAGGTACAAAGGCTACCTCGATAAGATCATGGATTGCCTCCACCACCACCACTGGAACCTCAAAGAAACATACTACCAGAGTTCATCAAATGCAATAGATATCTTGAGGGACTACCCGGTAAGCTAGAAGAAGTCAAGGATTGGCTAGCATAGATATAAAGGACTTTTGATGTTTTTCAGATACTAGAAGTTCTTAAAGTACCTTATGGATCCTATTGATGCGGACTCCTCAACAGATCTCAAATAAAAATTCGATCTTTTGTCTTTTAGGGTTTTAGAGCGAAGTGAAATTGAAAATTAAAGAAGGATATAGATGTAATCATCACTCAAATAGGTTCCACGAACAACAAAAACAAACTAGTTTGTGATTAGATTATAAACCGATAACACCACGATCTCCAAAGCACTCATGGTGTTAATGAATCATGAGATTCAAAAGCAATGTTCACCACAAATCTATATAACTCAAGATTTGATAAAAACAAACGATTAAAGGAAAATTAGATTTCTCAATAATCTAAACCACAAAAGGGTTTTACAACTCACTCAAGATTGTTTCGAAACTTAGATATTAAAGAACTAATTCTCTATAAAAAAACATAATACATATAAGGAAACAACATAGAAGCTTAAAAGTCACACTGGTTAACTTGTAATGAACACTGGCTTTTAATATCACCTATCTATTGCAACTAAGAGCAAGAATATGGTGGGACTTTAAAAAGAGAGGATTACCACAACCAATAACATGGAAGGAATTCGGGTGTGAGTTTCTAAAGGAATATTTTCTAAGCAGTCAGAAAGCAAAATATAGTACTAATCTAATGAATCTAACTCAAGGGAATAAGATAGTTGATGAGTATGATCATGAGTTCAACTGGTTGCTACATTTTTCCTTAGATGCTTACAAGGATAATGATGAACTAAAGAGGCAAAATTTCTAGTTGGATTGAAGCCTCATTTCTAGAGAAGACTTGATGAATTTGAGATTATTGATTTTGCTGCTATGATGAAGAAAGTGCAAGTGATAGAACATGCTAGAAAATATGAGATGGAAAGATAGAAGAAACGAAAGCAAACACTTGGTAAAAAAATTCATGATAATGTAGGACAAGCTTTATTCCTAAGAAAGGGAAGTTCTTCAAAACAACTAGGAATGTAAAGAGTGGAAATGTTAGGAAAAGTAATGTTACCTGTTGGAAGTGTAAAGGTGCTCATTACCTAAAGAACGCCAACATCTTTAGCATAAATGCTATTATTGTGGTGAAAGTAGACACATTACTACCACATGTCTAAAGAAGACAGGTGCGATTTTCACAACTGTCCATAAATAGTGAATATAGCGGTTAGATTTTCACAATCTAAAGGAGTAGTTGGAGAAATGAACCAAAAAGAGGGCAATGCTAGTGTTAGTAAAGCCATTGGAGCAGCTAGGGTTTATGCTACTAAAGCCATTGGAGATAGAAGGAGAGGATAAAGAAAACATTTTGAATAATGCTGACATAGAAGAAATTGACCTCATTACAGGTATGTAATTACATATGAGTCAATATAAATTAAGCACGAGCATAATTAGATGAACCACAATATGCTTTTATAACACATAAATAACGTATGATAAATGATAATTAGGAACAATTCAAGTAAAAGACCATGTAGTGTATGCACTATTTGATACTTATGCAACACATTCATTCATAAATGGTGGATTAGCCAGACAAATAGGGTTAACACCTAAATCTATGGAAAAAGGATTAGGGTTTACCATACCCACAAGAAACATGGTTATAATCCGAGAAGTAGTGAATGCTCAATAAGGATTGGCGATTAAGAATCAACTGCTGATCTAATTATGATATATTTGCACAAATATGAAATTATTTAGGGTATGACTTGGCTAACTACCACAAAAGCTAAGATCGATTATTGTCTTGAAATGGTTTCCTTTGTCAATTGCCAAGGAGAAAGAAAGGAGCACAAAGGAGAAATACTCTAGGACAGTAAAGCCAAAATAACAGCTATTGATGTTAATGATGAAAGGATTGAGGAATTGAGCAAGAATATTTTTGAAGTCATGGATGGAGAACCTGAGAAACATGATATTCATACTATAAGAATAGTGTGTGAATATCCTAATACATTCCAGAGGAATTACCTGGATTACCTCCACATAGAGAGGTAGAATTCTCTATTGATTTGATACTAGGGACAAAACTGGTATCAAAAGCTCTGTATTATATGACACTTGTAGAATTGAAGGAATTAAAGGTGCAATTACAGGAGTCCATGGATAAAGGACTCATTCGACCTAGTGTATCACCATGGGGAGCTCTAATATTGTTTATTAAGAAGAAGGATGGTTCAATGAGACTCCATATTGACTATAGGGAATTGAATAGAGTGACAATCGAGAACAAGTATCTACTACCAAGAATTAATGAGTTATTTGATCAATTACATGGAGCAAAAGTATTTTCTTGTATTGATCTCATATTAGGATATCATCAAATTCAAACTAAACTAGAAGATTTACCTAAGACTGCTTTTCGAACTCGATATGGTCATTATAAATTTTTGGTTATGCCATTAGGACTAACAAATGCATCAGCAGCATTTTATGGACTTGATGAATAGGATTTTTTTACCATTGTTGGATAATTGTGTAATTATGTTTATAGACGATATTTTGGTATACTTACCCTCTTAAGAACAACATGAGGAGCATTTAAGGAATGTATTGTAGATTTTGAGAGATAACAAGTTATATGACAAATTGTCAAAGTGTGAGCTTTGGCTTAAAAGCATATCTTTTCTTAGACACATTATATTTGGAGAAGGAATTTCTATAGATCTTGCAAAAATTAAAGCCATCGTATAATGGAAAAGACTCAAGACAGTTACGAAAGTAAGAAACTTCTCGGGATTAGGGATTTCTCAAAAATTGTGAGGCCATTGATGCAGTTGACAAGGAAAAATGAGAAATTTGAATGGAATAAAAAGTAAGAGCAAGGTTTCTAAGAACTGAAAAGAGATTAACATCGGCACCAGTAGTAGTCTCACCTAATGATCAAGATCCAAATGCTATATATAGTGATGCATCCAAAAATGGTTTGGGATGTGTATTAATTTAGAATGAAAAAGTAATAGCTTATGCTTCCAGACAATTGAAAACCCATGAGATGAATTACACTACTTATAATTTGGAGTTAGCTACCATTGTTTTTGCACTCAAGATTTGGTGACATTATTTATATGTGAAATTTATACTAATCATAAGAGTTTAAAGTATATATTCATACAAATATAATTGAATATGAGGTAGCGATGGTAGTTGGAGTTGATTAAATATTATGATTTAGGTATCAATTATCATCCAAGAAAAGTTAACGCTATTGCTAATGCTTTAAGTTGGAAAAATTATAAGGAAGTAGCCTCAATGTTGACAGAATAGAAAGAGCTAATTAAAGAATCTAAAAGATTAAGCATAGGATTTACGATGCAAGGACTTGAAGCTAAACTTAGATATTTGACCTTAGAGCCTACCTTACTCTAACATATAAAGGAAACCCAGAAAAACGACTCGGAATTTCATAAGATTATTTAAGAAATATTACAGGATAACCATAAGGATTTTCGAGTAGATCATGAAGGAGTCCCTAGAATGGGTAATAGACTATGTGTACTACATAACCTAGATTAAAAGAAGGAATTGATGCATGAGGTGCACAATTTTGGATATGTTATTCATCAGAGAGAGACAAAAACATATAAGGAGTTGAAAAGTGCATATCGATGGAATGGTATGAAAAAAGATGTAGCTAAGTTTATAGCTAAATGTGAAGTATGTCAAAGGTTAAAGCTAAACACCAAAAGCCAGGATGATTACTGAAATTGTTACCGATTCCTAAATGGAAATGGGATCAAAATTTCCATGGATTTTGTATGTTTACTAGGACATGATGTTGTATGCGTTATTGTGGATCGACTCACTAAATCAATACATTTCTACTAATAAATATGACATACTCACTAGAAAAGTTAGTACGAATATATCTTAAGGAGATTGTTTAGCTACATGGTATACTAGATAGTATAGTGTCAAACAGAGATCCATGTTTTGTCCCTAGATTTTAGACTGGATTACAGAAAGCATTAGGGAAATAGTTGATGTTTAGTATTGCTTATTATCCACAAATTGAAGGACAGATGGAAAGGACTATACAAACCTCAGAAGACATGTTAAGGTCATATATACTATAATTCAAGGGAAATCGGGATCAACAATTATCTTTAGTAGAATTTGCATATAACAAAAATTATCATTCAAGTATTGGAATACTACCATATGAAGCACTTGATGATCAGAAGTGTAGATCACCCTTATTTTAGGATAATTTGGAGAAAATAGCTGCCAAACCAAAATTAGTGTAAGAAACAATTGATAAGGTAGCAGTAATAAAACAAAAAATGAAAGAAGCATAAGATCGACAAAAGAGTTGGGCAGACCTAAAAAGGAGAGAATTGGAATTCAAAGAAGGAGATCATATGTACTTGAAACTAAATCCAATCAAGAGTCTTCATTGTAGATGGACACAAGGAAAATGAGTCTTCGATATATTGGACCTTTTGAGATCTTGGATAGGGTAGGAGATTTGGCATATTGTTTGGCATTACTCCAAATCTTGCTAGTATACATAATGTGTTCCATATGTTGGTTCTAAGGAAATATGTACTAGACTTGGACAAAGTGGTTGTATTAGAGCCAATCACATTAAAGGAGAACTTAACATATGAGAAATATCACATCCGGATATTAGATAGCAAGGTACAAACTCTCAAAAACAAGGAGATCCGATATGTTAAAGTTTTATGGGATCCCCGAACGAAGGAAGTAACTTAGGAATTTGAAGACAAAGTCTGAAAGAACTATCCTCAATTGTTTGAGAAACTAGGTATGTAACATGCTTTGAGGACAAAGCTTATTTTAATCGGGGGAGGATGTAATCTTTGAGAATGTTCACATTAGTATATAACCATAGAATGGAAAATGTGAATTAAATAGTAAACTTAAGACCTAATAAAAATCCTAAAATGAATTTATGAGTAGTAGTGAGCATGTTTATAGCTTGAGACCTGAATAGAAATTTTTTTAACCCTAATTGTTACCAAAAACAAGATTTTGTAACTTGAGCAAATAACTTAAGATATAATTAAAAACAACTCTAAATTTCAAATACAATAAAAGACAATGTCTTTATAGGACCTATTGGTTATAAAACGATAACTAAAAGATGAACCATTAGAGTTATAAATATATCATAGGAATGAAAACATATCCATAACTAATGATTTAGAGTTCAAATAAAGATTTGGATTGCTTCATTATTCTTGTCAGAAAATTTAGAACCTTTAGGAAATCTTAATTTGTCCTATCGGGACCAGAAAACTCTAATCGCATAAGATAAAACTCTAAAAATACTAAATTGCATAAACTTTAAACTCAAAATTTAAACTCAAGTATAATATAGGAATAATGTAGATGCCTTATGAAACTTATAGTGATAAAACTCTTATATAATTGACAAAATTAGATGTGTAAAGCTTTATAAACTACATGAAAACTAGATATTTCGTTATGTACTTGCAATTCTAAATTGTACATGTAATCTACGGTGGGAAATTAAAGATGAAATATCGGCCATTTGCTTGTGGAAATCAAACACACCATATGCTCTTCAAATTGAGTAAATTGCACCTTAAAAGTCAAAGTGATTGTCACGCTCCAAAGGGTACCCTAAACATAACAATCCGTCACACTTAACATTAAAGCTTAAGTATGACAACCTTGGCCATTCCCATAGGCTTCGATATTAGGTGTAAGGCATGCTCTCACAATATTAGAGGACCATACTTTGAAATATGAAGCTTAAGAAGATATAATAACAAATTAAGAAATGGAAATCATAATATCCATTCATTTAAAATAATTGTCTTACAAGCCTTAGAGGCATTCTCCCATCAAAAATATGCTAGAGTCTATTACAAGAAATTTTCTTATGAAGTCTACATCTAAGCTAATGTCAAACTTCATCTAAAATTCCTTAACCAAAAGGGAAATACCTGACTGTAAAGTCCTCGTGGCTTCAACCACAAATAGCTAAACTACAAAAGATATCTATGGAGGTATAAGCTAACAGGCTTATTAAGAATTATTTCCATAAGTAAATACTTGAGTAGCAAAATGCAAATAAGTTATTTAAGCATTCAAGTGAAATGCAACATATGCGTAAACAAGCAAGGTATATAGTTTTCCAAGAACTATATGTTGAATAGATTTATGCATTGCATTCGGGCTTTGATGATAATAAGTAATCTCAAAATGAGTCATCTTAGTTATGTTATGCTTTCAATCATTACTGCTAAGCATATTAAATCTACTCGTGTTGAGTAATGCTTTTGGATTACCGCTAAGCATTGTTTAATTCCTTGTCACCAGGCATTCACTTTCGATCATTGTCGCCAAGCATTGCTTTCAACCATGTTACTACTCTTTCACCCAAGGATAATATCCCCATACAATGTGACTCTACATGGTATGCATAAATCAATTTATTTAAGATATCATAGCATCATTAATGTCAATTTTAAAGTGATCATAGAATTTCAGACACATTAAATTCTATACTATGACAAGCAATTCTTTACAATCAATTCCCATCTCGATATTCTTAATGTCCTTTCATATAAATTAACATACATATCATTTTATCTTTCCTTAATTCTAATGCATCTATACTACAAGCACAATCAAGTACACAATTTAAGGAAATAAACTCATGTTACCATGGCGATAGTTCTTCTAAATGGAAGAGTCGATCGAACAATCCACGTGGTCAAAATAATCCTCGAGATATGGATATTCTTCCTCTAGATCACCTAGTCGAGAAAAATACCTATAATGAGTATTTCTTGTTAACTCTCTTGAAATTTGACAAAACTATGTCATAAGAACGTTAAAATTCGTGTAGGAGACCAATTTAAAACAGACATAACTTGGTCATTTTAACTCGGAATTGCGCAAATAATATATCATTTTCTACCTATTCAAAAAGATCTGTCCATTTATAAAACTATTTTCTTCAAACTAGGTCATATGAGCTCCAAAACAGTAGCAATCAGATTCACCACAAAATGTCCCATCTTAAAAGCATTTGTTTCAATCATCAAATCATCCAAAAATTGCTTTGATAAATACTTAATTATCTATATAGTTTCAAAATTCCTTTTTATAGATGTATATCTCATATTTCATTCATGTTCAAGGATTTATTGTCCACACAAAATTCTTTAGTAAAAACAACGTTAGTTAGAAGTTTGGAAAAATCATAATTTACATGAAATCCTTTTGATTCTTTAAAAACGAAGTTTTTGATTATTTTGTTTTTAAAGAATATTTTATGTTTATCTTACTATTTTCTTCGATGACTTTTTCTTCAAAAATGAATTTCTCTGTTCTTGCCTTTTGAAACTTTTAACATTAGTGTCACTTTTCCAATTATTCTTCTATGTATTTCCTTTTATTATTATTTTGATCTTTTTAAATCTTAGTTTGAAAACTTATATTTCCTTTTTATGGGATTTCCTTTACATTATGTTTATAAGGAAAACATTTTTGTAACAAAGAATCAACTTCCTAATTTTAGAAAATGACTCTATTTCTACCATGGTTATGGTTTTAGAAAATCCTTTCAAAATAATAGTATTTCCAAAATTATGATGAGTTCTTCCTAAAGGTTTGAGAAAATCCTTTTAATAATTTAAAAACTCTAAATTCTTTTAGAACTCTCCTTTTGTTGACAAAAAGTCTCTTTTGTCAAAAGTATAATTTAAAATTTGTGGTTTAAACAACAACTTTTATTTTGCATGAATATGAGAATAATAACAAGCAAAATTATATATAAAAAAAAAAGCAAAATAATATAAATCAAGTATTGAGAGTTTTAGCTTTGAATCAATGCTCTTGGATTAAGAAATGGACTAGTCCCGAAAAGAAAAGAAAATTGTTTTGACTTGATGAGGACAAGTCTAAGACTAGAAAGATTAGTCTTAAAATAACATGAAAGTAAATAAATTGCATTGCAAAAATAAATAAATAACACGTGAGCGTATATGCTCTAAAGAATATATATATATATACATAAATATATTTAATTAGATATAGTTAAGAAGTTACATAATAAAAACAATAATATGAGCAAAATATAATAACATAAAAATATAGAAATTGATGTTCATAAACAAGAACAATACATGAAAATAGTGTAGCTTCCATGACAACAAGTTTAGAAAACTCATACCATGGTCATGTAAAGTTACATGACATGGTAGTAAATATGGAAAGAAGTTTTAAAGAGTAGTTGAAAGTAGTATGTAGAAATGGGTTTTGTGTGTGGAGAAAAAGAAAATTTGATAGTATTTTGGGGGAGTTTTGGAGGGAGTTTTGAGAGGAGAATTTTGGAGAGTTTTGGTAGTAAATTTGTGATAGATGAAGTGTGAAAGAAATGAAAGAGGAGAGGGTATTTATAGGGATTTAGGAGTGAAAATTGTGTGATTAAAATAACTAGAAAAAAAAATATATATATATATATGAGTGAATAAGAGAGGGAGGGAGTCGGGGGTAGGTGGCACCGGCCACTATAGGAAGGAGAGAGGGGGATTTATTTTTTTTGTATTTTTATTAATTAGATGTAATAATATGTAAGGTAGATGTGATATAAAGTTATGAGAAATGTAAAAAGTAAGGAAAAATAGGTATGTAGAGTGTAAGAGTGGGTAGCAAAAAAAATAGAGATAGATGAATAGTGTAAAATAGTAATGAATAGTTAATGTAAAGTGGATGTGACTAGTAAAGTACTGGTAGTAAGAAAATACGCGTATAAATGCAATATCTAATATTTTTAGTTACCGAAAAATTATAAAACTGACATTTTTTAAAACCTTATATTTTTACGAGTCTAACGGTATAACCAGAATATTTTTACTATTTCGATCCCTATGACACATGTTTTGAAACTGTATCCGATCAGGTTTAAAACGAATTGCAGTTGACTAATATGATATTTTTAAGCTCTCTTATATTATTACAAACTATTCTATGTACTAATCTCTTACTTACTCACTTAGGATTAACAACACGGGATTGCCAGACTTAAACTATTACATCTAACTAAGGTTTTGTTGATTTTAAGGTTTTCGGTTGACCTTCTAATTAGGTTTTAAGCTTAACCGATCATAAAACTTTGGGGGTTTACAATGACAATAACCTATTTGGCTAATGAAGTTCTTCTGAGGGCCCTAAAGCAAT
Source organism: Combretum micranthum (assembly GCA_024138025.1). NCBI lineage: Eukaryota > Viridiplantae > Streptophyta > Magnoliopsida > Myrtales > Combretaceae > Combretum > Combretum micranthum. The sequence goes on from JAMXBD010000572.1 coordinate 18,449, forward strand.
TAATGAAAGAATTGAGCTCATGACGACTAGCTACAAAAGCCGGCTCTATTTCTCCTTTTGCACCGTAAATTCATGAAAGAATTTTGACAAAGCAAACACAATTCTTTTTTTTTCCCATGTATTGCCTTAGGATCTCTAGAAGTAGACTAAGTCAATAAGTTTTAACAAATTGACCAACTAACATCCAATTAATATCAACTAAACAAATGACCAAGTAGCAAATGTTGACTTAATTTCTCAAGCTCAATGTCAACTCCATGAAGTCCCTTAAGCCGGTGTACAGTAACTTGTACAAGTTGTCTCAAATTGCCATGTAAAAAAATGGTCAAATTGTACCTATAAACATCATATTCTAACAATAAATAGAATTTAAAGACAATAAACAAATGCAATAAATCTGACAAATCAAAATAAGACAAATACAACACAAACTCAACACTCAAAGACCCTACTTTCATTCCTTTTTGAAACTGTATCAAAAAACACATCAAAACAAAACATTCCTTCCTTCTGTTTTCACGTGAAACTAATTGAAAGTCAAGGATCAAGATAAAACCAGTAAGAAAAGCTCCTTTCTAAACTAGTTTTTCTAGAACAAATAGAACTCATCCTCTTAACTACCAATAGATCACAGTCAACAAGAGGGGAGGAAGTTTTTCACTTTATTTCCTAACAAACAAGGTATTATCTACATCATCTCTAAGTCTATATTATACCTATCTAGAGAAAACTAGGAAAAACACTAAATTGAATTACTTGTGGAGCTTATCATTTTCGATTATTCCTTAAGACATGTGAAAAAAACATTTATACTAAGTCCACGTGATGATGTTTAATACTTATTCTACTTTAGCTAAACACTGTATTTAGTGATGGATGATGTAGGAAACAACATGTAAAATAGGAGTAATGAACCTTAGAATTAGGTTCATGCAGGAAGTGGATCCTACAATATATGCATTATAATAAAACTCATCTAATATTTGTGAAATGCACCATTGACATGATTTATGAAATGAAATTTAATAAAAAGAAACCTTAGAAACCTAATAAGGAAGTTCAACTCTATAATTATAACATAAATCATCTAATAAAACCAAGAAAAATTACAAAATAAGGCCGTTAAGAGGTGGGATAGAGAACAATAACTCATCCTCCCTTCAGCATAGGCTATGCAGATGATAGGGAATAAAACAAAGCATCATTCGTCCTATTAGCATAGCCCATGGAAACCCTTGTCTAGACTTTAAAACTCTATTTTACCCTTTCTATCCAACATTGAAGCAAGTCAAACTTTAGAGTTATATTCTAAAATATCATGGTTTTATGTCTATGTAAAAAAAAATTAAAAAATTAATTAATTTTAATATACGTTTCATACATACCTAACTCCATGAGTGTACAAATATATTGGAAAAATAATTAAAGACTAGATACTAAAATGTGACCCTATAAATAATAAAAAAATATCAAACTTATAAATGAGATAAGGTTAACAAACGAAGTAATAATAAATACAAATCTCACTTTCAACACAAACGCTAGTAGATGTAAAATCTAATTAAATTTAAGAATAGTGAAATTGCCCTAAATAGAAATATAAACATGGATTAGAATCAAGAGAAACAAAATGAAATTAAATACAAAATAAGTATCCATTACTATAGGGTCATTACCTTAAAAACCAATACAAGTAAAAGAAATTATATAAAAAGAGCCATTAATCTAAATAAGACATCTAAAAAGGAACAAACACCAATATAGGACACTTAAGCACTCATACGAGTTCAACAATCTAATTATAGATCTTATTGATGAATATTTCAATTAATCTAGTAGATGATTTTAGTACTATCGAGGGTTTCCCGGTTGACTATTACGATTATGCAGTATGAGTAAGTAACTCAGACTTATTACATTGTTATGCTTGTAGATTAGCTACATTTATAATAAAAAGATAGTAATGGAATTGTTGTATATATGGGCTTGTGGGTGTTGTATGTGTATGAGTTTTTTGGTTACTAAGCTACACTAATAACAGTGACGATGGAATTTCTTATGAACCCATTGTGTGTATAGCATGTGACTGCCTGTATAATGCTTGATCACCATAAACTTAACTAAAAACTATTGGTACCATAAATGAAATGGACATGCATTACATAATTATTGCATATATTGCATTACAAAAGCATGAAAGCCTACAACGTGACAACATTTTGGTTCTTCGGTAATGCTTAGTCTTTCTAAACAAGATGTTATTAGCTCTATACAATATTACCTTTGTTCTTTTGGTTCCATGGGAACTAACTAGTAAATGAACGACACTGCCTATGATATTGATTTTAAATAACTAACACTAAGTTAAGTTTCTAAAGATTGAAATAGGAAACGAGTGTTAAGACATATTTAATATGAAGTGAAAATTAAAGTGAGAATTGTTGTTTTCCTGCATGCTTAGCTCTCCTGGGCAGGTGGGTGAATAGATGAAGATTATCTTCAACCTCGATGAAAGGGCTTAAATCTTCATCTTGTTTGGATTCTATGTTATTCAAACTTATATTTGAGCGTATGTTTGATTGTTGCATTATATATGATAGATAATAACTTGCTTGATATGTGATATGTTTGATTATTTACTGGCCCATGGTTTATGCTCACACTCCTACAGTCCTTACAGGTAATTCTTCGTCCTTGGCTAGTATCTTCTCGATCATAGCACTGGTAAGGTTTCAAAGCTAGAAGGATTATGGGTTACGCAAAAAAAAGTAATCTAGTGATATATGTTAGATGATGTATGAACATCATTTATTTATTTTGAGAAATTTACTTATAATTTGTGTTTATAATATCCTATTATATAGACAGTTATTTAGAAAGTTCTTTTTATGATGATGTATTTTTATATATTTTCATCATTGTCATCATTGCAACCGAAAAGATCCTATTTTGTTAAATTATGTTATTTTCCTAGGGAAAATTAGTATTTAACGAGCATGTGTGATCCTTTCTAATGTTGCCCAATCTTTCTTAATGCAAATTTTAGACATCAGACAGTATTATAACAGGTATTTTACTACCAGGATACCCTTGGGGAGTAACACAGAAACATCTAAATTATTAATTGGATTAAAAACTGTTATGCTATTGTAGTCCAGCCTAAGGGTCTTGATTTGCGATACGTAAGCAAATATATATATATATATATCACACTTGTATTATTATTATATTATTATTATTATTATTATTATTATAACATCAAAGGGTATTGTAAATTCAAGCATATAACATTTAATATAATAATATAATTCTTAATAATGATGGCATACAGATAGGGTATGAACATCATTCACAAACTTCAAAATGAATATTAATATTAATCAAATAAGGTGAAACACATGTCTACTATTCTTGCAAAATAACAACCAACAAAAATATATATCGTAGAAAAAAATTACTAAATTACCACCTCTATATCGCATGTTGGAGAAGAGATATAAAAGTTTGTACATGTATCACATGTTAGAGAAGAGATATAGTGACAATATAGAGTAAAACATATAAAAATAGTTATATCGCATATTGGAGATGAGATATATATTTAAATGTGTATCACATAATACTCATGAGATACGCGTTAAATAATTACACGTGTCAAATATTCAACATGCGATATACAAAAAAAAATATTGCATGTTCAACATATAATACAACAATGATAATCATGTAATTATTTTCATTTAAGTTGTATTTATACAATATTTTTTTAAATGATGTTTAAACATGAAATAGTCTCAAATCAAATATTAATCCAATTTCACACAGCATTCTATATGATTGGTCTCATGATAGGCAATCACATTTAATCACATAGAATTATAATATGCACACTCTAATACGCTAAGTGCATAGGCAATCTGAAAATTGCAAAATCAAACCTCATTAATCTCATATCTAGAGTCCACACAATATGCATGATATTTAGAAAAACTACTTGTTAAACATATAAACTATAAATAAAGCATTAAACTTTTAATTGAGTTTAAAATTACGATATCATCAAACGACTATGATATGGCAACATAAATTAGAAAATGATGGTAGTAGTTAAATAGTATATATCATTTATTCATGTTTTCATGAATATATATCTATCCATCTTCCAACCCATAGAATTATGGAATTTAGTAAGAATATTTACAAAGAAAACATTGTGTCTCATTATATTACATGCTCATTCTTCCATGTTTTCATTCATTTTAAGAATTTGTATATATTTTTAATAAAAGGAAAAACTAAAATATGCACTTATCTTTGTAGGATTTATTTTTAGTTGCTTATATCTACAAGTATGAGTATTTTATGAATTGACTGTTTTATTGAGTTTGAAAAGATCTATAACATGAATTCATTTCTCCTCCTCAAATCTCATTACTTTATACAATTGATATTAAATATAATATATGTACTAAGATTAAGCAAATATAATATGTGAAACAAGATTTAAGATATTCATGTCTTCTCCTTAAATCTGGGTTGACAAACTAATGGCAGTGAATAAATTCTTAGGAGTTGCATCAAATCTACCCACCATGCTAAGTATTTAAATTAATCATTCTAGCTTTCATAAAATTGATGCAAAATGCGTAGATTTCACTAAGATGTAACTTATTAGTCATAATTAATTAGGGTTTTCGATAAAAAATGAAAACATTAACAATACCGAATAAACACAATAACAGCTAGGAAGTGATTATACATGGATCTTATACATATTGTTATCAACAATACATAATTATGGATTCATATAAACTAATTTGAAAATATTACATAATATCAAATTGTGGCATGCTAATTCATAAAGATGAGAGATTAATACATACCTAATAATAAATCCATGGAAATAATCTTCAAAGTCAATAAAGAAAGTAATAAAACTATACAAAAATAGGGGTATGTGTGTGTGTGTATAGAAATTTACTATTCTTTTAACCTATAGTGTATTTTAAGTTGTATTATTGGTGGGGTAAAGAAATCACATTTATATAAGTAGAGAGTAGAAACCTCTTCTTGTATTATCAGAATATAGGTAAACCTACCATTAATAGGGTTACCTAGTAATAATGCCCACGTCTAATAATTTTAGTCCATTATATGATCTAGTGCTTAATAACTTAACAAAACAAAATTGATCACATATATAGGTTATGTCTTAAAATTGCCCCCACAATAGAATGAAACTTAACATTCTATCAACCCTTACATTAATGGCTAAATTATGCTAGTCGAAAAAAGAAAGAAAAACACTAACGTATCGTCGTCATATATACTATAGCAATATATGCGTGACGATGACTAAATTACACATGCAAAAATAATAGAAAGGAAAAAAGTAAGAAGGGTGGTCACGTAAAATTTATCGGGAGCAAACCTTAAGAAGAACCATTGGAAAAAGAGATTATTTGGAAATTTACTATACGTTTGCTTAGATATGTATTATATTTTTCTTTTATTCCAAATGAAATTATTAATATTGTACTTACTTTGTATTTTAAATACCAAGAAGATGTATCCTAGTGAGGTCATATCAGCTCTCTAAAGAGCTTTTCTCCTTAAAGATCTCTTTCCGTTTATTCGAGATCCTCATTCATTTCTTTATCGGCTTAATTCAATATTTATCAAAAATTTAAAATGAAAAATAAAATAACTTTTTAGAGTCCTCGTTAAAGGACCTTAGATTTTGTATCATACTAAAATGATGAAGAATCTCAAAAGTAGGTGTTATTTCAAAAACCTTTATTTAAAGTTCAAGTAGCAATAATTTTATACGATTTTTTATTAGGCAAAATGATGAACGGTAATTTATACCTCCTCTATTATGAATTATTATTTAATAATTTAATCATCATCTTTTTATAGATATATATATATATATATATATATATAATATCACCACCACTACATTTATGTTTGTCTTTAATAGTTAATGTGATATAAGTTTTACTACTACAATAGAGACCTAATAGAAATTTTCATTTTTACTCTAATATAACTCTTTATTTTTAATAATTACCGAATAATATAATAAGCATTTAGTAACTATTATAAATTTATTCATACTAAATTATAATTTAATTCTTTTCTTATTTCATACTTAGATGACGTAGACAAGCTGTCCAATGTTGAGAAACACCACAAATGTCCAAGTTAAGGCACAAATGCATTCAATTCTTCAAAGGCATCAAGAGCTGTATGCACTCGTCACACTAGGCTGTACTCTTGCCCCAGGCTTGTTTGTAAGCGCTTATGTATAGCCCAAGCGTACCCACATGGACGCTCTTATTGTTAGTAATTACTAAATTTCTAGATCAAAAGGACAATCCTGAACCACGACGCTGGACTTGGAAAGAATCAAAGAACCAAAAATGTTGACATTCACACAGTTTTCACACTGAAACTTAAACTACTTGCAAACTAATCAAGTTCAACTCTACTGTAATTTGATACCTAAAGAAGTCGAACGCAAGTTCAAAACAATGTATCCGCTTCTTAAAATTAGCCAAGTTCAAGTTCTTATTAAGATTTACAAGCTACCTTCAATCCACTTGGTGAAGGCTAGAAAGAAAACTAAAAAATTCTATGTATATTAGGGTAAATAACATGAGACAATGTATATGGTAAACATATAATATAATAAGAGATTATCTTTATACATTGTGCATTCATTTATTTATATACTTATTTTGTATATTTACCTCTCCAGATACAAATTTATCTCACATCTTAATACTGCAAACGGGTCAAGCCATGTATAAACTAGATGATGCAGCAAGTTAGCATAATGGACCAAAGATTACTTCTCAGTTAACCATTTAGAAGTATAAACAAGTTTCAAACTACAAACTCAAAACAAATTTTAGAGGAAGTTATTAGTATTGCTTGAATCTCAAATAAATGAAAATAGTATATATATGATATATAGGTATGTTCATACCAACCACGATCCTAATAAAAAGAAGGCAACCAAAAAGATGAACAATGAAAAAAAAAACGAAATAATTTTCTAAGATATAAACTCGCAAGAAAAAAAGGAAAGTAGATTTTTCACTTAATTGTGAAAGTAAAATACTTAAAATGAAATGTAAATTATTATTCTCCTTATTATAAAAGTGAAATAAAAATAGTCACTTTCCATAATAATCACATTTCACAATCACTTTACTTTTTTCTTTGATTTCTTAGACCTGTTTTATTTTCTGTTCAACTCGTTCCAAGATCTTGTCACCTATTTTATTCCATAAGAATCACTTTTACATGAAAAGGATTTTCATTTTAAGACTTGAAATTTGAAGATATTTAAGTTATGGTAATTACTTTTAAAATTTGGATGACATATTCCTATTGATTCTCTTCATGTGTGAATTTATTGTAATTCAACTTCAAAACTATAAGTTACTAATTCTCTCTCTCTCTAAAAGCTTAGTAGACTCAATAAAAAGCTTGGCTCAACTCAAGCTCAATTCATAAACGAGCCAAGCTTAACCTTAATTTTTCACATAAAAAATTGACTTAAGTATAAGCTCAATAAATTTTAAATGAGTCAAGTCTGAGCCTTTAAAATCTCAGTTCGGCTAAACTCGTTTATAGACCTATGTGTGTATAGTGAATTGTCAATTCTTATACAACATTATCAATGCATCACATATGGAAAGAGGAAAGCATCATTTTCAAGAGTTGAGAGTTGTAATTTATAAGGCAACCATACATCATAAGTTATTTTTATCATTCTTCTTTTCTTTCTTTCTTTCTTTCTTCTTTTTTTTTTTTTTTTTTTGCCATAAATTTTTTTATCATTCAAATATCACTTTTTACCATTGTAATCATACAAATGTAGTCTTGTCATCATAAGTCTTATATGTTAGTAGTTTAAGATCTTTATTATATATAGCACGTTATACTTTCTTTTGCTTATGATTTTTTCTTCTAATTGTATAATTTTATTTTGTATACTATAATTAATATTGCTATATTGTATTTTTTATCCTGTTGTATAATCTTATATTTTCATGAGTTTTGGTGATTATCTTCTTATATAAATTTTTATTTAAAACAATGTAAATGATAAATATTTTATGTAATTAAATAATATCTTATAATGATAAATATTTTTTATGCATCATCATCCTTAGGTTGCTACCCATCTCTATTCTTACTTATATTGTCTGCTATAAAAAGTATTCGCTCAGTTGGTAATCTCATCAAAGCATCTCTCAAATGCTTTAAATTTGTTATCAACTTATTGCTACAAACCCTCAAAGTTGTATGAAAGGTTTCTATACCTTAAGCATCATCTGGATACTGGAACCATGATATCTATAATCATTAACCATCTGTTAGTACTTCTCTTTTGATGTTTTGATGATAACAAAAAGATTAAGTATTACTAATGAATTTTTGAGTATGCAGAAATCTCACAATTTAATGTGATAAGTGAAGTAAGAGTTTTCAGAGCTAAGCAAGAAGTTATGAAATTTAAAGATAAATCAGAAAGTAGTTCAGAGACAAAATAGAAAGACAAAATAGAATACAGAAGGAAACTCAGAGAGTGAAACGGCTGAGCGACAAAACAAAACTGCTCAGAAGGTAACTTAGAAGGTAAACTGGGAACAAGAACAGGATTCGCACAAAAGATCACAGTTCGAATCTTTCAAATTTTTATTATTTGAAGACCCAGCTCCAAAGTTGAGTGTATTTGGGTAATACATTCAAATGTTCCCAAAGTTGGTTATTATATCCAAGGAGATTCCATTTTTTTTTAATCAACGTATAAAAAACTCAAAAGCTTATGACAGAAAAATTAAATTAATCAAAGATCAGATTATGTCTGTTATTTATGGCTTGGGTTTATATTCAATGATGTATAGAATTCGTTTTGTTATCAATTTGATAGTCAGATCAAGAAGGAAAGATTCTATCCTATTCCTTTGGGATTTAGAAGATATTTCACGAGAAAGTCTATCTTCAAGATGGTCAAACAATGATATGGATAAACATCAACGTTATCAACAGCAAGATAAGATTTGGATAATCACAAAAGTATATCAAGCACAAAATCAGGAACTACTGGAGATTATCATCTATCCATTGTTTTGAATTCGAATTCACTAATGTTTTCAACCGAGAAGAAGGAGAATTTTAAATTTAAATATCTCGAAGACATGAAGACAGAGGTGTGTGAAAAGACGAGAATAATCAAAAGCCTTTGAGAATCTCTTGCAAAATTACTGTCTTCGAAATTTTCCTTGAGCTGAAATTTAGAAACGTTTATTCTTTTATTTCAAAGCATTGTATATCTTGAATGAGATTTGTGTAGAAGTGAGAGTTACATTTAGTCTCTGTAGATCAATAAATAGCTGAGTGAAGCTAGATAGGCTGAGCAGAGTGTTGAAGTTCTTTGTTGAAGAACAAGCTTGTATTCTCATTTCTTTTGGAAATAGTGGAACATACCGGTGTGGAATATCGGTCCCGGCTTGGAGCTGGAAGAGAGGATTGACGCTCGAGGCGGAACCTCTATAAATCGATCTTGCAATCTCTTTTCTACCTTATCTTTTTGATTTCGTGCATAATTTATTGTTTTTTCTTGCTGCATTATAAAACTCAGAAGACCAGTCAGAGAGTAACTAGAAATTTAAGTTTACTGAACATTGAACTCAGAAGATCAGTCAGAGAGTAACTGGGAGCAAAATAAATTTTTATTAACATATTATTTTAATTATTTGCAAACTTGATCTTGTATTATTATTCGAAATTTTCAATATATTTAAAATAGAGTTTTAGAAGCCATTTAATTTGAGTACTAAGCGAAGTGAATGAATTTGGTTGAATTTGTAAAAAGGTTAAATTTTATTAAATAACCAATTCACCACCCTCTTGGTTATTCTTTTCGGGACCAACAATTGGTATCAGAGCGGTTCTCTTTTGATTAATTGAGTGATCTTTGAAAATGGCTGATAACAACATTGCAAATAAACAAGGCTCCTTCTTTGATGCACGAATTTTGCATTTGGAAATGCGGATGTCCACATACTTAAAGCTAACGACTTTGATATTGGCAGTTATCTCACATGTGATCATACTGTAACGATTTCTGATGATGAAGTTGACTCTACCAGAGAAGAGGCTGATTGAGACGATTCCAAGGCTAAGAATCTCTTACTCATGACTATTGCATCATCTGAATTTTATGTGATATCATGTTGTGAAACTGCAAAAGAATATGGGACACGTTATGCATGACATATGAGGAACTGAAACTATAAAAGATACTAAGATCAATGCATTACTTCAGAAATATGAGCTTTTTAAGTTCAAATCTAATGAGAAAATAAAGATGCATTTGATAGATTCACTGCCATATCTAATAACTGACATCACTTGGTAAAGAAAATCCTTGAACAGATTTAGTAAGGAAAATATCAGAATTCTTCCTTAGAACGTGGGATGCGAAAAAGACTTGCTATTGAGGAGGCTCAAGACTTGAAGAGATTGACTCTTAGTCAGCTGAAAGAAAAACTCATGGCATATGAATCTCACTTGGACACCACGGAAGAAGCTGAAACAAGCACGAAAGCCATAGCTTTCAAAGCTAAGAAAGTCAGTGAAGCAGAAACCGAAGATGATGATGACAGTGATGATGAAGACATTACTTTGCTGGCACGAAGGCTCAATAAAATGCTCAGGAATAAAAGAGGTAAAAAGTTCAAATTTACTAAAAGAAAAACTTACAAAGGTGATGCAGGTGAACTATATAGAGAAAAAGAACAAAGAAAAGAGAAGAAGGAAATCATTTGCTATGAATGTAAGAAGCCAGGACATATAAAGTATGAATGTCCATCTCTCATTGAAAAAATGAAGAAGTTCAAAAAGAAGAACAAAGCATGATGGCAACCTGGAGCGACTTGGATGAGTCAGAAGCTGAATCAGAAGCTGCAAGTGAAGATGAAGAAGAAGCCAACTTGTGTTTAATGGCAGCATCCGAGGTAAACTCTGAGTCTGATGCTGATATACATAGTGAGATATGTAGAAATGAACAAATTGTTAAAGGCTCTCAAAAAGGCTAATGTAAATATCTAAGTTAGACATTGAAAATAAGGCTTTAAAAAATGAGAAAGATGTCTTGAAACAAACAAACAAATTGATTATTGATGAAAATGACACTGAAAATTGACAATGAAAAATTGCATGAAAATTCTGGTAATCTAAGAAAAGAAAATGGTGTTTTGAAGGATGAAATTAAAGATCTAAAAGTAAGATTTGAAGATCTGTCAAAAACCATTACAAGCACCTTCAATAAGTTTGATGAGAGTGATAAAAAATTAAATATGCTACTTTCTAGTCAAAGAATTGGAAACAATAAATATGGACTTGGATATGAAATTGGAAGTAGTTCTAACCATATGAAAAAGACTGTATTTGTGAAAGCAAAGGAAGTTGCATGTAATCAACAACCTGTTATCAGAAGGGAAACAATGAATAGACCCATAAACAATAACAGAAGGTACCTCAGAGTGTGCCCTGAACAAAGATATCAAGTCAGAGGCAACCTCAGAAGGTCCAGTCAGCGATACACTCCAAGGTATCCTAGACAAAATAGATGGAACCAGGTAAATGCAAGATATAATATAAGACCTACCTATACTTGTTTCTTCTGCAATAAAGTAGGACACATTGAAAAGTATTGCTTTTATAAAAAGAACAAGCTCAATTCGAATCAAGTAAATAATAAGGAGAAAATGAGCTTATCTTATCAAGGACCCAAGCTTGTCTGGGTTCCTAAAAGGGTTTGATAGCCTTTTATGATTAATTGCAGGAACAAGGAGCAAAAATAAAAGGAACTTGGTACCTAGACAGTGGGTGCTCAAGTCATATGACAGGTGATGTTTCCTTGTTTACAAATTTAGTATGGAAAGAAAATGGTTATGTAAGATTTGGAGATAATAATAGAGGTAAGATTATAGCCACAGGTATGATTGGTTATCCACCACATGCTATAGAAAATGTTTCACTTGTAAAAGGACTAAAACATAATTTGCTAAGCATAAGTCAATTATGTGACAAAGGATATAAAATGATTTTTGAGAAAAGTAAATGCTATGCATATGATGATAAAGGTATTAAAATGTTTGAAGGATTTAGAAAGAAAAATATTTACCTAATTAAACCATCTGATATGGATATTGAGTGTTGTTTTCTTTCTATATCTGATAATGTGCATTTATGGCATAAAAGACTTGGACATGTAAATTTTTATCAACTCGAAAAGTTATCCAAAAAGAATCTTGTTGCTGGATTACCAAAAATGATTTTTAAACAAGATATTAAATGTGATACATGTCTTAAAAATAAAATGGTATCAGCTCCTCATAAAAGTAAAAATGTAATATCTACCAAAAGACCTTTAGAATTGTTACATATGGATCTCTTTGGTCCAACAAGAGTTTCAAGTATTGGAGGAAGCAAATATGGACTTGTTATAGTTGATGACTTCTCAAGATATACTTGGGTACTGTTTTTGAAAAGTAAGACCGATACTTTTGATGCCTTTCAAATTTTTGCAAAACAAATTCAAAATGAAAAAGGTTTTTCAATTATATCTATAAGATCAGATCATGGTACAGAATTTGATAATGCTCAATTTATTTCCTTTTGTGATGAATTTGGTATAAGTCATAATTTCTCTGCTCCTTACACACCACAACAAAATGGTGTTGTTGAAAGAAAAAATAGAATAATACAAGAATGACACGTTCAATGCTTAATGAAAGCGGTGTTGCAAAGAATTTATGGGCTGAAGCTGCTGCAACAGCATGTTATATCATAAATAGAGTTTATATTAGACCTTTCACATCAAAAACAGCATATGAAATTTTTCGAGGAAGAAAACCAAATGTTTCTTATTTTCATGTGTTTGGTGCAAAATGCTTTGTGAAAAAGAACATTCATAATCTTGGTAAATTTGATGAACGTTCCGATGAAGCAATATTTTTAGGATATTCATTGAATAGTAAAGCATATCGGATTTTCAATAAAACATCCAAAGTTATTGAAGAATCAATAAATGTGCGTTTTGTTGAAGAAATTAAAAATGATTGTGATGATGATAATACAACTGTGTTTTTGAAAAATGCTACTAATGATGCTACTATATCAGAATCACCAAAGAAAAATCATCAACGATACCTGATTACTCAGAAGCTAGATCAGAAGGTCAAACAGAAGGTAATACAGATGCTAGTGCTAATACACCAGATAACTCGAATGCTTGGAGATATAAAACGGCACATCCACCTGAATTAATAATTGGTAAAATAGATACTGGTGTTAGAACTAGATCAAAACTAAAAGACTTTGAAAGTCACTTTGCTTTATTATCAGAAATTGAACCAAATTGTGTTGAATCTGCTTTGATTGATGATAATTGGATAAATGCCATGCAAGATGAATTAATCAATTTCAAAGAAATAATGTATGGGATTTAGTGCCTAGACCTTTAAATAAATCTATTATAGGTACTAAATGGGTATTTAAAAATAAATTAGATGAAAATGGCAAAATAGTAAGAAACAAAGCTAGACTTGTAGCAAAAGGTTATTCTCAAGAAGAAGGAATAGATTATGATGAAACTTATGCACCTGTTGCTAGGTTAGAAGCCATACGTTTGCTACTTGCTTATGCATGTTTTAAGAATTTTAATTTATTCCAAATGGATGTAAAGAGTGCATTTTTAAATGGTTATATTAAAGAGGAAGTGTATGTTGAGCAACCACCAGGATTTGAAGATCCTTTCAAGCCTGAATATGTATATAAATTAAGAAAAGCTTTATATGGACTCAAACAAGCCCCAAGGGCATGGTATGAGAGACTTAGTGATTTTCTCATCACAAGTGGATTTCAAAGAGGTAATGTTGATACAACCTTATTTTTGAAACATTATGATAAAGATATATTGATTGCACAAATTTATGTTGATGATATAATTTTTGGATCTACTAATGAGAAATATTGTCAAGATTTTGCAAAGCTTATGCAGGCTGAATTTGAAATGTCTATGATGGGAGAATTAAATTTCTTCTTGGGTCTACAAATCAAACAAACTAAAGAAGGAATCTTTCTTCATCAAGAGAAATATACAAGGCAAATTCTGAAAAAGTTTGGTTATGAAAACAACAAACAAGTGACTACACCAATGAGTACTTCAATCAGGTTAGATGCTGACTCAGAAGGTAAGAAAATCAATGAAAAACTTTATAGAAGCCTTATTGGATCTTTGTTATATCTTACTGCTTCAAGGCCAGATATTTTGCTTGCTGTGTGTATATGCTAGATTCCAAAGTAATCCAACTGAAAATCATCTAAAAGCTGTTAAAAGGATATTCAAATATATTGCATGTACTGCAAAATTAGGAATTTGGTATCCAAAGAATCAAAATTTTGAATTGATTGGTTTTTCTGATGCTGATTATGCTGGTTGTAAAATAGATAAAAAAGTACATCTGGAACTTGCCAATTTTTAGGAGATAAATTGATTTCATGGTCTTCAAAGAAACAAAACTCAGTTGCTTTATCTACAGCAGAAGCTGAATACGTATCTCTTGGAAATTGTTGTGCTCAAGTTCTTTGGATTAAACAACAAATGCAAGACTATGGTGTTGAAAATAAATTTATTTCGATTAAATGTGATAATACAAGTGCAATTAATTTGACAAAAATCCAGTTCATCATTCACGATCAAAACACATTGAAATTAGACATCATTTTATACGAGATCATGTAGTTAATGGAAATGTGTGTATTGATTTTGTTCCAACTGAAAATCAACTTGCAGATATATTTACTAAACCCCTTGATAAAACCAGATTTGAATTTTTGAGAAATGAGATTGGAATGTGCTATCCTTTTTAATATTTTATTCATATGTTTTTCTCTTAAAAAATATATATAAATAATAAGAATAGTAAATAAATTAATAAATTCTGTGTTTGCGATTTTGAATTCAAAAGATTATGGAAAACGTGCAAGACAAGTGAATCATTAATCACGTCTCCATTTTCCCACGCATTTCAAACGGCCAAGGACGTGACTCTTCCATTTCCCTGTGCTGCTGCTATTCGTCATCCAACGTCCTTCTTTTTCTAAACAAACTTCAAAATTTCTCTCATTTCGCGCTCTCCTTTGCTCTTCCAAACCCTAACATGGCACCACGAAAATCATCAAGACTAGCCTCAAAAGGTCCTAAAGGGAAAGTTGTCAAAGGAACGATAGAGATTCGTGATGAATCTTCTGATTCAACACGAACACTCTCTGAACTTCAAGAAGGTAGAGAGAAAACGAAAAAGAAAATGAATCTGTCGAAGTTGACCAAACAACCCCTGAGACAGAGCAAGAAAAGGAAAAAGATTCGTCTTCTTATGAATCTTTAGATGTTACTACCCCAGAATCTGAAGGAAAGACTAAGGAGGGTTCAAACCCTAAACCAGACGGTGACTCAGACGGTGATTCAGAAAGTTCTAAGGAAGAAATATCTAAGTCACCACAAAAGAAAGCGAGTTCAAAAAGAGGAAACTGTCTTCAAGATCCCCAAAGAAAATGTCAGAAGCAAAAAAGAAGAAGATAGGAAGTTCTTCTAAGAAAAGGTATGGGAATATCAAGATTCTTGATAATTCGTTCATAGATTTTTCTTTCTTTAAGAAAAATGGGTTCTATTGGAACCATTGGCTCGATAATATAGGATGTAAAATCTGTGTAATTTGTCTAGTGAAGTTGCTGGAGAAGTTATCAAGGAATTTTATGATAACTTGACTTGTTGGATGGACTGAAGTTAAAGTCTGAAATAGCTGGGCAAAAAGTTAAGATAACTAGGAAAGATCTTATTTCATGTTTTGATATGAAAGATGAGAAAGATGACTTCTTTGTCCATTAAGAAAAATGATCTGTTTCGTGCAATAAATGATGGAGTGGGAACATATTCTGAAAAAGATGTGTTTAATACTGAGTTTAGCTTGTTGATAAGGCTGCTACACAAGATAGTTGTAGACTGTTTGCTTCCAAAGAATGGTAGTTCTACTACGATTAATAAAACCGAAGCTATTGTCATTCTGGCAATAAAAAGAAATTTAAAGCTTGATCTACCATCTTTGATTCTGAAGCATCTGTGGAAAACTAAGTTTAATATGCCTTATGGAAGCATGTTGATGAAGTTGCTGAGGTTTAAGAAAGTAAAGCTGCCAGAAAATGCTAAGTTTCCTCAGAATCTGAAAAGAATTGGGGAAATAGTGCTTATGAGAATGAATATTAATGTTAAGCACAAATTCTGGTTTGCTAAGGATGGAGCTTGGTATGTTCATCCTAAGTTCAGCAAAAGAATTTTTGATTGGGAGAAAATTAAGTCTGCAGTTGAGGGGGAGCACTTACTAAGAGCAGACAGTGGTTCAGAAGGTGATACCCAAAAGAAGGATAAAAAGAAACCTCCAATGCGAAGAGCAGGAAAGAGGTTATGAAGGAAAAGAAAAGGAAGAAACCTGCAATCATGACTGGAGGGAAGTTTGAAATTAAGGAAGGAGAAGGAAAACATCTGGACACTGACTCAGATAGTGACTCAGAGGGCATCTCTGTTAAGGGTCCAGGAGAAACATCAAAATCAAGTTTTAAGAAAGCTATTCTTGATCTGATGGAGAAAAGATTTACAGAAATGAAGGCTGAAGTAGAACACATGTTCGAGGACATGTTTACAGATCCTACTCATGGCTCTGTTTCATCTCCACCTCCGCAACATGATTCTGTTCCTTCTCCACCAGTTTTTGAAGCTGACATGGATGTTGATCCTCCTGAGAAGTCTGAAGCTTCACATCCTGACAAGGAAGTTTCACCACCTCCACCGACAGTGGAACCAGATGTTCAATCATTTCAGTTGATTCCTTTCTCTCAACCCTCTTCAACATCCGAACCACAACAACCTCCTCAAATCATTCTTTCTGATGTTCTGATAGAGTATCTGCAATCATTCAATCCAGCATTTAATTCTTCTCCACCTCCTGAGAGCTCAACTCTTCCTATTGTTAAATATTCTGGACGAAAGAAGACCACAGCTAGGAAGTCAGTCAAGCCCACAAAGAAGCGCTAATTTTCTTTTTTTTAGTCTGTTATTTTTTTAAGAACTCAGTTGTTATGATCCTTTTATTCAATGCATTTCTTTCAGACTATTTGCTGTTCTCTTTTATGGTATTTATTCTACTTGCTGATAACAAAAAGGGGAGAAGATATTAAAACAAAGATAATCATGCAAAATAATGATTAATGAATTTATGTGCGATGCAAGTTTTGTGCAGATATATATTAATAATTATATCAAGTTTTGTAATTATATTATCATTATTATGCAATTATGCAAATGAATGGAGTTATCTTGAAAATATTTTTTTGTTTTAATAGATGGGTTTTGTTATCATCAAAAAGGGGGAGAATGTTAGTATTTCTCTTTTGATGTTTTGATGATAACAAAAAGATTAAGTATTACTAATGAATTTTTGAGTATGCAGAAATCTCACATTTAATGTGATAAGTGAAGTAAGAGTTTTCAAGAGCTAAGCAAGAAGTTATGAAAATTTAAAGATAAATCAGAAAGTAGTTCAGAGACAAAATAGAAAGACAAAATAGAATTCAGAAGGAAACTCAGAGAGTGAAACGGCTGAGCGACAAAACAAAACTGCTCAGAAGGTAACTCAGAAGGTAAACTGGGAACAAGAACAGGATTCGCACAAAAAGATCACAGTTCGAATCTTTCAAAATTATTTTATTATTTTGAAGACCCAGCTCCAAAGTTGAGTGTATTTGGGTAATACATTCAAATGTTCCACAAAGTTGGTTATTATATCCAAGGGGATTCGATTTTTTTTAATCAACGTATAAAAACTCAAAAGCTTATGACAGAAAAATTATTAATCAAAGATCAGATTATGTCTGTTATTTATGGCTTGGGTTTATATTCAATGATGTTATAGAATTCGTTTTGTTATCAAGTTTGACAGTCAGATCAAGAAGGAAAGATTCTATCCTATTCTTTTGGGATTTAGAAGATATTTCACGAGAAGTCTATCTTCAAGATGGTCAAACAATGATATAAACATCAACGTTATCAACAGCAAGATAAGATTTGGATAATCACAGAAGTATATCAAGCACAAAATCAGGAACTACTGGAGATTATCATCTATCCAATTGTTTTGAATTCGAATTCACTAACCGTTTTCAACCGAAGAAGAAGGAGAATTTTAAATTTAAATATCTCGAAGACATGAAGACAGATGTGTGAAAAAGACGAGAATAATCAAAAGCCTTTGAGAATCTCTTGCAAAATTACTGTCATTCGAAATTTTCCTTGAGCTGAAATTTTAGAAACGTTTATTCTTTTGTTTCAAAGCATTGTATATCTTGAATGAGATTTGTGTAGAAGTGAGAGTTACATTTAGTCTCTGTAGATCAGTAAATAGCTTGAGTGAAGCTAGATAGGCTGAGCAGAGTGTTTGAAGTTCTTTGTTGAAGAACAAGCTTGTATTCTCATTTCTTTTGGAAATAGTGGAACATACCGGTGTGGAATACCGGTCCCCGGCTTGGAGCTGGAAGAGAGGATTGACGCTCGAGGAACCTCTATAAATCGATCTTGCAATCTCTTTCTACCTTATCTTTTTAATTTCGTGCATATTTTATTGTTTTTTCTGCATTATAAACTCAGAAGACCAGTCAGAGAGTAACTGGAAATTTAAGTTCTACTGAACATTGAACTCAGAAGATCAGTCAGAGAGTAACTGGGAGCAAAATAAATTTTTAACATATTTTTTTAATTATTTGCAACATTGATCTTGTCTGATATTATTCGAAATTT
Source organism: Combretum micranthum (assembly GCA_024138025.1). Taxonomy (NCBI): domain Eukaryota; kingdom Viridiplantae; phylum Streptophyta; class Magnoliopsida; order Myrtales; family Combretaceae; genus Combretum; species Combretum micranthum. The sequence continues at coordinate 37,386 of JAMXBD010000572.1, forward strand.
ATCAATATATTTAAAATAGAGTTTTAGAAGCCATTTAATTTGAGTAACTAAGCGAAGTGAATTTGGTTGAATTTTAAAAAGGTTAAATTTTATTAAATAACCAATTTACCCCCCTCTTGGTTATTCTTTCGGGACCAACACCATCAAATTGGATTGGTTACTCGCTTTGATGTTGGCTACACAGGGGTTGGTGTAACGAACTAAAGGTTAAGAAACTTGAGACAAAATTTCTGTAAAAATTATTAAATTTCTTAAATCTCAAATAAAAGAAAAATATATATATATATATATATAGATGGCGAAAAATATATGTGCGTGTGTATATATATATGATTCCTACAACCACAATCACTTAAAGGAGGAAACTAAAAAAATCAATAAACTTTATTCTATGTCATTTAAAAAATTACTAAAATATTAATTATACAATAAAATTACCAAAACACCATTTCTATATCATATTTAATATATGTAATTTAGTATTTTTAATGTAATAAATGCGACAAGAGTTTGATTTAATACATTATACTCATTTCACATGTATGTTTCATGTGTTAAATACAATACAACAATTAACGTTCCATATCATTTTTAACACAAGTGATACACATTAAAAATGTATATCTTATGTTTTAAATTGATAATATATTTATGTAATTTTTTGTCTAATTAATATTTGTGTAATTTTTTTTTTTTTTTTTCTTATAAGCAAAATATTTCTAAAAAATCACTAATAAAAGGAAATATAATACCTTTCTAAGATATAAATTCTCCTAAAATATGAATATGCTAAAGTAAGGAAAGTAGACCCTCTTATTATCAAATGAAAATAACCAAAAAGGGAAAGTAAATTATTATCCTTATTGTCGAAGGAAAATAAAAATAGTCACTTTCTATAATAAACATATTTCACAATTACTTTGCTTTATTTTGTACATATTTTGTTGCTTCTTCTCTTTAGTTCCTTCCAAGAACTGATTAGCTATTTTTCTATAGAAGGGGAGATTCTCAATCGGTACTTACAATAAACTACAACCTAAGAAGTATAGTCCATATTAAGTAACCTAGAAGATTAATGGAAATGCTTGTGTTGTGAGTTTACCTACATGTGAAGATTTCAAAGACATTTAATGCAGCAAAAATCTACCATTATACCTTAGATGGAGAACCAATAAATCCAGAAAACTCGGGGGTTGAGTTTTTCTCAACAAAGGGAGAATGACATGAAGCAAATAGCTAACAAATTATTGAAAGGAGTTGAGCAGAAGAAGCAAGAAAACGATCCAAAAAATCAGAGAATGAAGTAAAGTGTCAAATGTGATAATTATGGGAAAAGTGACTATTATTATTACCTTTGATAATGGAGAGGATAATTTACTTTCTCTTTTGGTTATTTTCCATTTACAATAAAGGGAACAATCTATTTGATAGTTTTTTGGAATGTTTATATTTTAGGAGTATTTTATTTCCTTTTAATTATTATTTTTTAAGTATCCTTTTTCTAAAAGGATTACAATTCATAGGATTGTAGTTTATAGGATTTACCTATATACATGTACTATTTTCTTCTATTTGAGATTTAAACAATAGTATATTAATAATAATTTTCTCCAAAATTTCTCTTGAGTTTTTAGATTGAAACTCATTTATATCATTGAAAGTTTAGTTAAGCAATAACCTTCAGTTTGCTACACCAACCCAATCACTTTCCATAATAATCACACTTTATAATTACTTTGCTTTCTTCTTTGATTTCTCAAATTCTTGCTTCTTTTGCTCAGCTCGTTCTAAGGACTCATTGGCTATTTGCTCCACATCACTACAACTATTTAAGGTTACCTTAGTTTATGTCTAGTTCGATCAAACTCGATAATTTAAAAGTGATGTACCTAAAACACACTAATACCAAATAGGATGAATCTAGCAAGACAATCACTAAGTGTTCTATTGATAAACACAGTATCAATATAATACGCCTAGGAAGATAATCATTAGGGCAAATATAGATTAATAACAATTAATCTTAAAGACATTATAAGACTTAATACAAGAATTAGGGTTTCTTGAATAACAAGAATAGAAAAAAGATATGGACAACGTTTGCTATGGATATGACTCATTGTAACTAACCTGAACTATGCTAACCCTAAATCAATATGACTCATGATCTAGTTTAGTGATTTATTTGCACAATCAATAATTGATCAGTACGAATAAGATGATCTCACTACTATCAATAAAGATTGATAAGAGAAAATGGTTTTAAGAGTAAAATCTCTTAAAGAGAAAGAATTATATTCAATGACAACTAACTTTTTATTTACAAGATAAGTCCCTTTTATATTGATAACCTAAGTTAGGGGCAAAAATAGCAAATTAATAGTAAATCCTAATAAAATCTAATTGAAAGATATCTAAAAAAAATAAATAAACAAAATCTTTATCATTATAACTGCTAAGTCACAGATGTGACTCAGGGCATGATATACACATCCCAAATTATTTACTCTAGATCATAGCCAGCATGCAAGGCATGATATTGGTGCTCCAATTTTCTTCAAAGAGTATTATGGGCGCAATGTGGGGCATAATCTCCTCTGGATAACATGTCAATAACGATCATAGGTAGTGTCATAAGTAGCATAGAGAAGATCACCAACGCTATCATGAGCGTGATTGCTAGGATTATCTCCGCGTTCATCTTCTCCAGTCCTTGTCATGGCATCTATCATGGGTGTAACTAGCTTTATTGTTCTTGATTTTCTGCTTTCTTCATCAATTGTGAACTGATCCTCATCAAAAAGGGTTACTATAGTGAATAATACCTCTATTTTAGCAAAATTCTACAATTAGATACCTAAACTTAAAAATAGTCAATTTCTTACCTTAGTAAGGTTTTCAAGGACATTAATATTACCTTCATCAATGGCCATAACGTCGTCTGTTCACTAGGAGATTCAACCTATAATCATGCGACACATTTTACTAGGCCCATAAAAGCATTATCCGTGTAAGATATTCAAACGTTTTATATTCAAATGAGAGAAAACATTTAAAACAACATGGCCAAAGAAACATTAACCACTATAGAAACACCAAAACATTATTAAAACACAAGGAAAAAAATAAACCTACAAAATGATATGGCTAAAGAACTACATAAATTGAGAAGTAATAGCAAAAACTCATAAAAGTATAGCCTAGAAAACCATATATCAAAGCATATGAGCACAATAGGGGAAAAAAATGAAAAACCTAAAACAAATGATAAAAAACATTAAGAAGATAGATAAAGGAATAAGCTATTATAACAAAAAATGCAGAGCAATGTTTAATGTAAAAAGACACCAAGAAAACTTGTAGGTGAAAGCTACTTTTGAAGTTAAAAAAAAAAAAAAAAAGAAGAAGACAGAAACACAACCAAAGAACCATAGTAAAAGCACTTCAACAAAATGTATGAGGATCACTCTAAGTTGCATAATATCATTCAATAATTAAAAAAAAAAAAAAAGTTGACATAAAGCCTTAAAAGGTAATTAAATGATAACTATAAAAAAATTATGAATTGAAGCAAAACAATGCACTTATTAAAATAAATAATAATTTCAAGAACAATTTCAAACCAAACCAAATATAAGAATCAAATGTTCTAAAGTAAGAACCAATTGAAACAAGAAAATATTCAATATCAACCCTTTATAGAATCTACACAACCAGTAATAAACGAAGCAATAGGGTATGAGAAATGTGATATTTGACACTAGAACACTTACAAAAACTCTAAAAACTGCTCTAAAAAGCCTAAAAAAAGTTGATATTGTGACCATCAATAAACCTCTTGATTTCTAGGGTAAAGTTGGAATAAACCCTAACCTTAGTCAACTAGAATTTTAAAAGTCAACCAAGATCAAGATAACCTAGCAGTTTCAACTTCGGCAATTCTACATTTGAAACTTGAGAACAATAGAAATAAGTTAATGATGGATTATAGTTTGGAATAATATAAGGTAGCTTAAAAAGATCAAATTTGTCAAAATTCGATTCATTTTGAACCTAAATGGGATCAGTTCTCAAAAAATGTGCCCCGATGCCTGAAATAGTAAACATTTCCAATTACACCAAAAGACTTGTAATTGTATAAGGATTTCAAAATATCAGTTTCATAATTTTTCGGTAATAAAAAATATCAGTTATAGCTCGTTTTCGTGTATTTTCTTTACTACTAGCATTTTAATTGTTTAGTTATATTTATAATGCTATTTCTACTATTCATTACTATTTCACTATCTCTACTTTTTCTTATAACCTACTTTACACTTACCATATCTATCTCTTATGATTTACCTTTCCCATATAACTTATTCACATCCTTACACATTATTATTTTTTTTCTTACAAAACAAATCAACTCTCTCCCCTTCCCATGCATTGTACTACCGACCACCTCTCTCTCTTCTCTAATATTTATTTTTTTCAATTTATTTTATTACATCTAATTTTCATTCCAAAATTCTGTAAATACCATATCTCTTTCCACTTCTTTCACACTTATCTTTTTCCTACTAAAACTCTACCAAATTCTCTCCTCAATGTATCTCTCCAAATTCACTTTTAAATTCTTTTTCTCTCACAAAACTACTACCTACATATTCTTATAACCATAACTTTCTTTCTTAGTTAAATACGCATCTTTAGGTAAAAACTTTCCTACATTTATTTTTCTCATGTCATGTAACTTTACATGACCATGGTGTTGTTTTTTAAAGCTCATGTGAGTTACGAAAGTAACAACATGTTCATGTTTTGTTCTTACACATGCCCAGAATTCACATTATGTTATTTTGTTGTTATGATGATATTATGTTATTATGTTGATATTATTGTTATTATGCTCCTAATCTAACCTTATATATATATATATATATATATATTATTAAGTATATGTATATCTATATGTTTTTTAGAGCCTAATTTGCTCACTAACTTCTCACTAACATGCTCTTATTATTATGATTTCTTTTCTTTTTTTTTCTTTTTCTTTTTTTTCTTTTGGAACTAGTCTATTCATAGTCCTGGGAAGCCTTCTTGAAGCTAAAGCTCTCAATACTTGATCAGGATACCATGATAAAGCTAAGGTTCCTAATACTTGACCTTATTATTTTGCTTATTATTGCTTCTTATATCTTTCCTATATTCTTATGTGATATTCTAGGCTTTTCATAACTACATAATCATATGCATGCATCATCATGATGATATTGTCTCAACAAAAATAAAGATGAATTTTATTTAATAAAGGGAAATGGAACCAAACTCTTTTATTTATATAACTTTTCACTAAATAAAGTATTTGTCATAAAAGGAAAACATAGGAAATTATATAAACTTCTTTTCAAACTCGTCACAAAATTTTCTTAGATGTCAATAAGGATGATTTTATCAAAATTAACTAAGAAAATAACACTCTCTTTTTATAATAAGTAATATGAAGTTTTTTAAAACTTAGTGTTAATAATTCTTTGATATGCAAATTTTTCATAAAAGCTTAATTATAAGATTTTTACTAACTCCATAATAAAAACCAAGAACTAGACTAGTTTTCAAAGTTAAGATAAAAATCAACTTACTAGTATTATAAATCTACTTGGAGAAATAAAAAGTTTGCCAACAATTTAAGAAAGTAAGTTTGAAAATGATAAACTCATTTTCGAAGAAATAGAATAATATAAACATGATAAACTCAAATAATAAATATTATCAACAACTTAAGAAAATGTTGAAAATGTTTTCTTCCAAGTAAAAATTTAGTAAAGAACTTGAAAAACCAAATTTTTAGAAATAAAATTTATCTTTAGAGAAGTTAAGAAATAAAAATATAAGAGAAAAAGACTTATTTATAATTTTCAATCAAAACCATTTAAAAGGAAAAATATATGCAATGCAACTCAAATTATTAGAAACTATCAACAACTCATGAAAAATTTTGGAAAGTTTATTTTATCACTAGAGGTAAAAATTTGTAGATATCCTAAAAGACCAACTTAATAGAAATTAAATTATCTTAGGAAAATCAGAAATTAAAATTTATAAGAAAATACTCAATTACAATAACCCAAGAATTTATAGTGTTCTTTCATCACTTAAAGAAGAAATTGTTAAAATTCAAGTTTTCAACACTATAAGACAAGTTGTTTTATGACAAATAACCGTTGGGACAACACCATTAAAATTTTGCATACAATATGAGTCTATGTATATATTTATTTAAAGGATTTTTCAATCATATAAATATCTATATTTTTTGCTAAAAGATTTTTGGATAAGGAGAAATTTGGAAAATCATATTTTTAAGTGCCGAGAATTTCATAGCTATTATGTACCGTGATGTCTTGGAACCTAAAAGGCTTTTTATGATAAAAATGACCTTATAAATATATAGATCTTTTTGAGTAGACAGAAAACGACATATAATATGCGAAATTTCGAGTTAAAATAAGCAAGTTATGGCCATTTTAAGTTGAAATTTCTTTCTATTTGAATTTAACACAAATACTAGAATAGAATTAGAAAGTTCAAGTAGAATTTCAACGAAATATCATTCCAGATATTTTTTTCGCTTAGGTAACGAAGCTTGGGAGTATATGTATTCAGAAGACTACTACGAGTAAAGAATTTATGGTAAGGATAGCGAGTGAGTGTTTATCTCTACTTTTACGTACTTATTTGTGCTTGTAGCTAGAGGCACTAGAAGTTGGAAGGAAATATGCATGATAATATTGGTTGAAAGTATACTAGCTTATCAAGACATGAATTATTGTTAATTAAATTGTGTTTTACTATCTGCAAATTCTATGATCACCTTTAAATGACCACAATCACATATTACGAGTTATATTAATTGAATCATACATACTCATTTCATTAGCTACTCTACTCGATGGAACAAGAGCATAGTAATGGGGTTCGCAGGAACCCGCAAGTTTGCAAAGATGGGCAAATAGGAGCCGAAAGAACTATTTCAGGATGGAGCAAGTAGGAGCCCAAAATAAAAATACATCATCAGATTTAAAGAATGGGTTTTAAAGAGCCTGAAACACCTAACCTTGAATGGAAAGGTAAATCCATTCAAACATATGATTTTCGGTAGATCATATGTATTACTTGTTCACTTACTTGATGCATTCCATATGCTTGTTTAATAACTTATTTGAATTTATTGATACAAGTTGTCAATTCATGACTATTCTCACTAAACTAGTTGAGCTTACATCCCAAAAGACTTTTGTTGATACAAGACCGATATCTCTTTTGCTGAAGACTCCATATATATGGATGGAATTATGTTTTAGGAAGCTTTTGGGGAGAATCAATTTAATGATCTTAGATAGATTTCTTTAAAATCTTTTGGTTTTAGTATTGTTTTTTATGTGAAAGACTACGTTGATATTGTGTCTTTGGAGATTTATCGAGGGAATGCCTTAAGATGATGTAAAGACCATATTCCTATAATGTTGAAGTCAGATATTTATCTAGATTTCTTGGATGCTATATTTACTATCTCGAACTACACATCGCATCAGTGTCTCCTATTGTTGTGATAGACACCTTACATATGGTGTTGAAGCTTTCGCATAACTTCGGGAAGTCATTCTTAAGTTTTAATATCATATATAGTGGACTGCCACGTCTAGAGTACCCTTTGGAGCATGACACCGTCAAAGACCTAAAAATACCTAAATTCATATTAGATGCTAAAACACAAAATCAAGAACCTAATTATAAAATGCTATTGGCAACACTAAAAACCCTAAGAAACCTAAAATATGCAACCCATTAAGTCATAATAGGGTCAATTAAAAAAAAAACCAAAAATTTCAAAAATTTATATTTGAACCCCTAATGCAAAATGGATCGGAAAGGTGTTTAGCAACATAAAGCAAGGAAAACCTACCCATAAAATATGTGTTTAGAAATTCTATATGTGCAAATCTAGGGTTTCAACAAGAATGAGCAAGAAATTTTTTTTATTTAAAAGAGTAGATCAAAACGATAAAATAAAAAGAAATGGTTATAGAAAGAACTTTAGATGATCAAGACAATCCAAAACAATGTAAGATTTGAACCCAAAATAGCTCCAGAGGATGTTAATGCCAGGGTGAGAAGCTGCAGAAGTTTCAAATTTAGATTTTAGACAATCAATGCAATGTAAAATTTGTCTTGTTTTTTTTTTTTTTTCATATGGTCGAAAAGATGTGGTCTTTTTCTAAATTGAACATAATTCCACACTTGCGTGGATAAGGTGTCTATAGATCTAACAACACGTGTCTCAGGATTATAGACCACAATCTCCAAGTAGGCAGACGGCGTTGGAGTAAATTGACAATGACATTAAGATCCTTGAAAACTTTAGCAAGGTATAAAATGGCTATTTGAATTAAGCTAAATATGCCCAGTTTAAAACATCAAAAATTCCCGATCTAGTTCGACTTGGCTAAAGCCTTCCAGAAATAAAGCTGCTCCTATAAACTCAAAATCCAAATGCAATTGCTTGCTTTAACCCCTTTTCAACAAAAATAACAAATGAATCAATTTTAGTTCATACTTTTCCTTGCAAATCTTTTCAAGTGTTAAAAGACAGAACTATATGATGGGATTATCTATATATAGGTTAAAACTTTCTAAATATTTGCCTTTTGAAATAACACATCTCACGCATATAGGAAGTTTACTCTCAATCATGGTTAAATACCTCATGGCTTTGAGGTGGAACATGAAATTGAAATTTAGTTCATCCTCTTATAACCGTGGAATATATTTAATTAGTACAAGCCTGTGCTATACAATTGATTTAAAAGTATATATTGTTGAAAATAATATATTTTCGGTTATGTATTGATAAAAATAATAATTATCTAAACACTAATACCGTGCAGTGGAAGAGTACCATGATAATAAAAATTAATGTTGACTTTTTATAAAGTATAATCATGATAAAGTTATTTAGAAGAGGTAGTATGAGGGAACTATTATATAATTTTAATACAATACAAACACCTAGGGATAAATGAATAAAAAAAGAACAAATTGTCATATAAGAAATAACACTATCCTTTTATTATTGTGATAGAATATGGTGGCGAAGGATACTTCAAGTATATCAATTTGCATCACACAAAATGGTTGGGAATTATAAATAAGCCCATAACATAAACTATTGAAATTTTTTACTTTTTTTCCCTGAAAAAACATAAACTATTGAATTTAAGGATACACTACAAAAAAAAAAAAAAAAAAGAAAAGAAACTGCTAGATTTTTCTTATTAATTTGAAAAGTCATGAAGAAAGTAATAATATTTTTTAATAGGTATTATCACAAAATGTTAACTTAAAATATACGATAATGGGAAGGCCTTGGGAAAATTAAAAAGTAGGTCTACATGCACAGATATGATGATGAGGAAAAAAAAAAGATTTTGTTTATTCCATTTTAATACTTTTCTTATTAATTTGAAAAGTCCATGAAGAAAGTAATAGTATTTTGTAGCAGGTATTATTGTCGAAAAGTTATCTTGAAGGATATGACAATGGGAAAGCTTTTGGAAATTATTTTTTTTGTTAATTTAAAAAAACACAAAAAAAGTAATAATATTTCTCTATTATTATCAAAAGTCATTCGAAAAGGATATGACAATAGGGAAAAAGGTTTCAAAATTATATATTACAAATAGATACGGGCATGTCCTATGTATCATATAGAATCCGTATTTTACACATGTAGTATGAATAATCTACTATAACGAGTTCATTGAAATAAACAAGATTTACCTACTAGTATAAATAATTTTCGAAGAAACAACAGCTGGCAGTAACACTTTTTTTTTTTAACTATAAAATGAATATTTATATGTAAAACAGCGCTTTTTGCACATTAACCTGTCTACTTCGCTCCATTTCGATAAAGAAATATTAATTCCCATTCTACTTTGGAATCTACCCACCAGTGAGGATCCTCACATGTTCTCCAATAACACGGGGACCAGCGTCAGACAATGCTCCCCATGGCTTATTATTATTATTATTTTTCAGTTATCACTCCATTAAATACTGGGCCTTCGAAACTCCTCCTACAGGCTATAAATTCCATGGTGGATTAGAGTTCTAGGTGCCTATCGGAGTCTAAACTCAAAGCACCAATTTGCATACCTAACTTGGTAGTTCACTAATAGCTAGGTCGTGCATTACATTTCAATAGTTTATAATTAATTAAGGAATGGAGATGGAAAATGCTACGTCTTACTGTTTCATTGTTCTAATTTTGGTTATGTGCAATGAACTTTGTTTGACTGAAGGAAGGCATTGAGGTCATCCAAAATCTGCAAGGGATGTGCTAAGCATGATGAGAAAAATGTTGTCCCAAAGCGAAGAAGGTGGTCCTGGAGCTACTGGAAACCAAGACAATAATAAGATGGACAATGGTGTTGTGTCTGCTGATAATTTTCGTTCCCACAGGACCTGGACATAGCCCAGGTGCTGGTCATTCCATCAACAACTAATGTTCCTTCTTGTATTTTATTAATAACTGCTACGTCTTGTTTAATGAGAAACCTTATTTCTTCTTTTTGACGTTGCGTTGTGCATATATTACTTTTTTACGATTGGCACGGACATCTTTCCCACAAGAACACATTAGTAGTGTATACATCTTTTAATATGGGCGAAAATCAAATGATGAGGTAGATTTTTCAGTGTCAGACTATCATCCTCCGGATTAGAGTTGTTATAGTAAGCATAAGATGAAGGAGTTAATGAAATATGTTCTTTCTATATATAAGTTTCTGGAGCACTTCCTTAAGTTTCAGGTTTTGAAATAGGAATATCGGAAAATGAGCAAAAATAGCAACTGAAAGGAAAGTAGAAGTTTAATTAATAGTTATTTATTCTACTCTTAATAGAAATATATAACATTTGGAGTTTACACTTTTTAAATTAATACCCGAAAATCTGTTTTACTAAAGAAATATATCACCAATTGAAAAAAAAAAAAAAAAAATGTCATAAGCAAAAAACCAACAATATAAGTGTATTGCGATAAACAAATACATGTGCCCATCCAAAACCTCATATTGAAGAAAAACTTAATTTTGTTGAATACAATAAAATACCCGATTATAGTTAGAATAACAAACAATGCAATATTGCCGTCTTAAAATTTGAACTAACTAAGACTTCGGCCAACAAATATACATATGCTACCAAGTATACTGAAAGAGATTCATGATCCCAACATCTACCTAATTCCGATTTTCCCACTAATATCTAAACTAACTCCCCAGCCACTTCGCTAGAACCCTGTGCAAAGGTATTTCATAGCACTTAGTGTATGATTGAAGTTTCGTCCAATGACCCGACCTGTGTCATAATATAGCTAGTTAGTTGAAAATCCACGAAATTATATATAGACAGCCATTTAATACCAAAACTACAAGCCAGTTAATTTTAGATACCAATCCTACGGTAGTCCACACAGCGCCTAGTCCATGAGCTAGTGTACTCCAAATGGCTTCTAGTCACAATGCAAGTACAAGAACAAATAACAAAATAGTTGTTAAATTCCAGTTTCTCCATTTCTATGTAATTGTTAAATTCAGCTTATATAATTCAACAAGCACAAAAAATACACTATTGTTCAGCTTCCTCACTTGCTCGCAAACTTTGGTTGCTGTGTTATTCACCCAATTTATATCCTATAAATTTGTTAAGTTGTTTAATCTAAATATCAAATCATTTTAATTTATTCTTTGAATATTAAGGTATAAGAAATAATATCATAATATTAATAAGCGGAATAAAATTAGTAGATAATTAATCAACAGACCTTAAAAACCTAATTCGGACTGAAAAACATAATATGGTCGACCTATTCCACGATTTTGGTTATGCTGGCCCGCTTCTATTTCAAGTTTTCATCATTCCATGCGTTGGGCATTCTAACTCTAACTTCTTTTGTTAGTTAAGCATCTTATAATTTGTTTCCACTATATAATTAATTATGGTTCTTTTAACTTATTATTAAATCTTGGGTTTTACACTAATATTTTTCCGGTTTGAATTTCCAAAAAATTTTTATGCAAATTCTATATTACTTTAATTGTCTCTATCAATCATGCCTGAAGATAAACGTGCAACTACCCGGCTATATTTTCCCTTGGAGCACGAGCATGCAAAGCTAAAAAAAATACTAAAAACCATATTAACTTTTAATTTTATAAAATCTTTATAATCACTCAAGTATATATCTATCCATACAATCACTAATCGTGAAAATTATCCGAAACCTAACATATTAAAGTTTAGGAAAACTCAAATGCAATTTTTTTCCCAACTATGAAGTCCTAACTTCATATTGAACTTGCGTCTTTGCTTGTCTAGCGCTCGAGTTATCATGAAGCCGATCCTAGTAATAATGCAATCAGTACTTTATACCCTTTCTACCTCAAATGGTTAAATCCCGAGTGACCTATCAAACCCAACATTAAGATACTGCAAACACATCGAGACGTCACACCGTAAACAAGCCTAAATATATATACTATATAGCATACATACGATCATCAAAGAGAAATAGACAAGAAACTTTATCACTTATCTTCTAAATCATGTAATTCTTAGAGCGAAACACATAACATGGATCCAAAGATCTTAATATATATAACGATCGATAAATTTGAAAATTTCAAAACCTCATTGTAATGATGAATTTGAAGATTCCCAGAGCTCATGATATGACAAATCTAAAGATCCAAGTCCTTATAAATAAGTGAATCCTGAAATGACAACAACTCAATAATATAACGATTAATTTATATAATGAGACCTCATATGCAATGACAAATCCAAAAATTTCATAACCTCAATATAATATTCAAGATCTCATAATTTATTAATTAATCAACCAACTCAAATCTCCACAAGCAATGAACACCGGTTACAAAATAGTTACATTAATATTCTAAATCTAGGCGCACAACCAATAAACAACCGTTACGTACATGGAATCTGCTTAGATGATTATTATTCACTCCGACTCAAAGTTCCTAATTATAAAACATGGATTAGTCATGTTTGTACAGTAAAACCTAATTCCTTATATCTAATTTGGTTTCTCATTATCTAACTTTGTAGAAATTTATATTAGACCAAAAAGAGGGTTCTACTACTCCTCTTAAGATTATTTGGTTGACTTAGGTTAGGCCTTAGGTTCATCCTACCAATCCTAACTCAATTTTGTCATCTTCCTTTACACTAGAAACCCTCAACCAATCATGATGCAATGATTGACGCGAAATTGAATTAGGGTATATTATAAGACATTGATTTGCACACGAATACTCGAATTATGATCTTTAATACCTATTGATTCTAAGAATTCATAAGTTGTTGGCATAGAAAATCAAAACGTTATGTAAAAATTTGAAATTTGGAAAAGAAAGAGCAATGATGGCTCTGAAATTTTTACTGAAAAATATGATGATTGACTGTCTGTTTACCTTATGCCAAACAATATAAGCAGACTTAAAGCTACCAAAAATAGAAATCTAAAAAAATTTGTAACAAATAGAAAAGTCTTAAAACTTAAGGACACAAAATATATAAAAACAAGAATAAAATGCCAATGGCATATAAAACTGAAGTGTATATAATAAGTAATTATGAAACTAAAGCTTCCCATAAATATAAAAATTGTTTGTTTGAAGGCTTAAATAAAGGAATTTACCCTAAAAGTAACGTAGCTCACATCCTGAAAGGAGTGACTTCTTCCCATTAACCCATTTCTTTCAAGATAAGGACCTATATTTATAGAACTGCTATTGGCTGGTCTTTATTCTACTTTCTCAGGTATTTACTTGCCACTTCTTCCTCTTCATCATTCTCCCCAGGGTGGACAGAATTCGCCCTTGAATTCTCGTCATCTGAACCATCTCCAGTGTAAGGAATGAGATATTTTACATTAAATATATCATTAGTTCAAAAGTGGCTAGGTAGTTTCAATCTATATGCAATAGGGTTATATTTCTCAGTAACCACAATCGACCCAATCTTCTTAGTTGAAAGTTTAGTGCATACTCCTATAGGAAATCAATCCTCTATCATAATAATCCATACAAAATCCCCTACAACAAATTCCTAATTACTCCATTTCCTATTAATACTCTCTTTGTCTACTTCCTTTCCTACCATGTCAGAAATAGTTTTTGCATCCCGTAGTTCTTCTTCAAATCCAGCCATAGACAACATACTATTGCTACTACTTTGTTTCATAGTTTTGGACTCAGCGATCTCTTTATTAGGAATTAACACAATTTTTACTCTCTCATGCATATATTTATAAGTATTAGCTCTACCACCATGCGTTATATTCCTATCATACAGCCATAGCCTCCCTAACAGTAAGTAGGAAGTATCCATTGCAACTACATTACATCATACAAAAATCTTTATATACAGAGCCTATAGAAAATAAAACCAGTACCATTTAGAAACAGTTGCCTCAGTTCCCTTCTTCAACCATGCCAGCTTGTACGGCTTAGGGTGCAGCTTAGGTTTAATGCCTAACTTCTATATAGCCTCTATTGATTTAGTGTTCTCATAGCTACTAGAATCCACTATGAACCTACACACATTACCCTGAATTGTACAGGTAGACCGAAAGATGTTTATTCTCAACCAATCTTCCTCAATAGCTTTAAGAGTCATACAAGACCTCCTCACCACTAAAGCTCCCTTTCCATCTCCAATCAGAATCTCGTCTTTGACAAATTCTGTATCAAAAACTAGGCCTCCATCACCAACAGCCTCAAAAATAGCCTCATCTTCCTTTTCTTTATAATAAAAAATAAGGTTTTCATAAGTACAAAGTACCCTTTTTTTTCTATTTTTTTGCACTCCAACTCCCAATGACCCTCCTCACCATGCTTGAAGCATTTTGATCTTGCTAGTGCTAACATCACTAGCATTAGGTTTAATAAAATGACTAGGGATATTATTTTTTGTGCCCCTACTCCCGGCATGAACCATTTCGCCACTACTGTTACCACTCCCGCTACTGAACACAACACTACTAGTGAAACTACTTCCTGATCAACTCTACTATTTCTCTACAGTCAATGCTCTCTGGTATGCAACAGATACACTCACAGGATCAAATAATTAATAGTATCCATAATCTACAGCTTCAACCCTCCAATGTACCTCATAACTAATTGATCCTCCGTCTCTTGATTCTCATTTCTAGCTACTAATTGATAAAATTTAGAATTGTACTCACCAACTGACCTATTTTCCTGTTTCAGATTTTGTAGCCTTTGATAATGATGCACTAGAAATTGTAGGGCAAGAATGCTGCTTCCAGATGGTTCTTCATCTTTTTCTATGAGGTGATTCTAGATTTTCCCAATCTATGTCAGGTCAATTTTGTCTACTACCACTATGTTGTGGCCCTATCACGGAGTCAAGTTGCCATTAATTGCACTCGTTTTTCCTCGGACACACTCCTAAATTCCAAGATTTCCTCCAATGTAGCCAATCAATCTAAGAATTCCTCTAGTTGCAGACTGCCATGAAATTCTAGAATCTTGATCTTCATACCCAACTTCCATTCTCTCTAATCTCCTTCCACAACACGAAGTCTACCATGCCTACGTGGAACCTCTTCATGCTGCTCTTATTCCTTAATAGAAGAGGAGTCATCCTCTGTCTCATCAGCATCTAACATTGGATTAGGGTTTTTTGCACGTCTAAGGTTGATGTTTTGATTCTTATTAGCTGATAAGATCATATTTTATACAAATCTTGATGATCAAAAGAGCTAGAATGGATATTTGTTTTGATTAAATTTTATGTTTCAGGACTAATTTGGATAAAGAAATCAAAACAAGAGAATTGAATTGAAAAGAGGAAAAATTGAAGTCAAGGCCGACAATTCACCATTCAAAGCCGCCGGCATTCAGACGGTTTACATCCAAGGCTGTTGCAGCACTGCCAGCTTTGCCCAGCTTAAATTCAAACAACACTCAAAGCCGCCTCAAAGCTACCGGGTAGAAGATGAAGCAGCCAACGTACATGAAGGCCGGCAGCCAAAAAATGAAACATCACCAGCTTTGAAGGAGTTACATTAAAAGCCGGCACTTAAGCCGTTGGCCTTGAGGCAGCGTACATCATAGATTTGAAGCTACATGAAGATATCCAACGCTTGAAGGAAATTGAAGAGACAAATCTGTTGGAGTGTCTACGCCGGCTTTGGGACGGCGTTCGTTATAAATCAGCCCAACTCTTCATTTCTGACAATATACGCCGGCTAGATCTACATCTAAGCCGCCGGCGTAGGAGCGGCCTACATTGTAACTGATATTGAAGGCTGCCAGTGCACTGCTTGCGCAAAGGACAATTTGAAGATACGCCGCCTAAAAGCTGCCGGCGTAAGATCCATAACGGTCGACGTACATTGTGAAACAGCAAAGTTCATTTAATGTTTGCACGAAATTTTTCCTATAAATAGGGGGTCTCCTCCTCACTTTGAGAATCATCCAAGTATCCAGTAATCCAAGCATACATTCCACAATCCAAGTAGCTCTAAAATACTTAGAACTAGGCATTTCATAGAGATTTTTGAAGAGATATTTGAAGTTATACAAGAAGTTGCAAGTGAAGCTTTGATATTTTGAATTGGTGATTTCTAATCTTATTTCTTTTATGCAATTCATATATCTGAATAGTTCGATCATAATGAAATCATTTGCAATTTTTTGTCTGATTTTTGAATCATCATCCATGAGTAGCTAAATTCTTTTTGTGGGAAGTTGATGAAACTTTAAACATGTTAAAATGATTTTTGAATTCATGTTATAAGATAGTTAGAATCATGAAATATTCATATTGAATTCTGATTATTCATCATTCTTTTGGTATATAAGAATTCTAGTAACTCGGAAGGGAAATTAGGGTTCATATGAGTTCATAAATTAAGATTAAATTACAATTGCAGAAGCGGCGTAGTTTAATCTAGTTTAGAAATTGTCCATGAATATTAATGCAATGTTTTATATTGATTTCTCACTAAGGAATTAGGAGATGTTAATATAAAGTATTAGACAATTATAGAATCGGAAGATTTATAATTGTAATTTTGATTCCACTAATAATTTATTTAGCGGAAGTTATTGAATTGTTTTGTGGTTTAAAAAGGTTTTCAAACTCTGTTTTTAAATCTTGACAATTTCTTATGAATGTTCATGAATCTAATTATCATTATAACATGAGTTCAAGTTGATTGGCAATAGTTTAAAGTGGATTCTGCTCCTTCCCACATTTTTCCTCCATATCCCTCTCTTTAAAAAGCTCATTACATTCATATAGATAATTAATTAGATAATTTAGTTTAATCTAATCATCTTAAAAAGATCAATTACCTAGATATTAGTATTAGTTGATAATTGTATAGTAGTTAGTAAATCTCTATGGGATCGACACTTTATTCATGCTATATTACAATAGAAGGCCTAGTACGCTTGCTAGAAAGATGCTTTAAAATTCAATTACTAAAACAACACATCAAGTTTTCTGGCACCGTTGCCGGGGATCTATTAATATTAGACTAACTTCAGCTTTGCTAGTAGTTTAGGTTTGAATTTAGTTTGAAATTTTTCCTTTTCTCTTTGCAGGTTTTATGCGAAGAAGTAGAAGTGCTGAAATTCTACCTTTAGATCCTGAAATATAAAGAACCTTGCGTCAACAGAGAAGAAGGAACCAAAGAAGAGGAGCAATGGCAGAAAATCAAGAAAACAATGATAACAACAACCAGTTGCAACCAGCTGCTCCCACTCCAAGGGCAATTCGAGATTATACAGTGCCTACTATTTAAGATCCTGCCATACGAATGCCCACTGTGGAGGCCAACAACTTTGAGCTTAAACCGTCATTGATTCAAATGGTTGAGTCACATCAATTTGGAGGATATCCAAATGAGACGCTAGATGAACACCTTGCTAAATTTCTTCAATACACCAACACTGTCAAACTTAATGGTGTAAGAAACGAAGTCATCCGACTTCAGCTTTTCCCTTTTTCTCTTAGGGATAAAGCCTTGGCATGGTACAATTCCCAACCTCCAGATTCGATCACTACATGGGCTAATTTGACAAAGAAGTTTCTGAAGAGATTTTTCCCTCCAGCAAGAACCGCTAGGTTAAGAAATGAAATTTCCAACTTCACCAAATTCCCTAGAGAATCATTATATGATGCTTGGGAAAGATTCAAAGAGGCGGTCAGAAAATGCCACACCACGGTTTACCCGATAATCTACTAATTGAAAATTTCTACCTCAGTCTTGATGAAGCTTTAAGATCATTAGTAGATGCTACATCAGGTGGATCACTGATGGTGTGAGTCACATGGTTGAGTCACATCAATTTGGAGAATATCCAAATGAGACGCCAGATGAACACCTTGCTAAATTTCTTCAATACACCAACACTGTCAAACTTAATGGTGTAAGAAATGAAGTCATTCGACTTCAACTTTTCCCTTTTTCTCTTAGGGATAAAGCCTTAGCATGGTACAATTCCCAACCTCCAGATTCGATCACTACATGGGCTGATTTGACAAAGAAGTTTCTGAAGAGATTTTTCCCTCCAGCAAGAACCGCTAGGTTAAGAAATGAAATTTCCAACTTCACCAAATTCCCTGGAGAATCATTATATGATGCTTGGGAAAGATTCAAAGAGGCGGTCAGAAAATGTCCACACCATGGTTTACCCGATAATCTACTAATTGAAAATTTCTACCTCAGTCTTGATGAAGCTTTAAGGTCATTAGTAGATGCTACATCGGGCGGATCACTGATGGGAAAACATATGAGGAAGCTAGTGAGATTATTGAAGAATTAGCTTCGCTGCTCATAATTGGAGTTGTGAAAGAACAAGATAAAGTAGCATTTGGAAGACAAAGAAGATATATCACAACTCAAGGCTCAAATGGCTACCCTCATCACTCAAGTAAGTAAACTCACAACTACAAATACTTCCAATAAAAAACAACAAGTGTTTTGTTGTGAGATTTGCTCAGGACCACACTCCTCTTTTGAGTGTCGCATGGATCATCTTCAAATGACGAGCAGCTTAATTATGTGGGAAATTTCCAAAAGGGCAATTTTGGAAACACATATCATCCGAATATGCGAAATCATCCAATTTCATATCGGAATGATGCCAATGTTCTAAAGCCACCACCTGGTTTTCAAGGACAAGGATTGTGAGAAATGCCCACCTCAACAGCAAATTCAACATCCACTGATGCATTACTGAGGGATTTCATTGTTACCACAACAAACTCACTCAACAATCAGAATGCAATCATTCAAGATTTGCAAGGGAAGCTCCATCAACTTGCACAACAAGTGAGTAATAGACCATCTGGGTCTTTACCAAGCAACACGGAGGAGAATCCCAAGTCTGTAAATGCAATCACTGAGAAGTGGAAAGGAGATTGCTCCAGTTGAGGAGACTATCAAAGATAAAAGATCAAGAGGAAATTCCACCACAAAACAACAAAGGGAAACGAAAGGTGGAGGAAACTATTCAAAAACCACCTGAGGTGAAATCATATGTTCCTCCCGTCCTTTTCCAGGAAGATTAAAGCAACAAAAGCTTGATGAGCAATTTTCAAAATTCCTGGATGTTTTCAAAAAGCTGCACATCAACATTCCATTCTTAGAAGTAATTCAAGGAATGCCTTCCTATGCCAAATTCATCAAAGAATTGCTGTCTAACAAGAGGAAGATTGATGGAAATGTGATACTCACTGGAGAATGTTCCATGATCCTACAGAAACAAACACCCAGTCTGCCCACTAACTCCGAGATCAGGGAAGTTTTACTGTTCCTTGCACCATTGGTGATTGTTATTTTGATAAAGTTTTAATTGATTCTGGTGCAAGTATCAACTTAATGCCTTCATCGTATTTAAAAAACTAGGACTTGGAGATTGCAAAGATACACATGTAACTTTGCAACTTGCTGATAGAAGTGTAAAATACCCTAGGGGTATTGTGGAAAATGTCCTAGTTAAAGTTGACAAATTCTTTTTCCCTGTGGATTTTGTAGTGCTAGACATGGATGAAGATAGGGAAGTTCCCATGATCTTGGGCAGACCGTTCCTTGCAACAGGAAAAGCACTAATTGATGTGGAACAAGGGCAGCTTACATTACGGGTGATGGATGAACAGGTTACTTTCAATGTCTATGAGGCAATGAAGAAATTTGATGATATGATGCCTGTTACACCATCAATACCATTGATGAGCTGGTTTCTGATCACTTGAGGAACAAACTGGTGTGGAGACTATGGAGTCCGTCTTGAGAGACGTGGACAATTGGAGTGATGAAGAGGAAGAAGAAATGGAAGATGTACCAATGATCAAAACCAGATATTATGAATCTTTGGGTACAAATGAGCAAAGCAAGTTCCGTCTTTGATGCAGCCACCGACCTTGGAACTGAAACCACTTCCTGACCATCTGAAGTATGCTTTTCTTGGAATTGGCGATACTTTGCCAATCATCATTTCATCTGCATTGACAGATAGACAAGAACAACAGTTGATTGAAGTGTTGAAAAAGCACAAAGAAGCAATCGGATGGACCATTGCTGATATAAGGGTATTAGCCCTATGATTTGCACTCACAAAATCCTTATGGAAGCTGAGTGTAAACCTACAGTTCAACCACAAAGGAGACTTAACCCGACACTTAAAGATGTTGTCAAGAAAGAAGTTTTGAAGCTGCTTGACGCAGGTATCATCTATCCTATCTCTGATAGTAAATGGGTTAGTCCGGTTCAAGTAGTGCCAAAGAAAGGTGGTATGACTGTAGTGAAGAATGAGCAAAATGAATTGATTCCTACTCGTACTGTGACTGGGTGGAGAGTTTGTATTGATTACAGGAAGTTGAATGATGCCACTCGAAAGGATCACTTTCCACTTCCCTTCATTGATCAGATGTTGGAGAAACTTGCAGGGCATGATTATTACTGTTTTCTTGATGGATATTCTGGATACAATCAGATTTCTATTGCACCCGATGATCAAGAGAAAACAACATTCACTTGTCCTTATGGCACATTTGCCTTTAGGAGAATGCCCTTTGGACTTTGCAATGCACCTGCTACATTTCAGAGGTGTATGATGGCTATATTCTCAGATATGCTTGAGAATTTTATCGAGATTTCATGGATGATTTTTCAGTCTTTGGAAAGTCATTCGATCTTTGTCTTGAGAATTTAGCCTCGGTTCTACAAAGATGCAAAGATACCAATCTGATCCTGAATTGGGAAAAATGCCACTTATGGTTAGAGAAGGGATAGTGTTGGGTCACAAAATTTCTGCGAGAGGAATTGAAGTGGATAAAGCCAAAGTGGAGATTATTGAGAAGTTACCACCACCCACGACTGTTAAAGGAGTCAGAAGTTTTCTTGGACATGCTGGCTTCTACAGACGATTCATCAAGGACTTCTCCAAAATTTCCAACCTCTTTGCAACCTTCTGGAAAAAGATGCGGTGTTCAATTTTGATGACAAATGTCTGCAGGCATTCAATTTATTAAAGGAAAAGCTCATTTACACCAGTGATCATTGCGCCAGACTGGGAGCTTCCTTTCGAACTCATGTGTGATGCCAGCGACTTTGCAGTTGGAGCGGTACTTGGTCAGAGACGAGGTAAGATCTTTCATGTTATATACTATGCAAGTAGAACACTAAATGAGGCCCAGAGAAATTATGCCACTACTGAGAAAGAGCTTTTAGCTGTTATCTTTGCATGTGATAAATTTAGGCCTTATCTGATAGGTTCTAAAGTTGTAGTATACACTGACCATGCAGCTCTCAAGTATTTGTTTGCTAAAGCTGATGCAAAACCTAGGTTGATTAGATGGGTTTTTACTGCAAGAATTTGATCTTGAAATTAAAGATAAAAAGGGAACTGAAAATGTTATTGCTGACCATTTGTCTAGACTTGAATCTGATAGTCTCGACATTCCCATCAATGAAAGTTCCCTGATGAACAATTGCATGCAGTAGAGATTCTAGATTTGCCATGGTATGCTGATATTGTGAATTATTTGGTTAGTAAGATTATCCCATATGGTTTATCATATCAAAAGAAAAAGTTTTTGCATGATGTAAAATACTATTTTTGGGATGAACCATATCTGTTCAAAAAATGTGCTGACCAAATAATTAGAAGATGTGTGCCTGAATCTGATCAGCTTAGCATTTTAGAACACTGTCATTCAAGAGAAGCAGGGGACACTTTGGTGTTCAAAGGACTGCAGCAAAAGTGTTGTCATCTGGATTTTATTGGCCTAACTTGTTTCGTGACTGCAGGAATTTCATTATGTCATGTGCTCAATGTCAAAGGACAGGTAACATTTCTAAACGCATGAATTACCACAAAACAATATTCTGGTAATTGAGCTTTTTGATGTTTGGGGGATTGACTTTATGGGTCCTTTTCCCTCATCTTTTTCAAATAAATACATACTTGTGGCAGTTGATTACGTTTCAAAATGGGTGGAAGCTGTTGCTTTACAAACAAATGATGCCCGAGTAGTTTTGAAATTTTTGAAAAAGAATATTTTTACCAGATTTGGTGTGCCCAGAGCTATAATTAGTGATGGGGGGTCTCATTTTTGTAACAGGCAATTTGAAAAACTTTTGGCAAAATACGGTGTTACACATAAAGTGACTACCCCCTATCATCCACAAACAAGTGGGCAAGTTGAAGTTTCAATAGGGAGATAAAAAGGATTTTGGAAAAAACTGTTAATGCATCAAGAAAAGATTGGTCTTCAAAATTAGATGATGCATTATGGGCTTACAGACTGCTTTTAAAACCCCTATTGGAATGTCCCCATACATGCTTGTTTTTGGTAAATCATGTCATCTTCCTGTAGAACTTGAGCACAAGGCATTTTGGGCCATAAAATTTCTTAACTTTGATGAAAAAGCTGCAGGTAAAAACAGATTGCTCCAATTGAATCAGCTGGAAGAATGGAGAAATGAGGCATTTGAAAGCGCTCGTATCTATAAGGAACGAGCAAAGAAATGGCATGATAGGAACATCATCAAACGAGAATTTTTTCCTGGACAAAAAGTTTTACTTTACAATTCTCGTTTGAAGTTGTTTCCTGGAAAATTACGGTCAAGATGGTCGGGACCGTTTGAGATTGCAAGAGTTTTTCCATATGGAACGGTTGAATTAAAAACTGAGGATGATCGGACTTTTAAAGTGAATGGGCAACTGCTCAAGCATTATTTTGAGGGGGAAAATCTTGACAGTACTACTACTGTCATGAATCTCAAAGAACCATGATCAGGTCAGGAAAGTCGGGCTAAGCGACTTTAAACTAAGCGCTTCTTGGGAGGCAACCCATGTCTAATTTTAGAGTAATTTTTTTTTTTGTTTTTACTAACTTAGCTATTAGTGTGGCAGGAAAAAATAAAAAAAAAAATGGAAAAGGCAGAAGGCCGGCTCAAGGCTGCCAGCCTTGAGCAAGCTCTGAGAAAACAAGGAAGGCCGGCTCAAAGCCGCCGGCAAGGAGTAGGTGAGCACCGCAAAAGAGGCCGGCAGTGGAGAGTTGAAAGCCGCCGGCTTAGTTGCCAGCGTATGAAACACAAGATTTAGGCCGGCTTGGGAAAGGTCTAGGCCGCCGGCTTATGTGCCGGCGTTGGAGTACAAGATTTACGCTGGCAAGGGAAGGTGAAGGCCGCCGGCTTATTGCCGGCGTATATTGCAGATTTCTTGGTTTCTGAAAATTCCCGATCAAGGCCGGCATCTGGGATTTAAAGCCGCCAGCTTTGCCGGGTATCCTTTAGCCGCAGTGTAAATCGATAAGCGGCCAGCTTTGAGCTCTCGGTATGTAATTTTTCCATTTACACTGGCTGAAAGCCGCCGGCGTACATTGCAGAAATGCCGGCGTAAGTATGCAGAAGCTTATAACAGGTACGAATCCCTCTCTCTCTTTCATTCTCTCATCCTCGCTCTCTCTCTCTCACTCTCAATCAATAGATTTCACTCCTCATTCATCCACTCACGGTGTTTAATCTACATTCCAAGTAAGTTTTCAATACTCTTTGCACTAAATCTTTGTTCAGATCCGTTTGTATTACATAGATAAGAATCTGTCAATATGGGTTTGTTGATGATCCTTTGATGTCGATGTCGGTTATTGAATTTGAATGATTGAATCACTTTGATATGATGTTGAAAGCTACATTTCATTCCATTTGTTGTAAAATTGTAATGAGTGATTCATGAGTATTGTCAAATTGAAAAGCTAGGGTTCTTGAGAGTGGGGGTGTATCAAATTGTGAAATTGGGGCTAATTACATCTGCTGGATTTGTGATCCTTATTACTGCTTAGTGGCTTTAATTCTTGCATTGTGCTCAAATTTGCCTGGAATTGAAATTGGAATTGGATTTGTGCTCGAATTTTATAAAAATTTCAATATAAAATTGATTTTGGAACAAAAAGGAAAAATTTTTTGAAAATTAATTTTGTTTGAAATTTTGAAAATTCCAACGTTCAATTCTGAGTTGGCAAGCCTAAGCTGCCAGCTTTGATAATATTATGCAAGTGTACATGTTTTAGCTTCACCTAATTATATGCCATGATATAAAAATTGTTCTAACTCATGTTTTAGGCATAAATTAGAAATTCATTGAAATTGTGCATTCCTTAATATTAATTGAATTCAAATTATTTGCAGGAATGGCTCCGAGACAAAAGAGACCAAGGACCATAGACGCCTCTACATCGGGTTCAGAGAACCGAATTCTGCTGTCTAGTCAGCAATATGCAAAAGACCGAAAGAAGAGGCTTGTCAAGAATGACTTCTTGAATATCCAGTACTTAGACTGGTGCCTGCTGGATGAGTTTGATATGGTAGACAGAATTAGAGAGATTATTCAAGATCCAGCATGGCTCAGATTATTTGACTTTCGGGAACCTGCCTACAAGAACTTGACGATAGAGTTCTTGTCCACGGTAAAGAATATCCCAGACCGTGAGGAGTTCACCTTCCAGTTCCAGGCCTATGGACAGATTAGAGAAGTAAAATTGAAGCAGATAGGCCACATTATGGGACTGTACGACAGTGAGGAAGAAAATAGGACTTTGCCCAACAGTTGGCCAGAGGACATGACACAGGAGGCTTATTGGGCCTACCTAGTTGGTCCTGGATCAAACGAGTATTTTGTCCCATCCAAGTCACTGGCCACGTCATTCCGTGCTGTCGAGCACAAGCTGCTCCATCACATTGTTGCACACACCCTGAGCTACAAGAAGACGAGTCACAGCAAGGTGACTACATTTGATATGTTTTACCTGTTTAGCCTTATTAGAGGCTACAGGATTGATCTCGGGGTGGAGGTAGCAAATTTTATATACCGGCAGGCGGAGGACACGAGGACCTGAGGTCTGGGTTGTGGAGGCTACATCACTCGGTTATTGAAGGGGATGAATATTTTTGAGCCTCCACAGGATGACGAGGTGTTTGAGTGCAAGAGGATTACATCTGTACCGTTCAAAGGATGGGGATTGCTGAAAAACCCGGCCAGCACAGCCACCGGTATTGGAGGAGGTTGCTATCCAGGATATCTTTCCTAGAGATGCCCCATTCGAGATGCCATCCACATCTGCTCCATCTCCTCCTGCAGGTGCTTCATCGGCATATGGCATGGACCAGCTTAGGCTGGATGTTGAAGAATTGAAGTGCCAGCACAAGGAGCTCAGAGATAGTCATGAGCAGGAAAAGAAGAAGAACAAGAAATTCAGAAAGACTATCTTTGAGGCACTAAAGACGGCCATCTGCTGCATTAGCCCAGAGACAGGGGCTGGCATGACATACCAGACTTCATCTAAGTCACATCACTCAAATAGGTTCAGTTCAGAGCATACACAGACAGCCAGCCCAGGAGACACTGCGAGACACACTCCTGAGGGCAGCAGCAGACAGAGCCTGGGGCCAGAGAGCTAGAGACCCTGCTAGCTCTTATTTGATCTTATTTGATGTCTATATTTCTATTATTGGCCTGTATATTTATTGAGTACCCAAGTTCCTGTGGGTGAACTCATTTATTATTTTGCTTTTATTCTGCTTTTATTTTGTTTTTGTTTTTGTTTTTCTTTTGTAGTGATTACAAGAATCGAGCAAAGCAAATCTCTTGCAATGCAAATTTTGATGACTATGAATCGACTGAATTCAGGGAAGTATCCAATTCATTTCTTATTCCTTTCCTCTGTTTTATTTAAAAACAGTGAGGACACTGTTTGATTGAAGTGTAGGGGAAGGGATAGAATTTACATGAAGTGTTGAAGTGATGAATATGATATGTCTGCTGTTGTGTATATTGAAAAATCTCCACCTTGTATTTTTGGTTTGAAAGCAAATCATGAGGAAATTCTGCCAATTTTTTTTCAAAAATCTCTTGAAATTGGAGATAGTACAAAGCAAAGAATGAAAATCAATCAAATTGACTTGTGAAAGTATCTTACTCATTGCTGTTGTGATTGGTTTACTAAGTTAAAATTAATTGTAAAATCCTTAAGGAACAAGTTTACTTTATTTTTAACTTTGGAATTGGAAATTTAAGAGCTGGTCGAGTCCTTTTGTTGAAAAATAAACAGGTCTACTTCTTGGAAATTTTAGTTAGTATATATTCTTTGATTTTAACACTTGGTGAAAGAGACAGAAGAAACTTTTAAACTTAGTGATCCTTCATAAAAATAAGTCTTTGATATTGTATTGCATTCAAAAATAAAGAAACAAGCATAGCCACTACTCCTCTGACTTGAAAGTTTGAGTTATGAGTATCTGAACTTGAATGTTAAAGTGAGAAGAGTTCTTAGGGGTATTTTAAAACCTGTCACTTAGGTGATGAGCCTGGGATGTGCCGACTCAATGAACTCACTGTAACGAGAAGGAAGAATGGCAAAAGTTCAATTCATGAGCTTTGAAAAAAACAAAAAGATGGAGGCAAAAACCCCCCAAAAAGAAAATAAATGCTTGAGAAATAAAAAGGAAAACAAATGCAAAAATATGCAAAGGAAAGAGACTTATAATAAAGAAGGAGAAATTCTAGGGAAAAAGTAGATACCACATGCTTTCATTTTGTGTTACTTAATATATATATAAGCTAGAAATCCAAAGAAGTTTAAATGAGTATTTTTCCTTAGTGGATTGAGTATTTGCTTTTGAATAGAATTTTCCTTGTTAAAAGTTGAGATTAAAACTTGTTTTGTTTGGATTAGCTCCTAAATTTTGATTATAGTACTCTAATTGCAAGCAATTGGTATGGTTAAAGCTGTAGATACAAGAGAAACAAGTTAAATAAATTGAAATTAAATTGAAAAATTGTACTATCTATAAAGAGATTTCATTTTTTTTTCTTCATTTTGCTTGAGGACAAGCAAAAGTTCAAGTGTGGGGGAATTGATAAGATCATATTTTATACAAATCTTGATGATCAAAAGAGCTAGAATGGATATTTGTTTTGATTAAATTTTATGTTTCAGGACTAATTTGGATAAAGAAATCAAAACAAGAGAATTTGAATTGAAAAGAGGAAAAATTGAAGTGAAGGCCGGTAATTCACTATTCAAAGCCGCCGGCGTTTAGACGGCTTACATCCAAGGCTGTTGCAGCACTGCCAACTTTGCCAAGCTTAAATTCAAACAACACTCAAAGCCGCCTCAAAGCTACCGGCGTAGAAGATGAAGCAGCCAACGTACATGAAGGCCGGCAGCGCAGAAATGAAACATCACCAGCTTTGAAGGAGTTATATTAAAAGCCGGCACTTAAGCCGCTGGCCTTGAGGCAGCGTACATCATAGATTTGAAGCGACATGAAGATATCCAACGCTTGAAGGAAATTGAAGAGACAAATTTGTTGGAGTGTCTACGCCGGCATGAAAGCCACCGGTTTTGGGATGACGTTCGTTATAAATCAGCCCAACGCTTCATTTCTGACAATATACGCCAGCTAGATCTACATCTAAGCCGCCGGCGTAGGAGCGGCCTACATTGTAACTGATATTGAAGGCTGCCAGTGCACTGCCTGCGCAAAGGACAATTTGAAGATACGCCGCCTGAAAGCTGCCGGCGTAGGATACATAACGGCCAGCGTACATTGTGAAACAGCAAAGTTCATTTAATGTTTTGCACGAAATTTTTCCTATAAATAGGGGTCTTCTCCTCACTTTGAGAATCATCCAAGTATCCAGTAATCTAAGCATACATTCCACAATCCAAGTAGCTCTAAAATACTTAGAACTAGGCATTTCATAGAGATTTTTGAAGAGATATTTGAAGTTATACAAAAAGTTGCAAGTGAAGCTTTGATATTTTGAATTGATGATTTCTAATCTTATTTCTTTTATGCAATTCATATATCTGAACAGTTCGATCATAATGAAATCATTTGCAATTTTTTATCTGATTTTTGAATCATCATCCATGAGTAGCTAAATTCTTTTTGTGGGAAGTTGATGAAACTTTAAACATGTTAAAATGATTTTTGAATTCATGTTATAAGATAGTTAGAATCATGAAATATTCATATTGAATTCTGATTATTCATCATACTTTTGGTATATAAGAATTCTAGTAACTCGGAAGGGAAATTAGGGTTCATATGAGTTCATAAATTAAGATTAAATTACAATTGCAGAAGCGGCGTAGTTTAATCTAGTTTAGAAATTATCCATGAATATTAATGCAATGTTTTATGTTGATTTCTCACTAAGGAATTAGGAGATGTTAATATAAAGTATTAGACAATTATAGAATCGGAAGATTTATAATTGTAATTTTGATTCCACTAATAATTTATTTAGCGGAAGTTATTGAATTGTTTTGTAGTTTAAAAAGGTTTTCAAACTCTGTTTTTAAATCTTGACAATTTCTTATGAATGTTCATGAATCTAATTATCATTATAACATGAGTTCAAGTTGATTGGCAATAGTTTAAAGTGGATTCTGCTCATTCCCACATTTTTCCTCCATATCCCTCTCTTTAAAAAGCTCATTGCATTCATATAGATAATTAATTAGATAATTTAGTTTAATCTAATCATCTTAAAAAGATCAATTGCCTAGATATTAGTATTAGTTGATAATTGTCTAGTAGTTAGTAAATCTCTGTGGGATCGATACTTTATTCATGCTATATTACAATAAAAGGCCTAGTACGCTTACTAGAAAGATGCTTTAAAATTCAATACTAAACAGCACATCATTAGCCATTAATGCACCATTTCTTTCTGTCTATCTGTTGGTCCCGAAAAGATAACCAAGAGGGGGGGTGAATTGGTTATAAAAGTTACTTTTTCAAAGATTCAAACAAGAAATCCACACCTCTTGATTATATTATAAAATGGCTTTTGATCTTTCTTAAAAGATGAAATTAACGAGTTAAAACTTTTTAACAGCACAGTAGATCAAAAAAAAGTAATCAAGCTCATGAAAAATTTGATTTTAAGTTTAAAAATTTTCTCTTTGGAACCTTCTGAACACCCTCTGACTAACCCTCTGACTCAAGAACAATAACTACACTACTCTCTGCTTCACCCTCTGACTCAAGAACTCATGCAGCAAATGAAATTAAATTTGCAAAAATAAAAAGAGATGAGAGAAGAGATTGCAAATTCGATATATAGAGGTTCCGCCTTGAGCATCAATCCTCTCTTCCAGCTCCAAGCCAGGGTCACCGGTAATCCATACCGGTTTTGTTCCACTAATCCAATCAGTGAAAATCGTTACAAGAAGTTCACAATTCACTCAGCTTGATTCTCTCAAACAATCAAACTACTGAGCCTACTTGCAACTCACAATCACTCAAACAATAAGTAATTCAAAATCTGAGGAAAACAATAACAATCCTCGACAGTGTTGCAACGAAGAAGATGAACAGTAACGAATACACAATTTCGCTCTTTTGAACTCTTTTTCTTTTTCGAGATGTTATCCTCTATGTATGTTGTTGTATCTTCTGACTTGAAGCTCCTGGATTTTATTTGTTTCCATCAACGTTCGAATTTGAATTTTCCAGATAAGCCTCAATTTCAAATTTCCAAGAAAGACGATATGATAAGCTCTGTTTCCATGTTTTTCGTTTGACAAAGTCCCTTCAAGTTTATCTTCATAATCTGCCTTGCTTTTGAAATTAGAATATCTGATAAACTTCCATAAGATTGGGATAACCTCAAATCACTATAATCATGCATAAAATTCTCAAACAAAAGAAATTCGAATCAATTTTCCGTTGAACTCGTCTGCCACTGTTCATGCTTCATCTTCTTTTATTACCGCTCATCAGATTTATTGATTCTAATTTGATCTTGGACAAGCTCTATAATTCCTCGCATGTGTCTTATACTTCATTTATGTAATATATATTTCCTTCATTTTCTCTTATGCAATTCGTCCATAATATTCAGAATAAAAAAAATAAACTTGAATTGTCATTATTATATTTAAATCCGTAAAATGAAAACCCTGTGGATATTGAACCAACTTATGTGGAACAGATTGAATATATTTCCCAAATACATCCAATCATTGGAGCTAGGTCTTCAATGGATTGATTAAAATTTGTTTTTCTTCATAAAAGGTTATATCACACCTTCTGACTTTGCTTCTGATATACCTTCTGCCAAGTTATATCGCATCTTCTGACTTTGCTTCTGATATATCTTCTGCCTTGGTTTAAGAACTTGTTTATAAGCATTGTACCTTCTGCCTAACTTTCTGAGTATCCTTCTGAGTTTTGTAAAGAATTAATTTCTAATCTTCTTGATAAATTTTCTGACAACACAACTCACAACAAATGTTATTTCACTCTTTTTGTTATCATCAAAATCCATAAATGAGAAAACCAACATTCTCCCCCTTTTTGATGATAACAAAACTCATATATAAACAAAATAATATAAATCAGAAAATAAATCTTATTTTCCAACAAGTATAACTTATTGATCAGAAATATGATCCTTCAAGCTTCATTTTCTTTTCCTGCTACTTAGTAATATCACATATGCTATCACATATCATTATCACGTATCTCATACAATCATATTTGGATAAATCCGTTAAAACATTCAGTTAAATTGGATAAATCCATTAAAACATTCAGTTGAAGCTTATTTTGTTTATCTTGTCTCCCCCTTTTTGTTAGCATCAAAGAAACCAATCATGAAATTAAAATTTTACTCCCCCTTACTATATAACAAAAGATAGAAAAAGCATTAAGTGAAAACAGCATCAACATCATAGTCACATAGTTTTTCAAAGACAAACATAGCCACATATAGTCTGAATAACAAAAAAAATGAAAATTTAGTTGTTCTTAAGGGACATTTTTTCTTGCTTGCTTTTTCTTTCTTTGTGGAAGAGTTTTGCGCACAGGAACAGAAATTTGAGGTTGAGGTGGCTGAGAGGAGCTTTGAGGTTGGTTAAGATTCAATATGTTCTTAGCAATTTGATGTGTGGGAAGATTTTGAGGAGGAATGAGATGCAGTGCTTCTAAGGCCTCTGAAGCTTGAGTCACGGAATGATCAAAAGGTTTAGGAACTTCAACCGTGGTACCCTGAATTTCCTCATCGTGAGTACCATGAACACCTTCTTCAGAGTGCTTCTTTTCTTCTTTCAGTAGTGGAGCTGGTGGCTCACTGGTGGTCTCACTTACTGGAGCTTGAGTAGTGATTGCTGGTTCACTGATGCTCTGAGGAACATTGGAGTATCAGATCCAAGAGAGTTACCAGCCATAATATCTTCTTGAGATATGACTTTAGGTTGTCCAATAGGTTGTGAGTCGAGTTGGCTTTGTGACTGATAGCTTGAAGAATTGATTTGGTTAAATCGGTCTTCAAACCATCAAACTTTTGATCAATTATGTCCAACAACTCAGACTTTAAACCTGCTTTGGATGTTCTCCTGGAGGAACCGCACCTTCTGAGTCACTCTCTGACTCAGTATCATCAACTATTTTCACCTTCTCTTATCTCAAATTTACCTCCAGTCCTTATTTCATGGGATTTCTTCTTCTTTCCCAACACTTTTTCTTTTCCTGCTCTTTTAGAAAGCAAATCCTCTTTCTCATTTTCTTTCCTCGCACTCTCTGATCTATCCTCTGCCTCTGGGAGCGACTCACATTCAGCTAGAGATTTGATCTTTTGCCAATCAAACTTGAATTTAAAATATTTAGGATGACGATACCAAGAACCATCCTTAGAGAACCAAAATTTTTCAGAAACAAGTATTCCCATTTTCTTTATATTAAGTTCTCCAAACTTCTTTAAACCGACTGTCGATTTAAAATTTTTGGGTAACTTAATTTTCTTGAAATTGAAAAGTTTCATCAAAAGATTTCCATAGGGCTTGTTTCGTCGAGTTCTCCACATATGTTTCAAGATTATGGTTGGTATGTCTAAATTTAAATTCTTTTTTATTGCTAAAATGATCAATCCTCTTCTGTGGAAATCGTTGTTGTGCTACCCATCTTAGGCAAAATGCAATCCACAATTGCTTTATGCAACAGACGTATCAACAATTCAAAGTCAGTGGAAAATATGTCCTTTTCCTTAAAACTGCCAATCCCATCATTCAGCTCTGTAAAAATCTCATTTTTGGATAGACTTATCAACCTAGCATCGTCATTACAATCTTTCATAGCAAAACAATCAACGAGATCCTTCCTCGTGATTTTAATAGCTTTCCCAACAACTTTAGATTTTAAAGAAAAATCATCCACTTGTTCCAGATTTCATAAAATTCCTTTATAATCTTTTCATTCACTACTTCCAAAATACTACACAACTTCTTGCATCCAACTCTATTCAGCCAGTGATGCAAATAGAATCCATTTGAGGAGAAGAACTTAAAGTCTATAAAAGAACATTCTCTGACCTTATTAGATCCTCGTTGAAGTTGATATTGAGGAAGCTTTTCTTTTCTTTGTGGTTGTGGTTTGTGCAGGGGCATCCTCTGAGACAGTATGTTCTGAGTCATCCTTGACTCAGGCTTTTGGGTTCGGGGTTCTTGTTCGTCTTTTGAGGAGATAGGGTTTCTTGAACTTCATCTTCCTTAGCTTCTGAGTCATCATGTCGTTCTTTAGAACGAGATTCTCTGATCTCTCCCTCTTTGGTAGTTGTTTCAATTAGTTCTTCAGAACTTGAGGATGTATCCTCAATTTGTACTTTCTCAGAAACTTTCTTGGATTTAAAACCTTTGGCCAGAATTCGAGTTGATTTTCTTGGAGCCATGCTTAGGGTTTGGTTTTTGAAATGGAATTGAAAAATGACAGAAAGAGAGAGATTGTTTTGAGAGGGAAAAGAAGAGGCAAATGAAAGGCTAAAAGAAAGGTTTTATGGGAACAAGCAAAATAAATTGTGCCTTAATTCCGACAATATTGAATTTTTATTAAATATATTATTGATTTTAAAAAGGAAAACACATACCTACTTCATTTCTTAAATTTCAAATCTTGCTTTATCCAAAGGTTTAGTAAAAATATCCGCATACTGATTTTCAGTTGATACAAACTCAATATTAATATTTCCATTTTGGACATGATCTCTGATAAAATGATGTCTAATTTCTATATGTTTAGATCTAGAATGATGCACAGGATTTTTTGTTAAATTAATTGCACTTGTATTATCACATCTTATTGAAATTTTTATAGTCTAAACCAAAATCCAATAATTGTTGTTTAATCCAAAGAATTTGTGCACAACAATTTCCAATTGAACATACTCAGCTTCTGCTGTGGATAAAGCAACTGAATTCTGTTTTTTGAAGACCAGAAATTAGTTTGTTTCCTAAAAATTGACAAGTTCCAGAAGTACTTTTCCTGTCAATTTTGCATCCTGCATAATCAGCATCTGAGTATCCAATCAAATCAAAATTTTCATTCTTGGGATACCAATTCCTAATTTTACAGTACATGCAATATATTTGAAAATTCTTTTCACAGCTTTTAAATGTGTCTCAGTTGGATTACTTTGAAATCTTGCACAAATGCATACAGAAAATAAAATATCTGGTCTAGATGCAGTCAAATATAAGAGAGAACCAATCAAACTTCTGTATAGCTTTTCATTAACTTTCTTACCTTGAGAATCAGTATCTAACCTGATTGATGAACTCATTGGTGTAGCAACTTCTTTTGTCTTCTCAAATCCAAACTTTTTCAGAATTTGTTTGGTATACTTTTCTTGATGAATGAAAATTCCATCTTTTGATTGTTTGATTTGTAATCCCAAAAAGAAATTTAATTCACCCATCATAGACATTTCAAATTCTGCTGCATAAGCTTTGCAAAATCTTGACAATATTTCTCATTAGTTGAACCAAATATGATGTCATCAACATATATCTGTACAACTAGAATATCTGTATTATAATGCTTGATAAACAAAGTAGTATCAATTTTACCTCTTTGATATCCACTTGAGATAAGATACTCACTGAGTCTCTCATACCAAGCTCTTGGTGCTTGTTTGAGTCCATACAAAGCTTTTCTTAGTTTGAAAACATGATCAGGCTTAATATGATCTTCAAATCCAGGTGGTTGTTCAACAAAAACTTCTTCTTTAATGTAACCATTTAAAAATGCACTTTTTACATCCATTTGAAATAATTTGAAATCTTTGTAACAAGCATAAGCAAGTAATAATCTTATTGCTTCCAATCTAGCTACTGGTGCATAAGTTTCATCATAGTCTATTCCTTCTTCCTGAGAATATCCTTTAGCTACAAGTCTAGCTTTATTTCTAACTATTTTACCATTTTCATCTAGTTTGTTCTTAAAAACCCATTTAGTACCAATGATTGATTTGTCTGTAGGTCTAGGAACTAAATCCCAGACATTATTTCTTTCAAATTGATTCAATTCTTCATGCATAGCATTATCCAATTATTGTCTTTAATGCTTCTTCAATATTACTAGGTTCAATTTCAGATAGCAAAGCAAAATGATTCTCCAAGTCTTGTAATCTTGATCTAGTTCTTGTTCCAGATTCTATGTCACCAATAATTAATGAAGATGGATGAGATGATTTGTATTTCCATGCTTTTGAACTTTCAGGATTTTCAGAAGTTATTTTCTGCTTACCTTCTGCTTTACTTCTGCTTTACTTTCTGATATACAGATTGTGATCTTTCTCCAAAGTACCTTCTGCTTTACTTTCTGACATATCAGAACTTATTCTTCCTTCACTTCAGAAGTAAAACGTTATCTTTGTTCATAGGTGCAAGCATATCATCATCATCAAAATCATCTTTCATATCAATGAATCGCACATTTATAGATTCTTCAACTACTTTGTTGTTTTATTATAAACACGATATGCTTTACTATATTGTGAATATCCTAGAAAAATTGCTTCATCAGATCTTTCATCAAATTTTCCAAGATTATGTGCATTCTTTTTCACAAACATGTACAACCAAATACATGAAATATGATACTGATGGTTTTCTACCACGAAACAATTCATATGATGTTTTTGTAGTTAGAGGTCTAATGTATATTCTATTCATAATATAACATGCAGTTGAAACGGCTTCAGCCCAAAAATGTTCAGCTATTTTGCTTTCATTTAACATAGAACGAGTCATCTCTTGAATAGTTCTTTCTTTCTTTCTACTACACCATTTTGTTGTGGTGTATAAGGTGCTGAAAAATTGTGACTTATTCCATGTTCTTCACAAAATGAGATAAACATAGCATTATCAAATTCCGTTCCATGATCAGTTCTTAATGAAATAATAGATAGTCCTTTTTCATTTTGAATTTGTTTAGCAAACTTATGAAATTTCAAAAGTGTCAGATTTGTGTTTTAAAAAGAACACCCATGTATATCTAGAAAATCGTCTACTATGACTAGTCCATATTTGCTACCTCCTAGACTCCTAGTTCTAGTAGGTCCAAACAAATCTAGATGCAAAAGCTCAAGAGGTCTTTTTGTTGAAATCACATTTATACATTTATGAGAAACTGAGACCATCTTGTTCTTTAAACATGTTGAACACTTTACATCATGCTTTATGTTTATTTTAGGTAAACCAACAACAATATTCTTTTTGAAAGTTTTTCTAAGTGATTGAAATTTACATGACCAAGTTTTCTATGCCAAACATGTATACTATCATTCATAGATAAGAAGCAATATTCAACACTCATATCAGATGGAGTAATTAGATACACATTCCTTTTTCTAAATCCTTCAAACAATTTAATTCCATTAGAATCATATGCAAAACACTTGTCCTTTTCAAAATTTATTTGATAACCTTTATCACATAATTGACTT
Source organism: Combretum micranthum (assembly GCA_024138025.1). NCBI lineage: Eukaryota > Viridiplantae > Streptophyta > Magnoliopsida > Myrtales > Combretaceae > Combretum > Combretum micranthum. The sequence goes on from JAMXBD010000572.1 coordinate 73,805, forward strand.
ATACTTAAGAGATTATGTTTTAAACCTTTAACCAAAGAAACATTCTCAATCATGTAAGGAGAATAACCAATTGTTCCTTGACCAATTATCTTACCACGACTGTCATCACCAAATCTCACATACCCTTTTTCTTTCCATATTAGACTAGTAAACAAGGAAGCATCTCCAGTCATGTGGCCTGAACATCCACTGTCCAAGTACCATGTTCCTTTTATTTTTGCTCCTTGTTCCTACAAAATATAAACAAGGTGATCAAACCCTTTTAGGAACCCAAACAAACTTGGGTTCTTTAAAAATCAAGCTCGTTTTATCTTGTTTCTTAACTTGATATGTACTGAGCTTGTTTCTTTTGTAGAAACAAAATTTTTCAATATGACCTATTTTGTTACAAAAAGAGCATGAATATGTATGTGTATAATACCTTTGATTTGATTTTTGATAGTGATTTCGTTTTGGATAAATGTTAGATTCATACCTGTCCCTGCTATACCTTCTGAGTCTGCCTCTGCCGTCGCTGTTCTTGGTGTTTTTAAGATGATGAACAGTACTTTCGACATTTCCAGATCTTTGGGCTTTAACAAATGTTGTCCTTTTTACATTATTTGAAGAACTACCAGATTCATATCCAATCCCAGATTTTATACATGAAGGTCTTTGACTATTAATTAACATATTCAACTTCTTATCACTCTCATTAAATTTGTTGAACGTGTTCTTGATAGATCGTGACAGATCCTCTACTCGACCATTTAGTTCTCTTATTTCGTTTTTTAATACTTCATTTTCCTTCCTTAAAGCATCGGTTTTATTAAACAATTTCTCATTATCATTCTTCAACATATCATTTTCATCGATGATTAACTTGTTTGTTTGGCGCATAACATCCTTCTCATTCTTTAATGCTTTATTCTCAATATCTAGTTTAGATATCTTCGAATCTGCCTTTTTAAGTGCTCTAAGAAGTTTCTTCATTTCAGAATACATGTCAGATTCACTCAATTCTTCATCAGAATCAATACGTACCTCGGAAGCTGCCATGAGACAAAGTTGGCTTCTTCTTCGTCTTCACTTTCACCTTCTGATTCACCTTCTGAGGCATCGAGGTCACTCCATGTAGCCATCATTGCACGACTTTTCTTTTTGAATTTCTTCATCTTCTTCTTAAGAATTGGACATTCGTACTTGATGTGGCCTGGTTGTTTGCATTCATAGCAAACAATTTCTTTCTTTTCCTTCTTTTCTTCCTTTTCTTTGAATTCTTTCCTGAAACATATTGTTATCTTTATTGAAATTTTTGAATTTCTTACCTTTGAAGAACTTGTTCAATCTTCTAGCTAACATGCCGACATTTTCCTCAAAGTCATCATCATCAAAATCAGATTCATCATTGACTACTTTCTTTGCTTTGAATGCTATTGCTTTTGGACTTTCTTCAACTTCCTCTGTCGTGTGAAGATGTGACTCATAGGCTAGCAATTTCTCCCTCAATTGACTTAGGCTCAGCTTGTTCAAGTCTTGAGCTTCCTCAATCGCGGTCTTTTTTGCATCCCATGACTTTGGTAAAATCCTGAGTTTTCCTGACAAGATCAGGATCATTCATCTTCTTTCCAAGAGAGGTTAGTTCATTAGTAATAGCAGTAAAGCGATTAAAAACTTCTTTTATTTTCTCATTAGGCTTGATCTTGAACAATTCATATTGTTGTATCAAAGAATTGATTTTTGTTTCCTTGATAGTGTTAGTTCCTTCATAAGTATTAGATAAAGTGTCCCAAATATCCTTAGCTGTTTCACAAGAAGAAATCAGATAAAATTCAGAAGGAGCTATTGTAGTAAGTAAGAGATTCTTAGCCGTGTTGTTCCTTTCTATGATCCTTAATTCAGCAGTAGTATATGTATCATCATCAGTCATAGTCACTGGAATATCTCCAAATGCAATCACCTGCCAAGAAGCATAGTCATTAGCTTTCACATAGGTAGACATGCGCATTTTCCAATATAGGTAATTTGATCCATCAAAATATGGAGCTCGGTTAATAGCAATGTTATTTTCAGCCATTTGAAAAGATCACTCAAATAAAATAGATGAGAACCGCTCTGATACCAATTGTTGGTCCCGAAAAGATAACCAAGAGGGGGGGTGAATTGGTTATAAAAGTTTCTTTTTCAAAGATTCAAACAAGAAATCCACACCTCTTGATTATATTATAAAATGGCTTTTGATCTTTCTTAAAAGATGAAATTAACGAGTTAAAACTTTTTAACAGCACAGTAGATCAAAACAAAGTAATCAAGCTCATGAAAAATTTGATTTTAAGTTTAAAAATTTTCTCTTTGAACCTTCTGAAACACCCTCTGACTAACCCTCTGACTCAAGAACAATAACTACACTACTCTCTGCTTCACCCTCTGACTCAAGAACTCATGCAGCAAATGAAATTAAATTTGCACGAAAATAAAAAGAGATGAGAGAAGAGATTGCAAATTCGATATATAGAGGTTCCGCCTTGAGCGTCAATCCTCTCTTCCAGCTCCAAGCCAGGGTCACCGGTAATCCACCGGTTTTGTTCCACTAATCCAATCAATGAAAATCGTTACAAGAAGTTCACAATTCACTCAGCTTGATTCTCTCAAACAATCAAACTACTGAGCCTACTTGCAACTCACAATCACTCAAACAATAAGTAATTCAAAATCTGAGGAAAACAATAACAATCCTCGACAGTGTTGCAACGAAGAAGATGAACAGTAACGAATACACAATTTCGCTCTTTTGAACTCTTTTTTTTTCGAGATGTTATCCTCTATGTATTTGTTGTATCTTCTGACTTGAAGCTCCTGGATTTTATTTGTTTCCTTCAACGTTCGAATTTGAATTTTCCAGATAAGCCTCAATTTCAAATTTCCGAGAAAGACGATATGATAAGCTCTGTTTCCATGTTTTTCGTTTGACAAAGTCCCTTCAAGTTTATCTTCATAATCTGCCTTGCTTTTGAAATTAGAAATCTGATAAACTTCCATAAGATTGGGATAACCTCAAATCACTATAATCATGCATAAAATTCTCAAACAAAAGAAATTCGAATCAATTTTCCGTTGAACTCGTCTGCCACTGTTCATGCTTCATCTTCTTTTATTACCGCTCATCAGATTTATTGATTCTAATCTGATCTTGGACAAGCTCTATAATTCCTCGCTTGTGTCTTTACTTCATTTATGTAATATATATTTCCTTCATTTTCTCTTATGCAATTCGTCCATAATATTCAGAATAAAAAAAAATAAACTTGAATTGTCATGATTATATTTAAATCCGTAAAATGAAAACCCTGTGGATATTGAACCAACTTATGTGGAACAGATTGAATATATTTCCCAAATACATCCAATCATTGGAGCTAGGTCTTCAATGGATCGATTAAAATTTGTTTTTCTTCATAAAAGGTTATATCACACCTTCTGACTTTGCTTCTGATATACCTTCTGCAGGTTATATCGCACCTTCTGACTTTGCTTCTGATATATCTTCTGCCTTGGTTTAAGAACTTGTTTATAAGCATGTACCTTCTGCCTAACTTTTTGAGTATCCTTCTGAGTTTTGTAAAGAATTAATTTCTAATCTTCTTGATAAATTTTCTGACAACACAACTCACAACAAATGTTATTTCACTCTTTTTGTTATCATCAAAATCCATAAATGAGAGAAACCAACACTATCTATCTACAACCACCCCCAAACGATGTTTCAATGTCATATCTAGCTGCTCATCAATCATTTGCTTGATCTTCGATCTAGATCTTCATGATCGTAGATCTCATCAACTTCTACACGATGCTAATTAGCTTGTCTAAGGTTGCCATTGCCAATCCAGGAGCAAACGCAGCTCTAATACCAAACTGATGCAGCGTATGACATGAAAACTAAATTAGAGTTTATCGCAAGACGTTGATTCATGTACAAATACCCGGATTATGATCTTTAGCACCTATTGATTCTGAGAATTTTTAGATTATTGGCATCAAAAATCAAAACTTTATGCAAGAATTTGAAATTTGGGAAAAAAGCAATGACAACTCTTAAAATTTTTATTGATAAAATATGAAAACTGACTATCTGTTTGTTTTAGAGCATCACCATATAAGTAAACTTAAAGCTACCAAAAATAGAAACTTAAAAACTATGAAAAATAGAAAAGTCCTACAATTTAAGAACACAAAGTACATAAAAATACAAATAAAATGCCACAGACGACGTATATTGGAGTATATATAATAAGTTATTACAAAACTAAAACTTTTTATAAATATAAAAATTGTCTGTTTGAAGATATAAATGAAGGAATTTGTCCTAAAAGTGATGTAACTCACCATCGAAGGGAGTGACTTCTTCTTGTTAGCTCGTTTTCTTTGAGATATGGACCTGTATTTATAGAATCGCTACTGGCCAGTCTTTACCCCACTTTCTCATGTATCTGCTGGCCACTTCTTCTGCTTCATCAAATCATCATAAGAAAATTATAGTTGTAAGTAAAATAGTATTATATTTTCCTAAAACTATTTGATTTAGTTTTACATATTGGTTTGATTTGTGCGTATAAACCAACCATAAATTTATATATTGGTTTGAATGCGAAATTTTCTAAATCAAATTGTTTAAAAGAAAAAACCATATTTTCAGTTTGATTTGGTTCAGTTTACGAATTAGTTCGGTTTAGTTAGTTTTCTTCCCACCCCTGTTAATATCGGTTATATTAGAGACACTTTCAAACTTTGACAATATGAGAAACAGCCACAATGCAGTATTCCTAATGCTTTTGAACTATGAAAAAGTAGTGACTAATTGGAAGTACTGAAAATACAACAGTGGTAAATAAAGCATATTTTCGCGGTTTATCTAAATTGCTAAATTATAAAAATATGTTTTTCTACTAGCTATTGCTATTATGAAAAATGTCACTGCAATACATATCGTTAAAAGTAGAATTACAGATATAAACTAATTATTGTCATAGTTATCGATAAATCGTCACTAATCTACGGTCATGTGCTTCTTTTACATGTTATCTAAGTTAAATAAATTTTTCGTTTCGGAACATAGTTTAAAAATTTTAAAGAAAATTTATCCCATGTGGTGTCCAAAATTTCCACTTCAACACTACGGTAGGTAACTACTTTTAACTAGGTCCATGACAAATTGCTCAACATGTTCTTAACCAGGTATATGTCTTCATTATTGACTTTGTACCTATTTTTTCATATTTATATATTTGTATACTAGTGTATATATTATATGCCAACAAAAGCTTTTTTCAAGCTTTAATTAAGTCTTAAAACCTGATTTCAGATACATCTAAGGATGTTGTGCGATACAATCAGATGGTATCAAGATTATTTGATAAATGCGGAAAATGTAGTGCGTGGGTGTGGTTCGAGTGGATTTTACATTTGTCTGTACGATGAAGAACTAAACAATCCGAGAAAAGATTTAGTGGTATATATGCGTACTATAGATTATCAGTCATATTTTAATACAAGTAAAAATAGTAGGTAACTTTTAAAAGACTGATTATATATATTATTATATGCTAAAATTAAAATATAATTAATATTTGTACATCACATATATTATATATGTTGTGTATTACCTATTAAAATAAATCTTAAAGAATCCATGTAGTACCAATGAAAATTTTGTTAACAATGTGTACGGTACTTTTTCTGAATGAAATAATTTATATAGGAAATATCTTCAGAGTCGTGGGTGGAGGTGGGTGTTTGGGATTTTATTTTGGATCACTTTTCATATTGTTTTTTGTTTTTCTATAATTTAATGTACTCATACAACACTCTACTGTTGAAATAATGCAAATGGTAAAGCTTCATGAGTGCTTTTCTAATAACAAACATATTAATCAGACCGTGGTCTTTTAAAACTATTACTTAGAATTATCTACAAAACATCAAATTTACATTGTGTTTCAGGAAATTTACCCATCCTCACTTTCAAACAGTTGTAACAATCACTTCATCTTTCTATTCTAATATGAGTGAGAAATTTTATATTCCCCGTTTTTTCAAACGATTAATTGGGGTCATCGATTAATTCGCTTTATACATATGGCTTTAGTTTGTAATTGGATATTTGGTAGTATTGTTGCTTGTTGTAGGTAGTAGAGAAAGTCCTAGAGTACAATGGATATATACACATTGTCACGCCCCGGATGGTACCTTAAACGTGGCAGTTCGTCGCATATAATATTAAAGCTAATGAATGACAACCTTAGTCATGCAGGAGTTTCGATATCATACACAAGGCGTGTTTCCAAGATAGTAGAAGACTCACAGGGATATTACATTTAAATAGATAATAAAAACATGTAAGAACTTATATAAATAAACATGGAGTATTCATTTAGATAATAATTCCTTACAACTTCTTGGGGGAATTCCCCCGTCCTAAATAGTCTTGTTTAACTAAACTATTAACAAGGTATACATAACTATAACATAAGCCTACCATAGAGATTTTCTTAGAAGTCTATGCTCAAAACTAAACACATATAACTTCTCCCAAAAACTTCTAGTAGCTTTGGCTCATACTTGACATACGGGGCTCCTCGGTACCAACCATAAATAATCATGCTGTAACAAAAAGCTATAGAGGTATAAGCAAATCTAGCTTAGTGAGATAACTCCTATCTGCAAAACATTTCCATATACCAAACAAGTATTTAAACAATCATATGGGAATGCACCAATCACATGAACAAACAAAGATATATAAAATTAACCGGAAACCATGTGTAGCATGGATTTTACGCCCTCTATGTCGGGGGTTGAGAGGTTATAGGCCTATACGACCATCAATATTTGCAGATTTACTGGCTCCTACTCGCCTTGTAGATTTTTCGGCTCCTACTTGCCCATGTAGACTTTCTGGCTCCTACTAGCCACCACTAGAATTCCTTGTTTCCCCACACGAAGAATATTAGTGAAATAAACGTGACACAAATATGATATGCATGAATCTATTTCAATAAGGTTATTCCATTATTGTCAAGTTCAAGTTGAAGGTGATCAAATCAATATTCATCATATCATTGTAAGAAATCATAAATTATTCATCAATTCCTCTTTCGATATTCTTAACTTATATTCAACCAATCATAAATCCAAATCACACAATACTTGTTCATTTATCTTTTTCTTATTTTCTAGTGCTACTACTTACAAGCACAAACAAGGAAATATAACTAGTAAAGAATTAACTCACTCCATGTCGATCGCTCCAAATCGAAGTAGTCTTCCGGAAAAGTGATCTTCGTTCCATCTTCACCAAAACAAGATGAAATACCCAAAATGAGTCTTTCATAGAATTCCTATTTTTGACAACTCAATCTATCTTAAAATTGTGGTAAAATCGGATTGGAGGAAATTCCAATTTAAAATGGCCATAAATTGCTCATTTTAACTTGGAATTTCGCATATTATATATCGTTTTCTACCTATTCGAAAAAGATCTATCCATTTCTAAAGCTATTTTTATCAAACTAAGTCGTTTGGGTTCTGAAATAGGGGTGATCAGATTCACCACGAATTTTTACAAAACTTGTATTCCTTCTTTTAACAAAACTCATATCAAAAGATAGATATTACAATAGTTTGTAAAACTTTTGAAATGCATATACATATATTTATTGACTCATACCAAATGTATGAAATTAATGAAGTTGTCTCAAACCATGAAAAAGTAAAGTCTTTTAAAGATTTTGGAAAAGTGAGAACTTTTGAAAATTCCTTTTATTTTGCTTTGAAAATATCTCAAGTTATTTTAAATAAGTATTTTCTTTTCCTAAATTTAATTTCCTTAGTCTTATTAATTTCCAATGAATGATTTTATTTTCTAAGCTTAGTTTCTAACACTTTTTGCAAGTAATAACAATCCTATATTTATAGAAATAATTTCCTTATTTCTTAAGATTATTCAATTTTTATGAAAAGAATTTCTTTTTGTCAAACTAGTATTTGATGAAAAAGTGAAGTTTTAGTAAAACTTTTGTTTACTCAAGAAGTTCTTTCTATGTTATGTATGTTTGTAAAAATTCCTATGAACTCATCTAGATTTCTTAGAAAAGTTTGTTAAAATAAATCCTTAGTTTTATGAAAAATTACTTCCTACTTTTATCTCTAGAAAAGAATTTCTATTTTAAGAAAATATTTTCCTTATTTATCTTGTTGAGACAAAATCAATATGTTCATGCATGATTATGAATCATAAAATTATGAAAACATAAGAAAACATAATAATTAAATAAATAAGCTACTAAAGAAATAAATCAAGTATTGGAACCTTAGCTTCATCAAGGTATCCCGGAACTAAGAAAAGACTAGTCCTAAAAAGGAAAAAGAAAATGTTTTGACTTGATGAGGACAAGTCTAAGACTAGAAAGACTAGTCTTAAAACAATATGAAAGTAAATAAATTGCAAGGTAATAAATAAATTGCAAGGAAAGTAAATAAATTGCAAAACAAAGGAGCTTATATGATTTAAAAGATATATATAGCTACATAGATATATATAGATAAATGTATATGAAAGAAACAGAAAAGAAATTTGATTCATGAACAAAAACAACGTATGAACTTATTGTTGCTTTCTTTAACCTTCATGGTTTAGAAAACATACACTAAGCTCATACTAAGTAAATGAACATAAAGAAAAATCTAAAGAAGAATTACTTATCAAGACTAATTTTGAGAGAACTTTAAGAGAGAACTCCTGTAAAGAATTTGAGAGAGTAGTTTTTTTATTGTATGGAAAGTATAAAAGAAGTGGAAGGAAGAGGGGGTACTTATGGGAAAATATGGGAGGAAAATTGTGTTAATTAAATAAATGAAAATTGAAACAAATTGAGGAGGGAGAGGGGGATTGGCCGGCGCTACATGGAGTGTAGAGAGGGAGTAATTTTTTTTTTTTTTTTTTTGTATTTTTGTTAATGAAAAGTAAGATATGAAAGATATGAAGTTGTATTGGAAATGAAAATTGTAAGAAAGTAGAGGTATGGTTTGTAAGAGTAGGTTGTAAGAAAAGTAAAGATAGATAAATAGTATAGAATAGTAACAAATAGTGTAATGTAAAGTAGACATGACAATTTAAATACCGGTAATAAGAAAATACGCATATAATTGCGATATCTGATATTTTTAGTTATCGAAAAATTATTATTGATATTTTTGAAAACCTTATATTTTTATGGGTCTAACGGTATATTCGGAATATTTTTACTAATCTGAGCCCCGGGATACACTTTTCAAAAACTGTATCCGGTCGTGCTCAAAACGAATCTGGGTTTAACTAATCTAATATTTTTAAGCTTTCTTAGATTATTACAAACTATTCTACATACTAATCTGTTACTTACTTTACTAAGGTTGCTTAAACGGGAAAGCTGGACTTGAACGGTTACAAAAGACTAGGGTTTTGTTGACTTTGGGATTCTAGTTGACTTTCTAATTAGGGTTTAAGCTTAATTGATCACAAAACTTTAGGGGTTTATAACCTATCCCCCTTAAAAAAAGTTTTGTCCTCAAAACTTGAAGTTCATACCTGATTCTTCGAACAAACTTGGATACTTCTGGTGTATGTTGCTTTCGGCCTCCCAGGTTGCTTCTTCAGGCGAGTGATTTCTCCACAGAACCTTTACATACTTGATCTCCTTATTTCGAAACTTTTGCACTTTTCGATCTAAGATCTGAATCGAGTGCTCCTCGTATGTGAGGTTTTCTCTTAATCGTACTGGTTCCAGCTCTGTGAGTCTGCTAGGATCTGTCACATGCTTCCATAAAACCGATATGTGGAACACATTATGAATTCCAAATAGGTTAGGAGGTAGGGCGAGAAGATAAGCAAGATCTCCTACTCTTTCAAGCACTTCAAAAGGTCCAATATATCATAGGCTCAACTTTCCTTGTGCCAAAGCTCTGTGAATACTTTTGATGGGATTTACCTTCAAATACACATGGTCTCCAACATCAAACTCGAGTATTCATCTTTTCATATCTGGCCAACTTTTCTGTCGATCTTGTGTTGAATGACTCGTACCTTGATCACCACATCCTATACCAAGTCGGGTCCAATGCTTAACTTCTCTACATCGTCCCAGAATAATGGTGATCGATACTGCCTTCCATACAATGCTTCATAAGGTGGCATCTGGATTGTGGAATGGTAGCTGTTGTTGTAGGCAAACTCCACCAATGGTAGGTATACGTCCCAACTACCCTTGAACTCCATTACACAGGCTCGCAACATATCTTCCAAAGTTTGTATCGTCCTCTCCGGTTGACCATCTGTTTGAGGGTAATATGCAGTACTGAAGTGTAACTTTGTTCCCATACATTTTTGTAAGCTTATCCAAATTTAGACACAAACCTTCGGTCTTGGCCAGAGACTATTCCAATGGGCACTCTATGCAAGTGCACTACTTCTCTTATGTATATTATTACCAACTTATCCATGGAGTACATCATGTTGATTGGAAGGAAGTGTGCTGTCTTTGTTAATCGGTCGACTATGACCCAAATGGCATCATATCTTGTAGATGTTCTTGGTAGTCCACACACAAAATCCATCGTGATTTGATCCCATTTCCATTTGGGTATCGGTAGAGGTTTCAAAAGTCCTCCTGGTCTTTAGTGTTCTACCTTCACCTGTTGACATATAGGATACTTCATCACAAAATCGGCTACGTCTCTCTTCATACCGTTCCACTAATAGTGGCTCTTCAGATCCTGATACATTTTAGTTCCTCCTGGATGCATGGTATATCCTGAATGGTGTGCTTCATTCATGATTTCCTTCTTCATATCCTCATCATTTGGAACACATAATCTTTCTTTCATTCTCACAACTTCCTCTTCATCTATCGTGAAATTTGTATACTTTCCTTCTTGTACCTCTCCTTTAATCTTCTGAATCGCCTCGTTATACCGTTGTGCTTCCTTGATACTTTCTACTAAGGTGGGTTCTATGACTAGGCTGGCGATTTCTGCTTCCACACCTTGCCTTATGAATTCGACACTCATCTTTTCAAATTCCTTTATTAGTTCTTTCTTATCAGTAAGCAAGGTAACTACTTCTCCATAATTCTTCCTACTCAGGGCATCTGCGACAGCCTTTACTCTTCCTAGGCAGTAGTTTATTCCAAGGTCATAATCTTTGATGAGTTCCAATCATCTCCATTGCCGCATATTCAACTCCTTTTGCATGAATTGATACTTGAAACTTTTATGATCGATGTAGATCTCCCACCTTTTCCCATATAGGTAATGTCTCCATAATTTAAGTGCAAACACAACGGCAGCTAACTCCAGATCATGGGTAAGGTAATTTTGAACATGAGGCCTAAGTTGTCGCGAGGCGTAAGCAATCACCTTTCCATTTTGCATCAATACACACCCAAGACCATTTCTAGAGGCATCACTATGCACCGTATAAGGTTTCTCGGGGTCTAGTAGAACCAAAATTGGGGCGGAGACAAGCCTTTTCTTTAATTCCTGGAAACCTTGTTCTCTCCTATCCGTCCAAATGAACTTTTCATCCTTCTGAGTTAACTGTGTTAAAGGTTTGGCTATGGTAGAGAAATCCTTCACAAACTTCCTATAATACCCAGCCAATCCGAGAAAACTTCTCACTTCAATAACAGTCTTAGGTTATTCCCAATCCATCACTGCCTTGATCTTCTCAGGGTCTATCGATATACCCTCTTCCAATATGACATGTTCTAGGAAAGATATCCTATCCAACCAGAAATCACACTTAGACAGCTTGGCGTACAACTTATGCTCACGCAAGGTCTGTAATGCCATTCTTAAGTGTTCTTCATGTTGCTTTCGTGTCTTAGAGTAGATCAGAATATCGTCTATAAAGACTATCACACACTTATCCAGCAGAGGTTTGTATACTCGATTCATGAGATCCATAAAAGTTGTTGGTGCATTGGTTAAACCGAAAGAAATTACCAGAAACTCGAAATTTCCGTAGCGAGTTCGAAAAGCTGTCTTGGGTACATCCTCTGGTTTAATCCTCAACTGATGGTATCCTGATCGTAGATCAATTCTTGAAAAGACATTAGCTCCTTGAAGTTGGTCAAAAAGGTCATCTATCCTTGGGAGTGGATACTTATTCTTGATGGTGACTTTATTGAGCTCCTGATAATCAATGCACAAGCGTATAGAACCATCCTTCTTTTTCACGAATAGAACTGGTGCTCCCTAGGGTGATACACTTGGTCGAATGAAACCTTGGTCTAGCAAGTCTTGCAACTGAGTCTTCAGCTCTTTTAGCTCCACTAATGCCATCCGGCAGGTACCTTTGATATTGGTTCCGTGTTTACCAATAGGTCGATTTCCAAATCAATTTCCCTCTTAGGTGGTAATCCAGGTAATCCGTCAGGAAATACATCTAGAAATTCCTTAACCACGGGTATGGATTCCAACTCAGATTTCTTTTCTTCTTTCTCTTCTACATCCGCGTTACTCAAGTTGATCTCTTCATCATCCATTAACTCAAATGAGTTCAACTTCACCGTGGATTCTCCCTTGAATACTATCTCACACCCATCTTGGTTCTTAAACTTTACTTCTTTGTATCTACAATCTACTAGAGGCTTAACAGATGTCAACTAACTCATGCCTAAGATCACTTCATATTTGCTCATTTCCAATATTATCAGGTCACACTTAGTGTAACATCCTTGTATCTCTATAGGATAATCCTTAAGCATTTCTTTAGTTGTTACAATGCTTTCGGTGGGGGTCTTAACTCAAAAACCGGTAGCGATAGTATCTATAGGTAAACCAGTTTGTTTAGCTAGACTAACGTTGATAAAGGAATGCGTAGCTCCGGTATCGAACAAAGCATAGGCGGTTTGACTAGCTACGCGTCTGTAACCTGCACTCGAGTTTAATACTAATCACGAAATTGGTATACTTAAGCTATTTGCTGGTATAAAACTTTATACTTCTAGATTAAGAATTGAATGCATGGTACTTAATAACTTGCAACATAAAGGTAAAGGAATTCTGATTTTAACCTTTCACCAGTCTAAAGTCGAGGCTACAATCTCCATCCAAGGCTGCTATCTCAGCTCCTTCATCGTCTGATTCTTAACACACCCATTGCCCCTCCAAGTTGTAAATCCTCATTCCATGAACAGCTGCTCCAGAACGGCTCTAGTTGCTTCGTCCACTTCTACTCTTTGTCGATGCAACTCCTCCCATTGTACCAAGCGGTCTAGTTCGGGCATTCTTCCTCTGCGGGCATTCATGGGCAAAGTGCCTAGTTTGCTTGCATACAAAGCAGATGGCATAAGCCTTCTTCAGGCAGTCACTAATCTTGTGGCTAGGGTCTTCACAAAAATAGCATTTATGTTGAAGCAAGGAACATCTCTTTGGGTAATGCTCCTCTTTACATTTCCAGTATGATACTTTGACCTTTGATGCCTTCTTGTTGCTACTAGCACTTCCTTTGTAGCTGTTGAAGGGTCTAAACTTCTTGTTTTGAAAACTGGGACCGTAACTATCTTGAGTCCTCTTACCAAACACAAAGGTTCTCTTCTCAGGTACTTTACTTTTTCTCTTCTTGGCTCCTTTAATAATGCGAGCCCTTTCAACCAATTCATGGAGGGTCCTTAAATCCAATTCCTCCAGACGCATCCTCAAGTCCTTATCCAGGCCACTCAAGAAGACTTTCCTTTTTAGCCCTTCACTATGTCTAAAGGATTTCGCCACATACTGGAGTAGACGACTGAACTCAGTTTCGTATTGTTCTATCGTCCTTCCTTTTTGAGATATGTGAAGGAAGTCTCCATTGTACTGTACCCTCAAGCTTCCAGGAAAATAATTCTCCATGAACTCTCTTCTAAAGGTTGCCAGGTCACAGGGGGTAGCAACTCTCTACTTTTCGATTCCCACCACACCCTAGCGTTGAATTTCAACATATAAGTGCCATAGTCCAAGCGAAGGTGATGGGGCACTTCATAAGCAGCAAATGATCTCTCTATTTATACTAACCAATCTTCCGCTTCATCTGGTTTTCCGAAACTCCCATCAAAGTATCGATTACTTTTGATGAAGTCTAGCAAGGAACTTCGATAAGGTCGAGGTGGCGATGGTGCTGGCAAAGGAACAGTTTGGGATTCAGCTTCTGGTGGTGCTGGTGCCTCAACTATTGCTTCAAGTGTATTGGCAGCTGGTGGTGGCATATTCTGCGCATGCTACATGAAGTTGTTGACCAGACCGACTAGTTGGTTGATAGCTGCCCAAACATCGCCCTGTTGATTTGGTAGGGGATTTGGGGGTACCGCCGATTGGCCTATTAGTGGGTTTTTTGGCTCAGTTGGAATACTATTGGATGCATGACGTTCACGTCTCCAACCTCTCCTACCTCGTCTATTAATTATTCATAGTTTTAAACTTATTAAATCTTTGCAATGGGGAAAAGATCGGAAATATTGGAAATTTGCACAAGAAATATTTAAGGCAATCAAATGGAAATCATTAAATCAAACACAAAGTACTTTCCATTACTAAAACAGGAGAGGGTGATAACCTTTACATAGTTTGAGAAGGTTAGAACCAATCTCAGCAAAAGAAAGTGCTTAGAAATAAGAAATACTTAAAACATAATCATTAAAAACAAAAACATTCATGCATTACAAACAAGGATATGCCTATCCTAATCCTAGGAAAAGGCTTGTTGGACTTGTCGGGGTTGTGCTTAGCTCCTTCTCTTCTTCCTTCCTCAATCTTTCCTCCTTTACGGTGATGGTGTCGGGTTCATGCTTCGGCTAATAGAACCCTTTTGCCTCTTGACAAATTGTCGCAGATACTGGCTTACTGTCATCCTCTTTCCCTTGTATCTCGAGGTGATCTTAGCCTAAGACGGCCATCCTTCTTCTTGCATAGACATCATATCTCCTTGGGTAGTGTCATTGTTTGCTTCCTGTCCTTTTGGGTTTCCTCCTTTTGGTGCTACTGCTATGGTAGGGGTTTGAGACCTGCTTCTCAAAAATCTACTTGGTTCAAAAGCTTTCCTCAGCACGAGTTATCTCTCCTTCCTTCTTCCTCAGAGACAGAGATCATCACAGGGTTATTTCTTACAATTGTTTCCATAGGAACATCCTGGCTTAACCTTCGGGGAGGTACCGGACTGGTGATTAGGGGACTATCTTTCCAAAGAGATGCGGGCAGAGTTTCCTCAAGTTATGGGTCCTCACCGGGGTCTTCTTCGAGATCTCCTTCGATTTCTCCATTTCCCTCATTCTCTTGGGCATCTCCCATGATAAAATCTTCGTTCGTAATCATGTCTAGATGCATTCCGATAGAGTTTGGTTAGGTGCTACATTCCAATGGCATTAGGACAATACGTCTGTAGGCAGTATACTAATAGAACCGTTCTTTCGCGTCAGCTCTTAGCCAGTCACTGTGGTCTGCCAACTCGTCATGCATATAGATGTAGAGGGGTCCTAACTTGTTCCATGTTCAAAAGTCTGGGTCTTTTCGGGTTCCTTCAGCCTTTAAGATAAAGGTTATTTCTTGCAGCATGGTCTCCCTATACATAAAAACCATCATCCTTTCTACTACGTAGATCACCTCCACATCACTCCACCTACGTTTGCTTAGGGCATCGAATCTCAGTTCTTCGGGCAAATTTCTTACATAAGGAATGTTTCAAACCCTTCCTCTACAGCTTAAACATCTCCCTTGCGGTTCGGGGTCTTCCAACTAACGCAAATTCTTCACATAGGACTCTCAACCTAAGGCGTTAGTTCACAAAAGTCTTATTGGGGTCCATAAGAAAATTTCGAGATTTTTCCTTTACTTCGAGGAAGGTTAACTATTCAATAGAACAAGAAGAGGATCTGATCTTAAGCTCAAGTTCTAGCTTCTTACTATCTATCTTAAAGTCTATTTCTACTATCTTTTATCTAAAAACTTGTGCTCTAATACCAACTTAAACTGTCACACCCTGGAGGATACCCTAAACGTGGCAGTCTGCTGCATATAATATTAAAGCTAATGAATGATAACCTTAGTCATACAGGAGCTTCGATATCACATGTAAGGCATGCTTCCAAGATAGTAGGAGACTCATAGGGGTATTACATTTAAATAGATAATAAAAGCATGCAATAACTTATATAAATAAACATGGAGTATTCATTTAGATAATAATCTCTTACAACTTCTTGGGGGCATTCCCCCCTCTTAAATAGTCTTGTTTAACTAAACCATTAACAAGGTATACATAACTATAACATAAGCCTACTATAGAGATTTTCCTAGAAGTCTATGCTCAAAACTAAACACATATAACTTCTCCCAAAATCTCCTAGTAGCTTTGGCTCATACCTGGTATACGGGGCTCCTTGGTTCCAACCATAGGTAATCATATTGTAACAAAAAGCTATAGGGGTATAAGCAAATCTAGCTTAGTGAGATAACTCATATCTATAAAACATTACCATATATCAAAACAAGTATTTAAACAATCATATGGGAATGCACCAATCACATGAACAAACAAAGATACACAAGATTAACCGGAAACCATATATATCATAGATTTTACGCCCTCCATGTCGAAGGTTGGGAGGTTACAGGCCCATACGACCATCAATATTTATAGATTTACTGGCTCCTACTCGTCCTGTAGATTTTTCGGCTCCTACTTGCTCATGTAGACTTTTCGGCTCCTACTTGCCCATGTAGACTTTCTAGCTCTAACTATCCACCACTAGAATTCCTCGTTTCCCCACACGAAGAATAGTAGTGAAATAAATATGACTCAAATATGATATGCATGATTCTTTTTCAATAAGGTTATTCCATCATTGTTAAGTTCAAGTTAAAGGTGATCAAATCAATATTCATCATATCATTGCAAGAAATCATAAATTATTCATCAATTCCTCTTTCGATATTCTTAACTTATATTCAACCAATCATAAATTCAAATCACACAATACTTGTTCATTTATCTTTTCCTTATTTTCTAGTGCTACTACTTACAAGCACAAACAAGGAAATGTAACAAGTAAATGATTAACTCACTCCATGTCGATCGCTCCTAATCGAGGTAATCTTTCAGAAAAATGATCTCATTTTCTTCTTCACCAAAACAAGATGAAATACTCAAAATGAGTCTTTCATAGAATTTCTATTTTTGATAATTCTCAATCTATCTTAAAATGGCGGTGAAATCGGGTTGGAGGAAATTCCAACTTAAAATAGCCATAGCTTGCTCATTTTAACTCGGAATTTCGCATATTATATATCTTTTTCTACCTATTCGAAAAGATCTATCCATTTCTAAAGCTATTTTTATCAAATTAATTCGTTTGGGTTCCGAAATAGGGGTGATTAGATTCACCACAAATTTTTACAAAACTTGTATTCCTTCTTTTAACAAAACTCATATCAAAAGATAGATATTATAATAGTTTGTAAAACCTTTGAAATGTATATACAAATATTTATTGACTCATATCAAATATATGAAATTAATGAAGTTGTCTCAAACCATGAAAAAGTAAAGTCTTTTAAAGATTTTGGAAAAGTGAGAACTTTTGAAAATTCCTTTTATTTTGCTTTGAGAATATCTCAAGTTATTTTAAATGAGTATATTCTTTTTCTAAATTTAATTTCCTTAGTCTTTTTAATTTCAAAGGAATGATTTTATTTTCTAAGCTTAGTTTCTAACACTTTTTGAAAGTAATAACAATTCTATATTTATAGAAATAATTTCCTTATTTCTTAAGATTATTCAATTTTTATGAAAAGAATTTCTTTTTGTCAAACTAGTACTTGATGAAAAAGTGAAGTTTTAGTAAAACTTTTGTTTACTCAAGAAGTTCTTTCTATGTTATGTATGTTTGTAAAAATTTCTATGAACTTCTCTAGATTTCTTAGAAAAGTTTGTTAAGATAAATCCTTAGTTTTATGAAAAATTATTTCCTACTTTTATTTCTAGAAAAGAATTTCTATTTTAAGAAAACATTTTCCTTATTTATCTTGTTGAGACAAAATCAATATGTTCATGCATGATTATGAATCATAAAATTAAGAAAACATAGGAAAACATAATAATTAAAGAAATAAGCTACTAAAAAAATAAATCAAGTATTGGAACCTTAGCTTCATCAAGGTATCCCGGAACTAAGAAAAGACTAGTCCCAAAAAGGAAAAAGAAAATGTTTTGACTTGATGAGGACAAGTCTAAGACTAGAAAGACTAGTCTTAAAACAATATGAAAGTAAATAAATTGCAAGGTAATAAATAAATTGCAAGGAAAGTAAATAAATTGCAAAACAAAGGAGCTTATATGCTCTAAAAGATATATATAGCTACATAGATATATATAGATAAATATATATGAAAGCAACATAAAAGAAATTGATTCATGAACAAAAACAAATATGAACTTATTGTTGCTTTCTTTAACCTTCATGGTTTAGAAAACATACACTAAGCTCATACTAAGTAAATGAACATTAAAAAACTAAAGAAGAATTACCTATCAAGACTAATTTTAGAGAACTTTAAGAGAGAACTCTTGTAAAGAATTTGAGAGAGTATTTTTTTTAGTGTATGGAAAGTATAAAAGAAGTGGAAGGAAGATAGGGTATTTATGGGAAAATGGGAGGAAAATTGTGTTAATTAAATAATGAAAATTGAAACAAATTGAGGAGGGAGGGGGATGGCCGGCGCTACATGGAGTGTGGAGAGGGAGTAAATTTTTTTTTTTTTATATTTTTGTTAATGAAAAGTAAGATATGAAAGATGTGAAGTTGTATTGGAAATGAAAATTGTAAGAAAGTAGAGGTATGGTTTGTAAGAGTAGGTTGTAAAGAAAAGTAGAGTTAGATAAGTAGTGTAGAATAGTAATAAATAGTGTAATGTAAAGTAGACATGACAATTTAAGTACCGGTAGTAAAAAAATACGCGTATAATTGCGATATCTGATATTTTTAGTTACCAAAAAATTATGAAATTAATATTTTTGAAAACCTTATATTTTTACGAGTCTAACGGTATATTCGGAATATTTTTACTAATCTGAGCCTCAGGAGACCCTTTTCGAAAACTATATCCGATCGTGCTCAAAACAAATCTCGATTTAACTAATTTGATATTTTTAAGCTTTCTTAGATTATTACGAACTATTCTACATACTAATCTCTTACTTACTTTCCTAGGGTTTCTTAAACGGGAAAGGTTGAACTTGAACGGTTACAAAAGACTAGGGTTTTATTGACTTTAAGATTTCGGTTGACTTTCTAATTAAGGTTTAAGCTTTATTGGTCACAAAACTTTAGGGGTTTACAGACACAGAACATGGTTAGTGGAGTATTAAGGGTCGTCTGGTACAGCCACTCCAATACTTAAGTTAGTAGTATCTCAAAAGAGAGTAATATGCTCCTAAAATCCGTTAGATCAAGGTAAGATAACTCAAGATCAGATACTCATACCTTTGGGGTGAGGATCTATTTATAGTCTTTTGCTATACCTTAATTAAGGGCCCACAAGTTCTTACTCCCCACATGGTCTAGGCACATAAAGAGGCAGGTGGCCTTTGTCACGCACCGGAAGGTATTCTAAACGTGGTAGTCCACCGCACATAATATTAAAGCTAATGAATGACAACCTTAGTCACGCATGAGCATCGATATCACGTGTAATGCGTGCTTCCAAGATAGTAGCAGACTCAAAGGGGTATTACGTTTAAGTAGATAATAAAAGCATACAAGAACTTATAAAGGCAAACATGTAACAATCATTAAAATAAAAGTTTCTTACAGCTTCTTAGGGGCATTCCCTCGTTCTATAAGCCTTACTCAAACTAAGTCATCTTTAAAACATACATGAATATAAATAAGCCTACTATAGAGATTTTTCTTAAAATTCTATATCCAAAACTAATTTATAAACTTCTTCCAAAAACTCTAGTAGCTTTGGCTCATACCTGACAAAAGGCTCCTTGGTACCAACCACAAGTAATCAAATGTAACAAAAAGCTATAGGGGTATAAGCAAAACTAGCTTAGTGAGATAACTCCATCATCAAAACATTTTCATAAAACATAAAGTATTTTAGACAATCATATGGGAATACATCAATCACATGATCAACAAAATACACACGATTAATCAGAAACTATGTGTAGCATGGATTTTATGCCTTCATGTCGGGGATTGGGTGGTTATCGGCCATATGACCATCAATAGTTGCAGACTTATAGGCTCCTACTAGCCATGTAGCCTTTCCGACTCCACTAGCCACTACTACGACTCCTCGTTTCCCACACGAAGAATAGTAGCAAAAAAATAAATGTGACTCACAATATGTTATGTATGAATCTTTTTTAATATTGGTTTATTCAATTATTGTCAAGTTCAAGTTAATGGTGACCAAAACAATATTCATCATACCATTGTAAGAAAGTTATTCATCAATTCCTCTTTCGATATACTTAACTTTTATTCAACAACCACATCATTCAATCATGAATCCAAATCACACGATATTTATTTGTTTATCTTTTTCCTTACTCTCTAGTGCTACAACTTACAAGCACAACCAAGGAAATGTAATTAGTAAGGGATTAACTCACTCAATGATGATCGCTCCTAGTCGAAATAATCTTCCGGGAAGGTGATATCGGTTCCTTCTTCACCTAAACAAGATGAAATACGCAAAATGAGTCCTTCATAGAATTTCTACTTCAAAAAATTTAAGTCTATCTTTAATTTATGGTAAAATCGGATTGAAGGAAGTTCTAACTTAAAATGGCCATAACTTGCTCATTTTAACTTGGAATTTCACATATTATATATCGTTTTCTACCAACTTGAAAAGATCCATCCATTTCTAAGGTTACTTTTACTATAAAGGTCATTTGGGTCTCGGTTTAGAGGGGTACAAATCTAATACAAAAATTCCATTCTTGAAAAACAACATTTCCTAATCCTTCCTTTACTAAGGCTTGTTTAAGTAAAACTCAAATATGTATATTTTTTAAGAGAATTCCTTATGTATAGAGTCATAATTTATGCATGAAGCTATAGGTGTTATCTTATTTAATTTATTTCCTTAAAACAATTTTTTCTAGTGTTTTGGAAAATTTAGACTTTACTTTATGTGGGTGAAGTAACTTATAAATTCTTGGATGATCAAAATCTAATATGCTATATTTTGATTCTTTAGTTTATCAAAAGTGAGTTGAAAATAAAGTTTGGTCTTTTGAGGTTATTTACAAAATTTATTTCTATGAATTGAAAAATAGAGTTTCCAAAAGTTTATTTAGTAGTACTTGATGAGTTTGTTCTTTAAAAATTTATTTTCATTTTCCTTGTAAGTTGATTTTTCTTGAAAACTTATATAGCTCTTGTTTTAGAAAGTTGGTCAAAATAGTACCAAGTTATTATCTATATATTAAGACTTCTTTTGTTATTTGAAAAGGAAATATCTTTATACTTTAAAGAAACTTCATTTATTCATAGTTTGAAATTTCATGATGAGTTTGCATAAACTTTTTAAAAGAGATTTATTTAAAAATATTTTTTCCAAGTTTTTGGAAAAACTTTATCAAATTTTATTCTTTCATCAAAAAGATTCATTTTTATTTGGACAACAACTTATTAACCATGCATGAATATGATCATGTATTTTATAAAAGCTAAAAATATCACAAGATAAGATAATAATAAAGAACATAAGCATACTAATAATTGTCAAGTATTGGGAGCCTTAGCTTCTTCAAGGCTTCTTGGGACTAAGAATAGACTAGTCCAAAAGAAAAAAAAAATTATTTTGACTTGATGAAGACAATTCTAAGACTAGTCTTAAAACAACTTGAAAGTAAATAAATTGCAAGGAAAGTAAATAAATTGCAATAACAAATGAGCTTATATGCTCTAAAAGATATATATAATTACATATATATTTAGTTAGATAAACATAAGAACAACATAAAGGAAAATATCATGAACAAGAACAAAGTATGAACATATTGTTGCCTTCCTAACCTCCATGAGTTTAGAAAACACACACTATGTTCATACTAAGCAAATGAACATAATGAAAACTTAAAGAAGCATCACCTATGAAAGATAAACTAGAGAGAATTTTGAGAGAACTTTTGGAGAGATTTTGAGGAGTAATTGTAGTGTATGAAAGGTGTGAAAGAAATGGAAGGAAGATGGGGTATTTATAGGAAGTAGAGGTAAATTATGTTAATTAATTAAATGAAAAATAAAACAATTTGAAGGGAATGGGAAAGGGGGCCGATGCATATTTGAGTAGGAGAGAGAGAGAATTTTTTTTTTTTTTTGTATTTTTGTTAATGAAAAGGAAGATATGAGATATGTGAAGTTGTATTGGAAATGAAAATTGTAAGAAAATAGGTGTATGGTTGTAAGAGTAGGTTGTAAGAAAAAGTAGAGATAGATAAATAGTATAGAATGGTAATGAATAGTGTAATGTAAAGTAGATATGACAAATAAAGTACCGGTAGTAAGAAAATACGCGTATAATTACGATATCTGATATTTTTAGTTACTGAAAAATTATAAAACTGATATTTTTGAAAACCTTATATCTTTACGAGTCTAATGGTATATCCAGAATATTTTTACTATTCCAAGCCCCAAGACAGGCTTTTCGAAAACTATATTCGATCGGGCTTAAAACAAATCGCGAGTTTAACTAATCTAATTTTTTAAGCTTTCTCATATAATTATGAACTATTCTATATACTATTTCCCACTTACTTACTTAGGTTACGAACACGGAATTGTCGGACTTGAGCGGTTGCGTCTGACTGGGGTTTTGTTGACTTTAGGATTTCTAGTTGACCTTCTAATTTTGGTTTAAGCTTAATCAATCGTAAAACTTTAGGGGTTTACAGCCTTGGACTCGAGCTAGTCTTTGTATACGATAGAGGTGGCTGAGTTTAGAGTTTTCTCCCTAGGGAGATTGGGGAGGGACATAAAGGCATGGTCCTTGATATATGTATAGCTTAGAAGTGATGTCAGGCCAAGAGTTGAGATCCTCGCCAAACCAAGGCCCTTGTAGGGTTTCAATGAGAGGCCAAACTCCTCGTCTTATTGAGGTCGTCATGAACCAAGTACCCTTATGGAGCTTTTCAATCCAAGCACTTATGAGGCCTTACATGGACCCATTAACCTATAAGGAGGATGCTTAGCCCATTAGACTATGGCCAGATTTTTAATATCAATACCTTCCTACCGATAACTCCCTTTCTTTTCCTACCTCCAGCTCTTATTGTGAACTAATGGTGTGTGTATTTCTTGACCGAGTTTTACAATTTTAATATCCTATGATCTTTTTTTTTCCTAAACACAATTAACACTAGGCAAGTGCACCCATTACTCATAGTATAAGGATAAAGTATAAGGTCGTCTCCCATTGGGTTCAAGAATTACTAGTAGCTATCTTCTTAATTATTATCTAGCTTAACTTAATTGAGTGGGTTCTATGTTAATTATTACACTACTTAAGTCCTATAGCTAATGATCTACTATTGCAATTACCGAATTACTTTAATAATCCAACACAATATACAACTTAGACTTGCTTCACTATTTAGATTAAATGTGTACCTTATCCATACTAAAAATATCATTATCATTTTCCCTAACTGCAAAATTCAGTAGATAAATAAATGTTTTTCTCAAGATGATTAACGTCTAGTCCTAACCTTATCCACTAGAATCTCTTCCTAGTTAATAGCTAACTAAGATTACATTAAAGCTAGGAATTCAATATTAACATAAATTCCATGTAGAAGATTTCACGATCTTATCCTAGAATGATGATCAACCTCTTCTTATAGCCTAGATCTATTCAACAAGATGATTTCTCAATCTATTCCTAAAAAATCTAACCTAATCCTATATCATGCACTATATAGAATTAGTGCACTTTGAAGATCAACTATACGAATTAAGGAAATTGACAATGTTAAACAACAAAAACATGCTAGTACAAGTCAAATCATGGTGTCACAAGCTTAATTTACACCACTCGTGCATTATACAATGCATAAACATGGTAGAAACTATAACAAAACAATAACGAATGAACATGGATACAACCCCTTTATGATTTGCACAATGTTAGATCCTTTACTTACACAAATTACATGGAGTTCTTCTTTGTTCCCTCTTGAAAATTTCTAAGAAAATCATTACAATTTGACACAATGTCTGATAACAAAACATGAATAGGTATGACTTACACAAGAGACTCATTACAATGGTTCAATGTTTGCAATGATGATTCCATGATTTGCAATGTTTGGATCTTCTATTTATATGTCCTGACATGACTAAATATCAAATCATTGTCTTAGTTAGCCTTCATCTCTCTTCAAGAAATGGTTAAATCATCTTTGATGTGGAAATTACACATGTCATATCCTCTATCAGAGTCGTGACTCTAGCCTTGATGTATTAGAGCAAAGCAAATCCTTAATGATCATGGTCGTTACATGAGTCATTATCCTTATAGACTCAAATTCTTCAAACTAATCCCACTTGTGATGCTATGTTGGGAAATATAATTAACATCAGGCCAAGTTGCGATGAGCCTTGTGATGTCCTCTAACTTCTATTTGAAAAGAAGTTAGTGTAGATCACCATCGTCATTGTGGCCGGCATGGGGACCATGATACTTTTTGTCCTCAATATTAATCTCCTTTCACACCCATGATTTTCTTCAAATATTCACCCAATAGATCATCATCTAAATAACAAGTGTGATGAAGACCTTGATGTGCTATTTTTATCTCGAATTTGATCCATCTTCATATAAGTGTTAGTATGTTGTTGTCATAATAAGTGGCAAATGACCCTTATTATTCATATTATTTTGATATTACATTATATATCTTATGTGAATTATTAAAAGAAAATGGCACTTATTTGGTTAAAATGTCAATTTTAAGAATGAAGATATTGAGCTTAATGAAAACAATAGGATGAGTTAAGGGAGATTTTAATGAAGAAATAGGCCAAGAGAAGATTTATAACTACATGACCTTTTATGCACAAGCTGTAGAATACTAGTGTAGAAGGTGAAATATAATCGACAAGCGATTTCAAAGTGCACAAGGAGCTACAAAAACCATGTACCATGCTTATGTAGAAGCTAGAAAGTGATTAGAACCATTTTACATTATAAACGACCACCCCACACAAGCTATGTTCGAGATCATGCAGACTTATAAATTTTACTGTTTCACCAAATTGTATCCTACATAGGCTTCAAACACAGCCATGTAGGATGGTGCATGATATATTTTGTTGTTTTCTATAAATAAAGGCATTTACTCATCTTTTTACGTACGCATCTTTATTCCTAGGAACCCTAGAGAGAAAGACATTTTCATTAGACATATAGGGTCAAAATTCAATTATCTTGAAAGAGAGATTAATAAAATTAAAGGTTCCTGCAATTCAAGAACTTAAACAACCTATTGATGAATGTTTCATAAGGAATTAGAAATAGGGTTAGTAGTGAATCAAGATTAAGAATATACCTTATGATTGATATGTCTTTTACGTATGTGATATGTTTTATTCTAGGGTAATTTAATTAATTAATTATCAATTATTATTAATATTATTTGATTTAAACTAGCAAAATAATAGACTTAAGGTGAGTACTAGTAGTTATAGCTCCTAGTAAAACGACCCATGTGCTAATCTATGCTATAATCGATAAATACAATTGGTTAGGATTAGTCGTAAAATATATAAGGTTTTAATTTACTTTAAGCAATTGCAATTAATCAACTACACCACATTAGTCGCATGAAAAGAATATATTTAAGAATTAAGTATGAGATCCCTTGATTTAAGCACAAGTAAAAGCATAAGTAAACATAATTTATCCATGAATTAATAGAATAAATAACCTCTATCAAACTAACCCCTATCAACCAACGAGGCAGATAGGAGTCTCACACATAGCTTGGAGGCCGATCAAGTAACATGTTCGGCTAGCATTGACTAGTTCAAAGTTCTCTTTTGCCATTTGAGTTGCATCCCGAATCAATTTTACTTATAAAGGATCATTTTGAGCTTACTCAATTAATCAAATAGCTCGAGAGGGTAGAGCTTAAGGAGCCCTCAAGATCCTAGCTTGCTTTATTATTTGTAAAGATTGAGGAGTTACCTTTGCAAAGAGTTACTTGTGGTAGTGGAGTCCCCCTTCCAAGGGCCTACTAGGGCTCAAGTAAGCATTTTTCAATGAGTTAGTACTTTGAGGTTATCTCCACATAGCAGGCAAGGCGAGATCGTGGCCTTGAGATAAGGTAGCTTATTGGAGTAGTTTTCAAATTTAAAAAGCAAATGTGCGCCCTCATCAACAACTCTAACATCTAATAGTGAATGGAACGAGATGACAATTCTAATCCCGAAATGTGCGTACATTTTTCAACAATGACATTTTCCAAGGTGACAATTTGCCTGCTTTATATAGTCTTTAATTGCCAAATATCAGTCATTTCTTCTTTTATTCATTTACTCTAACTCCTAAAGGAAAAAATTTTACTTTCTTCTCCTCTCAACTGTAAGGTATGAAAGTTTGCAAAGGAAAAATTTTTATTTGCCTGAGGATCATGGCAAGCTGTGTAGGAACTCCAAGTAATTGTGATGACCATTTTTCTTTTTACAATTTTTACAATGATGAAATAGGTAGGGTTTTTAGGAGAAGCAATCAGGTTGTATCCTTCTTTAGCATGGATGAATCAAGTGATGGGGGGAAGGGAGTCTAGTTAGAGCACATAATCAGGTAGTGGCTCTTACAGTAGTAGGCTAAGTAATGGTGTTGGTAATGGCAGGGATGGTGGTTTCTTGACCCAAGGGATAATAGATATAAAGAGTTAACAAGGAGGTTCTATAAGATACTCATAGATAGTTACTGTCACACCCTACAAGGCACCTTAGTAGTATTGATGCCTACCAAAGCCTTTAAGAAAGTTTTCTGTTGGCATCAAACTACTAAGATACTTTATGGCATGATTATTTTAAAATTGAATTGCAAGATTGTCAAGATTAGATATTTTGCATACATAAAATTTCTTTACAACAAAACTAGCATAAAACATCCATACAACTGCAAATAGATCATATAACGTAACATTGTACCTCAAAAGATCAAATAAGATTCTATACAAGAAGCTATATCCACAAACACTTGAGCACTAAACTCTCCCATTGAAGCCACTATGCCTCCTATCCTCACACTTGGATCCACTTTAGAGATCCTGAAATCATATAAAATTTGTAGGAGTACAAGGATACCAAGCTTAGTGAGATAACAGAATTCAAACCACAATTCAAACAACATTAACCAAGTTATAATTACAATCAAGTGCAATGCCACACTCAAACATATGAAATGCACAGCTTAGATGACTAGAATCCAAACCTATGCGAATTTACGCTCTCTCTTGGGGGTTGAAGGGCGTGGCCAAGTATCCCATGTCCAGAAGAAACTAAAAACTAAGGAAAGGGGTAAATTCTCATCTTATCCCACATACACACAAATATTTATTATAAAAATAACCTCAAACTACTCCTTAGCTAACGCTAGGGAGGGAGAATTTCTTCTTAAAATTCTTTTGTCATATGTATGTATATACATTACCACAAAACCACCACTTCACCTTAGAACCATCAGAATCCCCTTAAGTGTTAACACCCTAAAAGCGGATTCTAACACTAGTGACTCCCTTCGGTGCCTACATAGTTCCCACAGGATAGAGCAAACCTAAGATGACCTCACTCGGCATCTTCCGTTAGTGACAAGGCATCATCACAAAATAAGAGTAGTATCACGTAACATGAATACAATGCAAATGCAGCTTGTTATCGTTCAATGCATGTCCAATTACTAATTAATGATTAGATAATCTTAAGTTAATTTATTGGTGGCCACGCAATGTTTAGACAATCATCATGATCTCATTACACATCAACAACAAGAAATTTGTTATCACTTTAGATGTTAAGACTTGGCATAAATCCATAAACCATACAACAAACAATTTCCCCAAACCCATGCATGACTGATTTAATCATATTACAGTTGGGTGCAACTACATTACAAGCACAACAATGTGATAAGAATTCAAGTCAGAAACAATTGCATCTTTTTCAAAGATTGTAGTAGTCTTCCGGAAAGTGAAGGTCTTGATCGAAAGCTCCTATAGAGCAACAAGTACATATCACCAACACATAATAGAGAAGATAGAACCCCCTTTTAAAGCTTTAAGCATTCTAAATTCTCATTGTAAACTTCTTAACTTAAGCTTAGCACTATCGGGTTCAACTAAAGTTGGGTCAAAGGTCACATCGCTACCCAAAACTAAGCTTGTTCTATAACAACTAAGGGTCGAAGGTCACTTAGAAAAGAGTCATAGGGTACTTGGCTGTAAGAAAACATGTTGCGTCTTAATAAATTAAGGTTTGAACGCTAATAAAAACATGCACAGCTCATGCCGAAGGCACGTCGAGGGCTTGACCTTAGGCCTCGACTAAAGTTATGCTTCAAGACTTCAATTTAACTTTGGCCTCGATAAGCTTTAGTAACTATTACGGGTCACATTAACGACTCGACAATAGGCTACGACGGTCACTAAATATTCTCTCTTGAACATTTTTAAGGCACAACAAGCTTTATATCTACTGAGGGCAAGTCGAGGGCTCGACTTTAGGTTACGACAAATACTATTCATAAAAACATTACCACTCGATGCTTATACGAAGCTTACCTTTGATCCACTTTGATGGAAACCCTAAGCCTCTATAGCAATAGCAACATACTGACCAACTTTTAAGCAACTTTACCTCATCACAACTATTCTAGATTAGATTTAATCATCAAAGCATGCATCTAAACATTCTAAGACAATAGCTTCTAGCCACATACTGATCCAACAAGGGACTTATCATCTTAAACCTGCATCTAGGTCACCAATGAACTTGGAAGCTGGTCTACTCTCATTTTATTACATGTTTTATCATTCTTTATTTTAGATAAAACTCATCAAAACATTTGTTTTCGACTCATCATATAGATTTATCAAAACGCTAGACCTCGATAAGCTCATAAAGCATGTTTTTTTACACTTCTTATAAAAACCAAGTCCATATGACTTGTTTCAAACACATATGACAAGCATTGTTCAGTTTAAACTTAAACAACTTTTCAAAACATGTTCTTATCTGTTTCTGACATTTCTTAGTAGATTAAATTCGTTTTTCATCTTTCTAAAATGTGTTGTCTGCTAAAAATGTTATTTTTTACTGTAAATAAGAAAACATGCACATACATGCGTGTATTTCGATGAAATACTTCTCATAACTTTGAAAACATGATAAAATAAGAATATTTCCAGTAACTTCTTGAAAACAGAGTAAAACGAAGTTACCTATCACTATTGAAGATCGTTTTGCTTTTTCTTTCCAAAAAAATAAGATTGTAAAGCACAAAATCATGGTCTTTGGGGATCTTTTAAGCTAAAATGTAAAGTTTTGGGAAGAATAGATTTTAAGCGGGTAAAGGAGAGTATCTTTAGAAAAGTAGATTTTTGAAAATAACGTGAGTATTTTCTGAGAACAACAACTTCTAGTTGGTGTAAACTCTCAAATCACTGTCTAGCTTTCTTTTTACAAAAAATGAAAATAAGTATTGTTTAATGGGAGTTGTTATTTCATCGTTTAGTGAAAGAAGTTCTATTTAAGAGAAAAGGATAATAAGTCCATGCTTTAATACTTATTGCAGCCTATTTGTATCAAATGTTGGTGGTTTTGGAAAAAATTAAAATATAGAAAAATGAAACTTTAAAATCTTTAATGTATATAAGACAAGTCAAACTTAATACCTTTATTGAATAGAAATTAATAGATGAAAGCCACAACTTTTGATGTAAGAAAATAACACATTCAATTACCAAGAAATTGTTAATTGGCATATTGCTAAAAATATTCATTATTTCAAAATATTCAATTAGTTTTTGGATTCTTTTTAAATTACTACTATTATTTATTTGTAATCTCCATATGGCCAAACACTAGGGATGATAGCTACCCTGTTATTATTGAGGATAGAACGATGGTGACTCCGCCCTTCAAAAAGGTTGTCATGGTTAAGTGACCCAATAGGATCAAGAGCAATTCCACTATGGTAGAGACTCAGGAGTTTATGAAGATGTACAAGTTGAGGTGCTCAACAAGGTGGAAGGTCTCAATCCCTTCCGAGGTGGATAGGTGTGCATATTGGGAGAGAAGAGGCTTTCCCTATACTCAAAGCATTTTAAATTTAGGTTAAGGTTACCCTTTTTGGACTTTCAAAATATTGATAACGAAAAAAGCAACTAGACTATTAGTCACATGTGGAAGCTATAAGGTGAGTTTCTATATCGATTTTAATTTCACTTAACTAACCATTATCTCTTTTGCAACTTATGCCTAATGCATGCAATTATAACACTAATAATAAAGAGAAAAGGGAAGGAGAAGATCACATCAAAATTGAACATGGAGTTTGCCTACCATCTAGTCTCCACAGTCTACAATTACCTCACTCAAAGAGGAATTCACACATCCATTCAGTTCAAATAACGCCTCATAAAGAGGACTTCACAACAATGCCTTAACACCTAAGGACTTCACACTTACCTCAATACATGAGGACTTCACCTATGCCTCAAACATATGAGGACTTCACTAAAACACTTAAACAAAATACAAACAAACATGTGCATAGTACTTACAATATTTGTGCACAAATCTCACTGTGGCACTATTTATATTTTCACTCAACTAATACAAATACAAATTGAGAGAGTATTTTGATATATTCCATACCAACTAAGCTCTACTCTCAAGAACACCCTAACACTTCTATTTATAAGCATGCAAATCAAGCTAGTTTTACCCCTAAAAATAACACTAATGGTTAGAATGGAAAAACAGTAATGGTTGTGAACTAGTCCAAATCCTACATGCCTACAATCTCCCTCGTGATCTCATCTGATCAACTTAACTTTGCAGATTTTCTTGCATTGGTGAGCTAATGCACTTTTCCCACACAAACTGCAAAAACACTTAACACAAATATAAACAAAATATACAATAAAGCTCAATCATATTACAAACATATATTGCTTATTAAATGCAACTTAACTAAGTGATTAAGCATTTGTACAATGCATTTTCTCATCAAATTAAGATCGTAACCTCCCTTGGTTCAACATAAAAAGAGGGTGCCAAGCTACTCCTTAGCACCTTCTCAGATTCTATTAAACTCATGGAGGTTGTTGGTAGCCTTATAGGCCCATTGTAAGACCATGGTTGTGAGTCCAACTTTAGCCCTATTCAGGAAGTATAAAACCCACAAACATCAGTATGATAGGTGATGGTACCTCGATAAGCAACTAAAGTCGACCTAAAAACTCTTCAATGAGCTCGACAACTCAACCAAGCACCTTTAGAAGAGCAAGTATTGGTTATAAGTATCAGGGAGGGGACCCGGTACAAGTTCAATTTCTGTATTTCCTAGTACAGTCCCATTAAGAAGAAGAGATAAAAAAAAAATTGGGTATCCACTATGCCAAGGTAGTAAGGAAGATAATTGCTTTCACAAAGAAATGTGGTGGTAGGCCCCTGCGTGATGTTAAGATGAAAAAAAAAAAACAATTTGAAGGACTTACTCATTCTTTTCGTTGGCGCATTTCCTTTGAAATAAGGAAATCAGATTAAAGAAAAAACACTAACCAGTTTCTCTCCCAACTTACCTTGCAATTATTCGTCGGTACTTCCACTACCTATGGCGAAGACCTTCAATATGGAGGTACGACCCCTGTACTCAATATTTGACCTTTTCTCTCTTTGCTTCCACATCCCCAAGTGTGTAGAGGAGTAGGTCGTCCTATTAGGTTAGTGCTTAACTTGACAAACTCTTTACTTATGTGCTTACTTTATTTTTTGTGTTGTGTAGGTGGAAAGCTTCCAAGCAAGGTTGTTATTACATTGTTGTCCCAGTAAGGTGGTTCCTTGAAGAAGAAACAAGGTAAGGCTGATCTAAGTCTAAAAGTGTATTGGTGACTAACATAGTAATTAACTTGAGTTTGTCAAGAGTATTACACTACCTTAAGCCGAGGAAAAGCTAGATTCACTGTTCGAGAGGAGGACTAAGACAGAGGCTAGTGCATTCAACTTTGCCGCTAGGAACGTATAAAAGGTAGGTTTTTCATTTCCCAAACTAACTTAGCTTTTCACACTTCCTTTGCTTAATAATACACACAACACATATATATTATATTATAGGGCTTGGCGATTAAGCCATGAGCTATGAAGTACATGCAATAGAATAGAGCTGAAGTATGAGTTAAAGTTCTTTCCTACCATGTTTCACTCATGTCGATTCCATTAATGCCCTTATGTTCTTTTTAACCCATAGAGTTCGAGAGAAGTGGAGCATTGGGTGAAGGAAGTCAAAGCTCGAGTTAAGGAGCTTTCAAGAAAAAATGACACCAAGATCAAGGAGTTTATGTAACAACTATTCGAGGCCGAGGAGTCCAGGCAAAAGCTATCTAAAGGCAAAGGAAGAGGAGGGAAATGCTTCCTCTTATCTTGATTCTTGTTGTGGGAACCTAAATCACCATTAAGGTCATGGTAGTCCTTCTGTTGTCCCTTGTTCCTTTGGTGACCTGAGTCATTTCTAGTAGCTTGACCTTGCCATCTATTTCCCTTCTCGCATTCTTTAAGCCTTCATGTCAAATGTATTTCTATATCTTCTCCCTAACCTACTCAAACGTAGCACGTTGACACTTCAAGATGGAGTTAAAAAAAGGGACTGTCAATGCATACATCCTATTTGATAGCCTCAAGACCGACATCTTAGTTGAGGTTTGGAATCTCTAAGCAAGCTTTATTGAACCTTGTGAGGTGGTCTCATTGAAGCTTGTCTAGCTTTCTCTCAAACTATGTAGATGTACAAAGAGTTCTTCTTCAAAAGGTTGCTTAACACGAACTGTAGTGTAAATAGCTTGGAAAATTGCATGAACGAGATGACAATACTTTCTGGAAGCTTGTTAAACCACGTCTAAGTAGTGCCTCAAAGGGTTTAGGCAAAGTCTTGCACCAAATTGCATTAGAAAATTTATGTGCCATCATATTGATCGAACTTAAGTGAGGTAGTCCTTGAGATCAGTCATGCCATCATAGATCTCTAGGTGTGGAATTTTAGTTCCCACTGGCAACACTTTGGATTGAATACAACAATGAAGGATGACTTATATGAATCTACCTTGGCTATATGGCATTATGCAAACTTTCATTTAGATATGACTATCTCTGCATTACATTGTTAACCTCTAAAAGGGAACGGTGGTTTCCCACTAAATTAATGGTTCAAAGTGTGTTGTCCTCAAAAGCTTAAACAAGCTAGAACCTTTATGATGTGACCTCAACTAAGCATTGTCATGGTGGTCATCATCCTCATGAATCCTTCCCAAGCATTAGTGAGCTAGAGGTCTTCGGAAGGCATTGGAGGCAACCCCTACGATTGTTTGGAGCATGTCTAAAGTTGATGGAGCAACTATAAAATGAAACATCCACGTGAGGCAATGTGAAGGATCACCTATAGGAACCTCAAGGTGGTTACTTAGGCGACCTCCTTTGTGGAGGAGTTGGCAACATCCTCGCATGACCATGACCACCGGAGGCTAGCTCATCAACATGAGCATTTTTATTATTTTTTAACTCAATGATTTTGCCTTGGAGTTAAGGATTATGTACTCAATCTCTTGGTTCTATTGCATCATCTAGCAGCATAAGCTCTCTAACTCTAGTATGTGATTTGGATCAATGACCTCAACATCGACTAGAGTTAGGAGTGCTACCTTATGCTCTTTAGTTGCTTTAACAACAGCCAAAGACGTAATAGTAGTGATGTTGTTTTCGGGTCATGACTATATCACCATTGTCACCAAATTAAAATAACTTGGGATTGTCACTCAAAATGGAGAAAGTGGTTAAGAATCACGTAAGAAGTGTTTCTCATAAATCTTCCTATAAATGATGCCACATGTTGTAGATGATAATCCGCTAGTAGAGAGAGAGTACTAGAGCATAATGGACTCGCACACATAGAATAGAGCACCAAGAGATTATCCAACATCACCACTTTAATGCTTAAGTTAGCAATGGTTTCGAGAGAGAGTAAGTGGTCCTAAGATCAAGATGAAGGTAAGGTAGCTTAAAATCAGATGCTCACACTTTTCAGAGGGAGGGTCTATTTATAGTCTTTCACCACATCTCAATTGGTTGCCTATGACATCTCACTCCACGGGGTTTTAAACCTATAAGGAGGTAAGTGGCCTCAAACCTGAGCTAGTTCACATGTAGGATGGAGGTGATCGATCCTCGAGTCATTTCCCCAAGGAGATCAGAGAGGGACACGAAGGCATAGTTCTCGATATGCATGTAGTTGAGGAGCGATGTTAGGCTAAGAGACGAGATCCTTACAAAGCAAGGCCTTGTGGGGCTTCAGTGCAATGGCAAATTCCTCATCTATCAAGGCTGTCGTGGGTTAGGAATCCCTGTAGAGCTTTTCGGCTTAAGCACTTATGAGGGATCAACCTATAAGGAGGGTGCTTGGCCCATTATATATGACTAGATATTCTTTATCAATACTAACAAAAAAGTGTTTTTTTTTTTTTTTGTTTCACCCATTATTTAGCACATAATTTTAAATTTGGTATCCCCACTAAATAGACACTCTAAAAGATATTATGTTAAGCTAAAATGGAATCAATCCGTCATTTTCCTAACATTAATGTGAACAGTCTTATTAACTAGAATCTTGAAATTAATGGAAGTTGTTATGTTATAACTTTAAAAAGAATTCCAAATTTACTATCTTTCTTTCCAAAAAGGGAATATTTGTTTTCCAATAATACAAGATGGTTTTCATAATTTTCAAAATTATAATAGGAATATACTCTTCTTAAATGTCGAGTTCTATTTCAAATTCACATAACATCTACAAAAAGTGTTTGTACGAGGGAAATGAAATTTATTTAAATGTAGCAGTATTGAATTGTAAAAATTAAAACTTATAATATTTGGCTACACAAATTTAATAATACATACACTTAGACCGCATTTATCCTTAGTTATAATTTATAGTTTGTTAAGCATCACATCTTTATTACGTTATTAGGAGATGTTGACATCTCATATATGTTTTTATAGCAAACTTTGTTGGTTTCGTAATTGATGCAACAGCTGTTTAAATTTTTTCGTGATGTCGCAGTGGACAGGCTAAACATAATAATAGAAGTTTAAGTTTAATAATGCAAGATATTCTTTAACAAATATCATACACTTATTTATCATCTATAAGAGTGGCAAATTTTAACACAATATAATACTAAAAATATAGATTTGATATAATTATTATAGAGATAAAATATAAAAATAATACTATACATAATACAAAACATAGAATTATGATACAAAGAAAGATATAATTTTTTATAGACTAAATATTTATAATTATTATTATATTTTATTTATTTTAAGTATTAATGCAAATTCCACATGAACCCATCCCAATTGCCTCAAATAATCATTTTGTAGTGCAATAGGTAAAGCTCTTATTAATCTACGTCACTTGCACGTATCAGTGAGATTATATGCTAGCTCAACAAAAAGCTATATGAAATTAAATGTAGTCATCACCAAATACACTTTGCATCAATGATTGCAGAAAAAGATAATGTAGAATAGCAAAGTAGTCTTTTACAATGATGCCATTTGTCCATTAAGCTAGCATAGTTGAGCGATTGGTTATTGCTAAAAATCTATAGAAATTGGATCATGCGAGAATATATGACTCCATTTGATTGTATGACCCTAGCAGCTATAGTGGCTGATGGGTTTATAGACAGAAGGTTTTATAATGAAGTTTGGACACCTTTATTATTTTCAATTAATGACAGTTGCGATATGGAAGATATGGTGGGACATAGGCTTTTCAACTTCTACGCATGCAATTTTGCCTATTTCTATAAATGGAAAAGCTTCCATCACGACAAGTCTCCAAATTATCTCCATTGGCACCAAAATTAAACATTAGAATGACAACTAGAATCCACATATAATAAATAAATCAAATTTATTATATCTTCACGATTTTCAATAATTCAAACCTAACTAAAGTATCAAAATTTAACTAAACAACCTATTCTATAAGTTGTCACGAAACTTTAGAGTACACAGACTATCCCACAAGTAGAGGTTATCATCATAATTCATAGCACATGAATATTTCCTAAATCTGAAAAAAAAAAAAAAAAAAAAAAAAAAAAAAAAAAAAAAAGAATTCCCCAAAGGGATGAGCCGAAGCCCAGTATATAGCAACACAAACATACACGATATGTACATGCATTTCTATACTAATACAACAAGTATTAATTTAACTATTTAATTTAAGTGAGACAAACAACGTGGGAGTAGTCATGACTCCAGGCAATACGACGAGGGACCTAAGTTCTAATACTACCGCAATAGTATTGAGGGTTGACGAGAACAATCGGTCTCTCGTCTAAATAGAAAAATAAAAAAATAGCCTTGTTTAAGGTTCACCGCCGTTATTCAAACACCACCATCACATTCCATCTATATTGTATAATTCGATGAATCTCATTTCTCTGAACTATGCTTAATATAACTTTTCTCTATTCGGATGAATGCTATGCCCCATGTCATTCCCCTCATGAACACCCACTGAGCCATAACAAGATGCCCTCTGCCAAAATCTGAGACCTTAACAAGGGCATTGCTCTCCAACTCGAGACGACCAAACAGCAAGCAGCACACTTTATTAGCAGATTTTACATATTGGTTAGGTTATTAGTAATTTCTGTCTTAGCAAACAACACACATGTCATTGCGTGGAATAATGGATCCCTCACAATGAGAGTCTTGAATTTAGTAGTGATTACTATCTTGTTGGTGTTGCTTGTCCAACTCTCTTGAATTTCTTCAATCCACAAATAGGTTGATCTAACCTAATCTTTAGATATAATCCTTTTCTCTACCGAAAGTTATACAAGACATCAATCTTTCTAGAAAAGTTTGTCGATCCTCTTCATAGGTTTCAAAAATGTTAAACCTAGTTTTGAGAAATTGTTAAATTTTCAGAAATACAAGACAAAAAGTTCAAAGATGGAACATTAACAAAAAAACTTCATTTGTGTTCTTTCCACAACAATTTATAGCCAACTTGTGCACCATCCAATTTGACTTCCGACTCATCCAACTCATATTGCCTAGATTTCTACTAAGAGTAGTGATTCAGCATTTACTCTTCTAACAACACCTCCTATCCATTTACTATTTGGAAGCCCTACCAAACCCCTCACTATACCTTTAATTCTAGCATTGTAAAAGGCAACATCATAATTCATTTCAATCCATCCTTAGGGTAAAGTTCCCCAAGTGTCCTTAATAATTCAGAACATATTGCCCTTTTTCCTTTTGAAATATCCCAAAATTCATGAGTTACAATTCTAGCTATCTCAAACCATTTTGTTATTCTCAGTTTCCTCATACATTCTTTTATTTCTTTCATACCATAGCTTCCACACAATAAACAAATATAGCGTCTGGTTTAGACATGAATGGTGCTTATTAGGTTCCTTTCACCATTTCACCTTTTGGCTTAGCCACTCTACATTATCCAAATCGTCACCTCCTACCATGTAGCTCTCCAAGCCTAAAATCCCCCATGCTTTTCAAGCTTCGTCAAAATCTATAAGCAGATGTTTACAAGTTTCATCTTGTTCATAGAATATACATCCTCTGTCCACTTGTAACCATCTCTTAATTAAATTATCCATGGTAGGTAGATCGTTTCGTATGCATCTCCATAAAAACATGTGTATATTTGGGTAAGTCTTAGTTTTCCAAATCTAATTCAATCCATCTTTAGTACCAATAGTTTCAAGTTCTTGTTTTAAAAGCTTATTACAAGAAAATTTAATTGTGAAGTTCCCACTACCTTCTAGTCCCAAAGCCTGAACATCCCTTTATTCATTATTTGTTAAGATTACAAAGTCTAGCCTTTTGTATATCTCATCATCAATTAGCTATTTAATACTCCCTTCATCCCATAGATCAATACCTTTCTAGGCTTGTCCTAAAGTATGATCTTTTTCTTTTTAAGATAAAGGGCGATACAAAATCCCTTCTTGAACTAGTTTCTCCTATCTAATTATCCTTCTAGAAACTTACACTCTTGTCATTTATAGGTCTCCAATTAAAATGATTGTCAATCTCCTCTTTGTGTTTAATAATTTCCTTTATTAACACATCATTGCCTATCATTTTCTTTCTTTAAAGTTCCTTCCTTCGCTTGTTATCTAAAATACTAGTCCACAAAACTTCCTTCCTTTTTAGCTTCCAATCCAAATTCATTAAGCTTGTTTTATTTATTTTCCTAAGATTACTAATACTATGTTTATCTTTATTCTTTGGTTTTCAACTAACTCCTACGAAACAATTTTTTTTTTTTTTTGCCTCTTGAAAACCCCAAGAAAACTCTCTCATCATTTTTATAATTTTGTTCTAGTTCCTTTCAGAAGCACCATAGACTGTAGATAATAACTCATTATGCTATTAACTACAAACTCAATGATTACTTTCCTTCCTACCATGCTCAAAAGCTTTACTTGCCAACCCATCATTTTAGTTTTTATTTTATCATCAACTACAAATCATGGCTTTTAACGTTCCCATGGTTGTGATTGAAAAACCTAGATATTTACCAATTTCAGTATCCTTTTTCAAATCCTTTGATTCCACAATCTTAGCTTTAATATTCGAATAGGTGTTTCTTGAAAAATTACTAAAGTCTTATGTACATTTACATTATGGCCAGAGAGTTCACTAGACTTCTTGGGTATATCCCATATCACAATCACTTTCTTTAGTGGATTCTTCCATTAAGATGATGTCATCTACAAAGAAAAGTACCTTAATTAAAATCCATCACTTTAATCATTCCATCGCTAGGATGAACAAATGAGGGGTAAGAGAATCCCCTTGCCTTAACCCTCTTAAAGCTTTAAAATACTTCATTGGTGACTAATTAATGAGAGTAGCAGAAAGCACTGTACTAAGGCAAAGAAAATGACCCTTGTCCACTTATCAAGAAAATTCATCCGTTCTAATGCTTTAATAATAAAGTCCCACTCCACATGGTCATAGGCCTTTTCAAGATCTAGTTTTCAGATCATCCAACCTTCTTTCTCCCTTCTTTAACATCTTGGACATAATCTCCCATATCAAAATCACATTATGTATCGGACATTTTCTTAGTACAAAACTAGCTTGAGTAGAGCATATTAAAACATTTAGAATTGGCTTAAGTCTTAGCACTAAAATTATTATTAAAATCTTATACAACGTAGGGCACTAACTAATAGGTTTAAACTCTTGTACTCTACTTGCTCTCATCTTCTTTAGGATAAAAATAGTTAAAATTTTATTGACTTCAAGTTTTATTCATTTTTTCCTTCCATAATTTCATTATTAAATTGCGAACTTTATCTCTTGTTATTTCCCAACAATCTTGGAAAAAGATAGCATTGTAACCATCCCATCCAAGAGTTTTGTTCTTACCTATACTTTTAAGAGCATGTTACTTATCCATTTTGGTTATGCTTTCACTTGGTTTATTTTTTTTTTTTTTTTTCATTCATTTGATAACTCAATCCCCCTACCTTCAGAAGCCCTTCTGTAAAGACCACTTCCTTCCCTAAAATAAATAAACTAGAATAGAAAGAAATGATGATATTCTCCATATCCTTCTTGTTTGTTGTCCAATTTCCCTCCTTATTGAACAAACTTCATATTCTTAATTTAGCCTTTCTAGCGATGGTGGTTACATGAAAAAACTTAGTATTTCCTTCTCCCCTTCCTAACCCGCGCCCCCCCCCCCCCCCCCCCAATTAATCTAGTTAGTTATAACCTTGCATCCCTGAAGAGTTGTTCCATAAGTAAAACATCATTTAATTCCGTCTTTATAAAATTAATTGTGTTCAAGTTCTCCTATTCCAAGTTTCCTTCCTCACCATATTCCAATCTCTATAAGTCATTTCTAATCTATTTTTTTCCCTCAATGAGACTATTCCAAAGGCTTCCTTTTTCCATCATCAATAATTCTAGATTTTTCATCAAATGTACCTTTTTCATCCAATTTCTCTAACTAACTATTTGAATTTAGGGTATTCAAGCCACATATTTTGAAATCTAAAAGGTTCGTTTTTTCCTTTCATCTTCTTGCTTGGGCCATGTTGTAAGTAAGATAGGCCTATGGTCAGACAACGAATGGGACAAATGGAACAATTTTGTCTTTGGAAAGATAGCCAACCAAGCTTCATTATCCCAAGCCTTGTTTATTTTTGTCCAACTCAACTAGGAAGTATTTTTTTCATGTTGCTCCACATATAGGGTGGGCCCATAAACCTTGTATCAATTATATACTTTTATTCATATAATTGTATACGTATTGCAATATACTAATTTATTCCCCCTTCCCCCCTTCCCCCCCCCCCCCTCCCCCAACCCCAATCCCATTTTCCAATATCATTTAGTATCTCAATAAATCACCTATTATAATACATGGTGTATCCAATCTCTCATCAACCTTTTGTAAATTATCCCATAACAAACACCTCTCCTTAAACCTTGGCCTAGCATGAATAGCTAAAATGAAAAGGGCTCAATTAAAATCATGTACTTGGATGTGAAGATAAATCTCATGTGATTTATCCATAATCCTTCTCTTATTCCAAAGAACTATCATTCCTACTCCGAGCCCTATAACTTCCACAAACACCATGTTGTCAAAACTCATTTATTATCTTAACTGTACTATTTCATCCTCATTCTTATGAGTTTACAAGAACACAGCCAAGTATGGTTCACAAGTATTGACCAAGATATTGATTACCTGCATTCTAATAATGAAAGATGATCCCTAAATATTCCAAGTTTGAATTGGAAATGAGACATGCCATATGCCTTCGAAGTTAACAACATCAACATTCATTATGGAAAGATTGATCATGGAGAAGTCGCTCCGTTACTTACCAACAAGAAGGGATTGGTAAAAGAGTTTGAAAGGTTAAGCATTGAATTCATTAGACAAGATGTGGAAGTGGAGATTTCTAACTTGATTATGGAGCCGACTTTGATAGAAAGGATCAAAGAAGCCCAACGACATGATGATGTGATCCAAAGGATAAAACAAGAACTTCAAGAGGGAAAATATACAAATTTTGAAGTTGATGATGAAGATGCAGTGAAGATGAAGGGAAGGTTATGTGTCCCGGATGATAAAGAGATGAGAAAGGAGATTATGGAAGAAGCACACAATTCTTGGTAGAAAATACACCCTGGTGGAACAAAATATATCAAGATCTAAAAAGCCACTATTGATGGAATGATACGAAAGGAGATGTGGTAGACTTTG
Organism: Combretum micranthum; assembly: GCA_024138025.1. NCBI lineage: Eukaryota > Viridiplantae > Streptophyta > Magnoliopsida > Myrtales > Combretaceae > Combretum > Combretum micranthum. The sequence continues at coordinate 115,445 of JAMXBD010000572.1, forward strand.
TGATGAAATGCCTTATATGTCAACAAGTGAAAGTGGAACATCAAAAGCCGAGAGGGTTGCTAAAACCATTAGCTATACCGAAATGGAAATGGGATCTGATTATGATGGATTTCGTATGTGGTTTACTCCAAACATTAGTCGGATATGATGTCATATGGGTCATAGTGGATCGACTTACCAAGTTGGCACATTTTATTCCAATTAATATGACCTATTCAACAGATAAGTTGGCGAAGTTGTATATAAGAGAAACTATAAGGCTACATGGAGTTCCAACAGGGATAGTATCTGACAGAGCCTTGAGATTTGTATCAGAGTTTTGGATAAGTTCGCAGAAGTGTATGGGAACTAAATTGTAATTCAGTACTGCTTACCACCCATAGACTGATGGACAATCGGAGCGAACGATTCAAACTTTCAAAGTTTGCTTCGAGCTTATGTTATGGAATTCAAAGGAAGTTGGGAAGTGCATTTGCCTTCGGTTGAAATTTCTTATAACAATAGTTATCATTCGACCATCAAGATGCCACCTTACGAAGCCCTATATGGACGAAAGTATAGATCGCTCTTGTTTTGGGACGATGTGGAAAAGTTAGCCACTATAACTGATCTCATCTAAGCTGCAGCAAGTAAGGTTTGAATTATCCAACAAAGGATGAAAGAAGCTCAAGACCGACAAAAGAGTTGGGTGGATCAAAAGCGGAGAGTTCTTGAATTTGAAGTTGAAGATCATGTGTATCTAAATGTTAATCCAATAAAGAGTATACATCGAGTTTGATCACAAGGAAAGCCAAGTCCAAGGTACCTTAGACCATTTGAAGTGCTTGAAAGGATTGGTGATTTGGCTTATTGCTTAGCATTACCATCAAAATTTGTCGGGTATGCACAATGTGTAACATGTCTCGGTATTAAAGAAACATGTACCAGATCCTGACAGAATCATGGAGCTAAAGCCGATACAATTGAAAGAAAACCTTACTTATGAGGAGAATTATGTTCATATTTTGGATCGCAAAATTCAGAAACTCACAAACAAGGAGATTTGGTATGTCAAGGCGTTGTGAAGAAACCATTTTCACAAGGAGGCCACTTAAGAGGCGGAGGATGAAATTCAAAGAAAATACCCGAGTCTATTTAAAGAATCAGGTACGAAAGCCATGTTTTGAGGACAAAACTTTCTTTAAGGGGGGTTAGGTTGTAAGCCCCTAGATTTTATGCTATGGTTTATGCCAAAACCCTAAACCGGAGGTCAACTGGAAACCCTAAATTCAACAAATCTATAACAAACCCTAGTAGGTTTAGATCCAGCAATCCCACGCTCTTAACCCCTAAACAACGAAATTGAGATAATTGTGGATAATAATCCATAATAATATAAGGAAACTTAAAAACATCAAATTCGTTAAAATTTAGTTTGTTTCGAATCCGAACGGGATCAAATTTCGAAAATTGTGCCCTGGTATACTGGATGATAAAAATATTCTAATAACACCGTTAGATTCGTAAAAATATAAGAATTTCAAAAATATTAGTTTTATGTTTTTTCGGTATCTAAAAATATCATATATAACCTAATTACGTGTATTTTCTTTACTATCGATATTAATGTGTCTTATCTACTATCAATAGTACTATTCTACGCTATTCATTACTATTCACCGATTTTCACTTTTCTACCATCTATTCTTACACTCTACCATACATATTTTATTACTTTTTACTTTTCCCATATAACTTTATTCACATCACATCTTACAATTATTATTTTTAATTAATAAAAATACAAAGCAAACCAAAACAATTCTCTCTCTCCCTCTCTCCCTTGTCACGCCAGCCATACACCATACACACACACATTTATTTTTTTTTTGTTTTTCATTTTATTTAATTACAACAATTTTCCTCCTCAAACTCTATAAATACCACATCTCCCTCTATTTCTTTCACATACTCATTTACTATAACAAAACTCTCCCAAAATCACTACTTAAATCCTCTCTCCAAAATCTCTCCTCATCTTCCATATTTCCACTATCCACTACTACCACAACTTTCTTTTTATACTTCCATATTTCTAATATCAGTAAAACTCTTACCTATACTTTTTACCATGTCATGCAACTTAACATAATCATGGTGTATGTTTCTAAACATCTAAGTGTTATAGAAGTAACACTATGTTCATGTTTTGTTCTTGTTCATAAATAAATTTCATTTTATTATCATGTTGTTTTATTATTGCTATTTTTTACATGTTATTATTATTTTCTAATCTAACTTCTATAATTAGTAACTATATTTTTGTGTTATTTATATATATTTCTTAAGCATATATCTCACTAACATAACCATTATTTATTTATTTATTATGATTTACAATTTATTTATTTATTCCATGCTTTCATTTAAGACTAGTTTTTTCTAGTCTAGACTTATCCTCAAGTCAAAACAATCTTTTTTTTTTTTTGGACTTACCATGTCTAAATCGAAGCTTTGATTCAAGCTAAGACTTCTAATACTTGATATTTATTATTTGCTTATTTCTATGGTTTCCATCTTCTTTTTAATTATTTTTGTCATGTTACTTAGCTATATAACATGTCATGCATGATCATGTTGAATGTTGTCTTAATAAAAACAAAAATCTTTCTTAACTAAAAGAAAATAAGCTCAACTTCATTAAAATGCAATTTTATCACTTAGGAAAAATTCATTAAAGTTTAGAAACTTTATATCAACAAAATGCTTTTCAAAGATTTTAGATAAAGGTCACCATATATTTTTAGTATTGTTAATATACAATGACTTTTCAAAAGTTAACCAAGAAATTCTTTACTTTTTTAAAACTACCATTAAACCTTAATGCTAATAATGCTTTGCTATAAGGAATTTCTTGAAGACTTGTTTATAAAATCCTCACTAATATTTTTTTTTAAGTACAAGACCAAAACAAGCTTTTCAAAAGAGGTTAAAATCAACTCACCAAATAAAAACTACTTAGGAAATAAAATTTGTAGATAACTTGGAAAGACTAAAATCTTTGAATTAAAATTATTTCTTAAGATTTAAGGAAAAAAAACATATCACATATTTGATGACTAAAAAACTTTAGTTTTATTTCAAACAACTTAAAATAATTTTGTCAACTTCCCTTTTCAACTAGTAAGACATTGTTTTATGAAAAAGTCATTTATTAAGGCAACATTAAATCATGTATAATAAGTTACATGTGTATTAAAAGGATTTTTCAAATATATATATATATATATATATGTTTGTTATAGGATTTTTTGTTGATAAAAAGTTTGGAAAAATCGTGTTTTAAGGATTGGGATTTTTGTGTCGATTCTGTACCGTGTCTTTTTGGAACACAAATGACCTTTTATGATTAAAAAAAATAACATCAGAAATAGATAGATCTTTTTTATTAGATAGAAAACGGTAAATAATATGCAAAATTCTGAGTTAAAATAGCAAGCTATAGCCATTTTAAGTTGAAATTTCACTACATACGAATTTTGAAGAATTTAGTAAAATAGAATTTGCAAGTTTAAGTAGAACTTCCAAGAAATACTTATTTTGGGTATTTCTCTTGTTTAGGCAATGAAGAGCATGAGTTTCCTTATCGAGAAGACTACTTCAACTAGGAACTTTCTACTGCGATGGTTGAGTGAGTTTAATTTCCTACATTCTTATACTTACATTTTTGCTTGTAAATTAGTGGCACTAGATTTAGGAAAAGATAAAAATATGAAAGTGCATGTGCCCTACATATATGGTTGAAATTATGTTAAGCAAATCGAGGCAGGAATTGTCAAATAATCATTGTATGATTAGTATAGGAATAATATGTCTACGAACTCTATGATCACTTTTAAAACATCTAATATTATGCTATGATTACTTAAGTAAAATGATTCATGCATATCACGTAGTGAGTCACATTGATTCATTACTATACCTTTGGTACGACAAAGGCATAGTAGTGAGGTCCATAGAACCCGAAAATATACTTAATGGCGAATGTTTGCCTAATTAAAATGGTGAGTAGATACCCGAATTAACTAAATTTTAGCAGCTAGTAGTGGCTCATATAAAAACTGCAAAAATTTTATTTACGGACTATAGACTTATAGCCCATAACACCTAACCTCGAATGGAGGGGTAAATCCATTCAACATATGATTCCCTGAAAATCATATGTATTGTTTGCTCGCGTGTTTGTTGCATTTCATATGCTTGTTTAAATAACTTGTTTGAATATTGATTGCTCAAGTACTTTATTTATGGAAATAATTCTCACTAAGTAAGGAAGCTTACCCCTTATAGATATTTATTGCAACACCCCTACCTTTGGTTGACGCCTAGGGGATACTTTTCACAGGTACTACATTTCGGATTCAGGAGCTTTTGATGAAGTCCAAAGAGTAGTTGTAGACTTAACTTTCTAAGTAAATCTCCAAGTAATTGTTCGATAGACTATGATGGACTTTATCTTTTGATAAGGGAATGCCCTTTTATATTTTGAAGACTCTTAATTCCATTTAAGGTACTCATGTTGTGATTTTCATTCTTAACTGCTATTATGAATGTCTTCTTGAACAATTGTTTCAAAGTTGGTCCTTTATGATCCTGAAGGTATGCCTTACACTTGATATCGAAGCTTTTGGATGATTAAGGTTATCATACTAAAACTTTACTATTGATTGTGGCGGACGGTCGCATTTAGGGTACCTTTTGGGGCGTGACACAATATCACTAGATCGATGGTTTTTTTAGCACTATTGGCTACTACTCCATCTACTAAACCCACATCTAGGATCTAACCCATGAATCTAACTTGCGTCCAAGACCCACAATCCTGCTTTGTCTCATTTCACACTAAGTAAGTTGACTAATTTTTTCATTAGTTAATTAAGTTAATAATAAAAAAGGCAAAAATAATTTTAAAAAAATACAAAGATTACTATAACTTTTTTTCCCTTTAAATTAAAAGAATAATGATGAAAAATAGTGATAAGAAAAATAGTCATAAGTGACTTGTGCTAGTTTGTTGGCTTAAAAACAAACACTGAAAACATGAAGCTGAAGATTTTAAAAATTTATAAAAACTAATAGTTATTTTTAACTTCAGTTGCAAATTTCTATTTTTATTATGTTTTGCTAAATTTTTCTTTAGCTAGATAATAGACGAAAAGTGATTACAGTATATGCCAATGATCACTTAGAATACGACTTAATATTTTCTATGCTACTTTGATCGCAACTACCAACATTAAGTAAGTGCACTTACTGAAGTAGCATAGAAAATATTAAGTCATATTTCAAAGGAATTGGCATCTACTATACTCACTTTTCATCTATTGTCTAGCCAAAAAATTTAGTAGAGGATAATAAAAACATAAGTTATATGAGGGTTAATGCATATATACATGTTATCAAGGCAAATTATAAGATAAGCTTGTTAATGTAAGAAAAAGCCTTAGAGATTGCTTCACCAAGTCCTTATCATATGATTTCTTAACAAACTCATAGAGTTATCACTGGTATATTTACATCTTTGGACTCACGAATATAAGTTAAAGCCTCTCTTAAGATTAGAAACTCTAGATCTAGACTAAACAACTGGAATCTCTTCATAACTTATCTGTAATCTACATCCACATAAAGTTTAAGAATCATTTGTTTTAAAACCAACTTAATGAATTTTAAAAACAAGCAACAAAAAGTTTGACAATCCCTCTCTCAAGGTGATTATAAGCAACTCTATTAGTAATCTATATCTATTCAAAATAATGATCTCACAATCTATTTAGTTGAAAATCTGACATTAATCTTAAAGTTGCACCACCTTTTTAGCTACTAATTACAAATACCCAGTCGATATTCATTAAAACACTTTGAAATCACATGAATCAAGTCTTGTTTTCATAAATCTTAAGTTAAATGATTATTTCTCCATGGATGTGAATATTAAGCACAATTCTAAAGAAATAATATGGAATTAAAGATAAAAAATCACAAATTAAGCATAGTCTTACAAAAACAAACACTAGGTTTACAATAAATTCACCCAAAACACTGAAAATTTTGTTAAACAGTTCCTTTACTTAATAATTCTCTCTCTATTCTACATTAGAAATTTTTTACATATGGTACCCTACATGTATTCTGCATTATATATTGCATGACTGTGTACATTTGTTTATAGGATCAGGCACAAAAATCATGATAATTTTATTCGCTAACATGACAGATTCTTTATAACCGGATTCATCCTTACCATCACATGCATGACTTGAATGCTAGCTCATAGGGTCAATTTTTGCAGGGTAAATCAAGCACTTGAATGTTGCTTGAACGTTAGAACTCAATCTATTCTATGGATTTTCTGCACAAATGCTCAATTTTTGTCTAGAGTCAACTATAGGTATCATCAAGTTCATCGAAGTCTTGAATGTTGGCCTCGATAGGACTTGTTTATTGAAGTGTGAAATACTGATGTCTCACAGCTGATCGTAGCTTATGTAGAGGGCTTGACTGTAAGGCATGACTGGCCATTTTGCCTTGTTGTTTTGCCCTCGATGAGTCCATTGCAGGACTCAACTAAGTTCTGTTTTGCACAATTGTCATTGTGTTTGCTCTAAATCTATCCAAAACACTTTATTTTCTTCTCTTTGATTCTAGAGTTGAAAAAACAACATTTAAACAATAAAAGTACAATATTCATAGGAATTTACCTTAAAAAGTACCATATTAAGCCTAAATTTCAATGGATGGAATAGAGTAAAATAGACTTATTAATAAGAAAGGTTTATTTGATAGAATAAGCACTTTTTGTTAGCTTATAGACTTGATTTGCATGAATTTTTTTTTATAATACGTGTAATGAAGCCTATAAAAGTCCTCTTCCTAATACAATTTCTTTTTCTTAATCTTTAACATCATCAGAATTTCTCTTATCTAGTAGTAACATTATATTTCAATATATATTTTTAATTGACATCAATTTCATATAAGTTTATAAGCTTATAATTTTATGTGATTTTTTCAAGTTATAATAGATACAAAAACATTGAATTATAAACTCTTAGCAAATCATGAATGTCCACACCTCTCATACCCAATCATGTCAATATATTACTTAAACTGTCTAAGCAGATATCACATAAAGAATTAGGAAATTCTCTTTTTCAAGAAAGTCTACACTTGATTTTTCAGTGTTTTTTTAAACCCTTGATATATATATATATATATATATAGATACACCTATGATATAAAAGTTATTCACAACTAACAATAAACCAAATAAAAAATTTGCAGAAATAAGAGAAAGAAATAAGAAAACCACGCCCTAGGTTTACTGGACTGCTTAGGAGAGGAAGCCAAAACAATCAAGAAACTCCTCCAATAAATGAGTTTCTCAACTTTAGTTCTAGCATTGAAGAATGAAGTTTATATAAAATTCCCTTCTAATTTTGAATTAAGGTAGAGATAAGGTGATTAGTAATTTTGACGTGCAATATATGTTAGGGTAAGTTCAAAATTTTTAAAATTTGAGATACTGGTGTTATTATTATTATTATTATTGGTCAAAAAAGTTTTCAAAGATTGATAAGTGTAATCTGTACTGGTTATTAACTTGTTATCTCATATAGCATATTGAATATGTAAAAATTCTTGTAATTTTTTTTTTTTTCCAGCTCCATATGGTTAAAAGAATAAAAAGGAAAGAAATAATTATCAATTTTATTTCATATGCGCAGTCCGAGACATATACATGATGTTGTCCACCCATTAACAAAAGTTGGGCCCGCCCAATAAATTTAGGGGATGGGTCGTTTGCGTTGGACTTTGTCTAATTGTTTTATGTGCAGACGTTCGCAAAGGGTGGCTTTATTATCTGATAACTCAAAACCCAAAAACTTAGGTGGCACGGGACACATATAACTAGAAGATAGACCTTGAAAGCTATCTATACCTTGGTATGTCAAATTATTCCCTATTTTTAGTGAAACGAAAAGTATTTTTATTTAGGGAACATAATCGTAAAAAGTAGAAAATTCTTGTAGATATTGCCCAAAAAAAGGAAATTTCTCATAAAAGTTTACTCGGCCCATTTCCTACTTTTGGAGTAATAAGGATGCCACCGAAGAACAGAACATATACAATAGAAAAGAGTAGCAGTTGCTTGGCCCTTTCAGAGTTTTACACGTTTTCCTTATGAATATTCAATATGTACATTTTAAGTAAAAGGCACTAAGAGCCTTTGTTCTAGCACATTATTAAGTGGATTTCCGAGTGTAATGCAACTCCATTTATATAGGACTTTTGGGATTGAAGACTTTGATAAAGAAATTTATTAAAGGTATTTCTATTCTTTTTTCACTTTGTTAATTAATTGATTGTGTTATAGTAATGCTAAGATTAATGTTTTCATGTGTATTACAATAATAGATTTGATAAAATTAATGATTAATGAATTGTTTTGATATTGATTTATGCTTAATTGGATATTTAGCTATTGTTACTTGTAATCTATTTAATTTGTGCATCGCTAATGCTAGTTAGATAGGTAGGATTATAGATACTCAAAAGGGATTCAATGATTTGTGCAAGTGCATCTTAGGATTTTGGAAGAAATTCATCTAAGGATATGTGGATTTTGACAAAGCTCATGAACTCACATATTTTATGAGTTTGGAATCATGGATTTAGGTTATTTGGCAGTACTCGGTTCATAATTCCAACTAAACTAGTAATTTCAGTGTGAGCAAATTACTATTGGAATGATACTATAATTGGAATCATGGATATAGATAAATCATCTTGATAGGATGATTAAGATGATTTATACTATAATTGGAATTTTGCTACTTTGGAAGTTGGGCAAGTTCTAGTAAGTTCAATTAAATCTCAATTAATCAACGTCAAAATCCATCCAAGGCATCATATTAATTCAAACAAGAATATAATTGTAATTCCCAAAATCCCTATATATCCAAGACCTATGTGATGAGCAAAAACTAGTGAAGATATGCATCCAAGAAATGTATACAAAATATGTTTCCACTTAGAAGACTTGGGCTTAGATACTTTTGTAGCGTCAGTAGACGACGCACGATGGATGATTAACTCTATCACAAAGTAACAAAGAGAAAATAGAAGATATGACAAGTAATCTGCATTCGTTACTATAGCTCAATGAAAGAGCTCTACAAGTAGCAACAAGCATAGAAGTGAGTGGGTGAAGAGCTCTTGTGCCACTTCTCCCATGCCCAATGAGTAGGGTATCTGCTATCCTCGACTGTTGGCTCCAAGACGAGATGAACAACTTACCAAGAGTTAAACATCAATCTATAATAAACGAAAGAAGACATCCTAACTATTGTTGATATCATAGAACGGTATACCATCCTGCTAAAGAATGTCAAAGCCTAAGAAAAATATTCAACAAGAGTGTCCAAAGTAGAAATCTCATCATCGAAGACAATGATGCTCAAAGCAACCACTACCAGCTTATAATACTTGAGTGTTAACATATGAGTCTTTTCATAGATATTAATGTTTCATTAGATATTAAAAAGAATAAACCTTAATTACGTTTTCTCAAACATATGTGGAAATTTCCATTTAGTGATATGATTCATCTTTTCTTAATCTTTTATTATGAGTGTTTACTTTTCTTAAGGCTAGCAACACCCTAGCATCATGACCTTTGCATCTTAAGCTTAAGCAATGCTTTGACATCTCAACTTCCATACCTTAAGCATAGGCGATGCCGGGCATCTTGGCTTCCCTGCATTAATCCTATGTAACACCTTTGAACTTATCATGGTTTCCACACCTTAAGCAATGCCCTGTCATCGTGGTCTCTACTCCATAAGCCCCAGCAATGCCCTGACATCTCAATTTCCATGCCTTAAGCTCAAGCAACACCTTGACATCTTAATTTCCACACCTTAAGCCTAAACAACACCCCAACATCTTGGCTTCCATGACTTAAGCCTAGGTAACACCCTAGTAATACAAATATATGCAATAGATTGGGTCATAGCGTTGTTGTTGACCTTTACTTGATGATTCACCTATAAAGAAGTGAAGTCTCCTACTTTATGAGAGCCTTTGATAACATCATGCATGAGTATTGATCAAATTATGCATATATGCAACTAGTGCCCATAATACTTTAACTTCATTCAAAGAATTTCGATCAATGGGGAAAAATGTAAAGGATCTTAAAAATATATTTAATTATTTATTTATTTGAGTTTGATTCATGAGTTAAGCTATAGAGCCCAAAAAATTTGTTCATTCAGTGGGACGACTTGAGAAAATTTGGTTTAGTGGGTTTGGAATGGATTTAGATTAGTCTATGATATCCAACCTTTCTCAAACTAACTAATGCAAATAGAAGAGTAACTATTGGTTTTAGCCCATAGTAAGCTCATTCAAGATAAGCATGACATGAGGCTTTTTCCATTTCGTCTGTCAATCACTAAAATAATATGATGGTTATAACAAGTACCTATAAATATTCAATCTCTCCTGCTCATTTGAAAAAATTAAAGAGAGAATACAAACGGTAGTTTATAAAGGAATCGTTGCTCAAATAGATCAATTAGGCAGTTTGAACAATTACTACTCCAATTGCCTAAAACTATAAGATTAACATGTGAGGTCTACTCAAACTCCCTTGTTTGTCTTATGTATTTGAAACACTAAGACTTTCTATTCCTCCTCTTTCTCATCTTTTACAAGCTATCCCATCATCAAGTATCAACTCATTATCAACAAATATATAACAATTTACTAAATTTCTAATTATGTAAAAGATTTGCAGACCTAGGTTTAGTTATTGAATTTTCACCTAAAAAAGTGATTAGGATCTATAGCAAAAACTATTTACAACATTTTAAGGGATAAATTGATTGACTTAGGGTTATTAAAGTCAATTAGGTACGTAAACAGTAAGCAATCAAGTGAATAGGCAAATCAAGTGGTTAGCTCAAAAGAGAAGATAGAGATTAATGTATGGTCTAAGACGGGTCGACTGAGCTTTAATTTCAGTTACCACTCAATAAAGAAAGGCTTGGTTGACTAAGGTTGAAGAGTACTTGAGCATGTCTTCCTTAATCAACTTAACTTTGAAAAATAACCCTAAGCGAATCTAACCTTTAATTTCCTCAAAATTTCAAGCCAAAATCAAGCTATCTTCCAAGAATCAAAAGTTACTATCAATTAGCTTCACACTATAAGAATCCATTGTAGAAATCATTAATTGATAGGCCCCTTCTTCACAAAAACCACAATAAAAGATCAAACCTTAAATAAAAAATCTAAATAATCAAAGTATTCAATGAAGAAGAGGAACAAAACATCATACCTAAAATCGCATATGCACGTTAAATGTCCAAACAAATCGTTAACCCCCTAACTTTGCTTGATTCAGCTACCTCCTTTCAAGAATTAATTACACCTAATTAGAAATCTTGTCAACAACCATTAAGCCTTAACTCATGCAAACATGTTACTAATCTTTTAAGGATTGCATTTCCATATACCATTAAGTAAACCAAACCCTTAATACGGATCAACACTTCAAAGATAAAAAGTAAAACCATGATAAGAAGAAAAAAACATGTAAGCCCCTAGATTTTTCAGTACCTTTAGAAGTCAAACGTAAAGTTAGTACTGGTACCGAAACCTTATAATTGATCTGAGTCAACCTTGAACCCTAAAAACCCTAACATGATCAGTTAAAGTTTCGCAACCCTAAAATACTGAATGACTAAATTTAGAGTAGAAACCTTAAAAACAAAGAAATTAGGAAAGCTTTGTTGTAAAATGGTAAAAAGTTTCAATATCCTAATCATTCTAGAAAGCCTATGTGAAACAATATGATCGTTAATACATAAATCAAAAATCAATAAAACCGGATAATTATTAATAATAAAATAATATTAAATTATTACTCTAGTATTATATACTAATTTACTGAATAATAAAAATGTCGGTTAAATCAGATTTTACACGTATCTTATTTTCTACCGGTAAATATTTATCATTCATTTATTATTACTACTACTATTCACTATTATTCATTTCAATCACTCTCAAGTCACTATTCCTTAGTATTCACCTACATCATCCTACTCTTACACATCTTACACACCTACCCCATTTAATCTTTCTTTCTTTTTCCTCCTCCTTCTTTTTTTCTTCTTCTTCTCTCTGCTCCTCCTCCTCCTCCTCCTCCTCTCTCTTTCCCAACCATATCCCCCTCCCCCCTTCGCATTATTCATGATACCCCCCTATCTCATCTCTCATTCTCTTTCAATTTTCTCTCCTTCTCTCCTTCTGTAAATATATGCATGCTCCTTCATTCCAACACTTCACCTTTACACTTTCCCTACACACCACCACACTCCCCCCCCCTCCCCCCTCCCCCGCCCGGTCCTTCTCCTTTTTTCTTCTCTCTGTCAGCCCTCTATCTCTCTATCACACCCGCACACTTTCTTTACTTCTTGTTAAGGTAAACACTCTAAACACTTCTCATACATTATGTTTATAAAGTCATGAATGCGGTTCATGCAATTTACCATAAAAAAATTTCTCAATATGATGCTCAATGCTAGGGATGAAAATGCATGTTACCATACTTGACTAAAGCTACTTTTATGTATTTGATCATTTACTTTGATGCACTCTAACCTGGCTTTTATACATAAGTGTATATATAGGTATACATAATTTTAGAGCATATTGCTCACTAATCTAATATTTTATTTGTTTCATGATCTTCACATTTTAAGCAATTTACTTCCATGCAAATTTATTTTATTCAAGACATATTCATCTCAAGTCATAATAATAGTAGTCAATTTCTAATCTTCGACTTATCTATATTTAAGTTCAAAGAGAACTTGTCCATTTAAAAGTCCCGGGGCCTTGTCTAAATCAAAAACTCTCATTTTAATTTTCATATTATCTTGGTAACTTGTCCATTTTAAGTCCTGGAGAGTCTTGAAGCTAAGACTTCCATCTTTTATTTGCTATATTTACATTCATTTTAATATTTTGATATTCTCAGTTTAAATTCTATGTTCATGCACATAAAATGCTCATAGTGATGTTGTTATAATGCCAAAATGATTTTTGAACTTAAAAGGGAATGATGGCTAAAAGTCTCTAAATTTAAAAGTAAGAATAAGATGATGATCCTGGGATTGTCATTGTAATCACTTACTAATCTACAAAGCCTAACATGATATGGGATTCATAAAGTTATGAACATCTACATATTGACAATTTTTTGTTATGCAAAATATTTTCTAAACTCATTTTCAATACATGGGAAATCTTTTGTCAAAAGCAATTTTCCTTCAAAATGTCGTGGCCCACAAGTATAAAAAGGGGTTGTGAAACTTTGATTTCTTTTCAAACTAACTTGATATTAGTATTTTAAGGATGGTCAAACAAATCAACAACTCATGCTCAAAATTTTAATTATACCAAGAACCTTAGAGCATGAGTTAAACTGTTAAATTTGTTTTTCAATTTTGATTTGTTGGTTTTACAAAAAAAGAAGTGAACACACCAAAATGATTTTTGTTTTCCTTCTTATCAAAATAAATAAAGGGTTGCACTTTATTAAATTTTCCTTAAGAACATTTTTGTGAGCAGTGTCACTAAGATCATAAGTATGTAATGAATCATCTTTCATAATTCATTTATATTTGAACGTAGGAATGATAAATGTGCATCTAAAGGAGCTTTTGTTGTGTGAAGTCCTTAGAAATGCCAAAATGAAATTAAAATAAAATATGGAAGCAATCTAACCGTACTAATTTTGAGAACTTAATGACCCTATAAGTTCAAAATAAATTTAGAAATGTATAGAACATTCGAAGCAGGTAGAAAACAACTACTCATATATGAAAATCAAAGTTAAAATGACTTTATTACGACTATATTAAGATTTAAACTAGGTAACAAAAAAAATCAAAAATAGAAATTATGGAAATAGAAACTTAAATAAGATTAGCATGAAATACTCACTTAGGGTATCTCTTGGTTCAAGTGATGAGTAAGACAACCCCACATATCCTGAAGATCACTTTGGTCGAATAAGTGCTGCAATAGCTAAGTGACTTTTCTCTTATGTATTCTTGTATATGCTTGTACTTAGTAGCACTAGAATACTAGGTACAAAATAAAATGGATATGAATGGGGATTTATAGGTTATGCCTGTGCATGTACGATTATGTGACAACAAATACTAAGAATATCGAAACTAATATATGGTTGTTTAAGTGATCATTGTTATTATCATTGTAGCTTACGTACATGTGATAATTGTTTGATCGCCTTTAACATTATTGAAATTATATTGGCTTGATACAATAAACCAAACATGCATAGCATTCATCGAATTATATTCATAAAACGCTACTACTCATATATGAAAATTCAAAGGGGACTACAAACCATACAAACATACACATGTATAGACCTCGCTCCAGCATGGGGTGCTAAAAACATTCGAGAATATGGCCTTACTGAGGAGCCATGCTAGTTTGGTTCACTAAAGGCAAGTTCCAAGGGACTAGTAGTAAGGTCATAGAATCCTTTTGATTGATTCCTTACCCCTGTCACGAAGGGCACAAATCCATTCTACATATGGTTTTTGGGTGACTATATGTATTTGCTTGTTGTCACATGTGTCTAATGCATTAGCATTGCATATGGTTGTTTAATCAACTTGTTTGTTTTGGATACGTAGATAGAGATTTCTCACTAAGCTATTGTTAGCTTACCCCTCTATAAGCTTTTGTTGACGCAAGAGTATTTATGGTTGTATCCGAGGATTGACATACTGCAAGTATTAACTTGTGAGATCGTGAAGCTTTTAGAGGAGATTAATGAAACTTTAGATACATGATAAGTTTTTTATATTTTATTCCATTCATAGGAATTTATGCCTTATTTGATCCAATTTTAGATAAATTCCTATGAATTTTGTACTTTTATTGTTTAAATATTATTTTTTAGCTCCTAGAATCAAGAAAAGAAGAAACAAAGTGTTTTGGATTAGATTTGGAACAAAACAACAACAAAGTTCAAAGATAGATTTCTATTAAAACCTTTAGATATGCCTATCGAGGGCAAAATTCCAAGGCAAAACAAGGAAAAGTTCCCAATCAAGCCCTAAACTGAGCCCTTGACATGACCCTTGGGTTGCATTAATTTGCACTGAGGCAACCGAGCCTTGGACTTCATGATACAGTTTCAATCATGCCTAAAACTCGAGCCCTAGATTCAACCCACACTTGAAGCTAAGCTAAAATTCAAGCCTCTAAAGAAAGATACTGCTTAGATCGTCGCCAAACTTCGAGCCTTGGACTTGACCCATGAAAAGTGATCCTGTCTACTATCACAAATTAGCTGGCTCAACACCCGCGCATGAGAATAAACAAATTCTCTTATAAAGAATTTTCCATTTCGGTAATTAAAATCTTCATGATTTCTATGCATGTAACCTATAAATAAACATGCACAAATGCCCAATAAAGAGTGTGTCATATGTAACAAATTACTAACATAGAATAAAGAGAGGAATCTTTAGTAAAAGAACCGTTTCTTCTTGCTAAGGAATTCATCATTTTGTGGGTAAATTCATTTTAACCTATAGTTTGTATTCACAAGATTTTGAACTTAATTGGCAATATTCATCTTTAATTTCATATTCTTTCTTCAGAATATGTGTTTAATATCTAGATTCATGGAGAAATAATATTTAAACTTAGAGTTTATGAATCAAAATCTTGATTCATGTGATTTCAAATGCACTTTTCAATTGAATATTGACCGAATATTTGTATTTAGTAGCTCGAACTTAATTTCGTAGATCTAAACATATGGTGTACCTTTTAGATCTACATCTGATTTCAACTAAATAGATTGGGAAATTATTCTTTTGAATAGATATAAGCTACTAATGAGATTGCTCATAATCATCTAAAGAGAAGGATAGTGAAACTTTCTATTACTTACTTTTAAATTTCCGAAATGGGTTTTTAAACAAAGGATTCTTAAACTTTATGTAAATCTAGATTGCTGATAACCTATGAAAAGATTCCAGTGGTCTAATCTAGATCTAAAGTTTCTAACATTGAGAGAGGCTTTAACTTACTTTCGTGAGTCTGATAGTGCAAATATACTAGTAAACAACTCTCTGAGTTTGTTGAAAAATCACATGATAAGGACTTAGTAAAGAAAATCCTAAGTCTCATCTTGCATTTTACAAACTTATCTTTAATTTTTCCTTGAAAACATGTATATATGTGTGAACATTAACCCTAGTTGAGCTTCTATTTTCATTATGATTTGCTAAAATTTTATTTAGCTTGATAATAGATAATAAGTGAGTAAGGTAGATGTTGATGATCCCTAAGGAATACGACCTATGCTATTCGGTAAGTGTGCTTGCTTAATGTTGGTGATTATAACCAAAGTTGAATAGAACTCATTACATTTTTGTATAAATTTTCGAAATACTTTAGCTTCGTGTTTGCTTGTTTCTAAATGGCTTTAACACAAACCACCACATAAGCAATACACTTTATCTATTGAAGTCTAATTTAATGTAATTTCAGAGACATTTTATGTTTCTGGATCTTGGATGATGGTAAACCTTATGGATCATGTGGACTCTAGTAGGGGAACGCCTCTAAGATGATGTAATCTTCATTTGGTTATCTATCTTATATTTAGTTCTCTAGCACGCTATTATTGTTATCTCTTGAATTGCATAACTCCTTCGACATCCCCTTTATTGTAATTGTACGCCTTATGCATGATATGAAAGTCTTTGTGTAACTAAAATAGTTATTCATGGGCTATAATATTATGTATAGAGGACTATTACATTTATGATACCCTTTATGGCGTGACAAGACATACTTTAAACTAAGGTTCTGCAAAAAAATTGATCAAACCATGAGTTGAATCAAATTGAATCAAGTCGAACCAAAATTTTGACTTTTGTTTCTTTAAAACAATTCAGTTTATGGTTTAGTTCAAGATTCCTAACCAAACTATTTTCACATAATTAAAAGAAAAAACTCAAATATATTATCTTTTTTTTTATTTTAAAATTTTTATTTAGAGATATGTCCTTCATAAGAATGGAATTAGATTGGTCATATTATGTTTCAAGCATTGTGGTAGTAAATTTTTAAGTTTTATCCTCTTGTGAACAATTTATTTATTTTTTTGTCTTACTGATTAACCTACTTCTATTATCTAATTACTTACTGGTTTATATAATTGATAATATATTCATCAAAAGTATGTATTGACATTTGTGCCTCGTATCAGGATAGTATATTTTAATTTTATTGATGTCAATATATCATTGTAGTTCACAATATTTTTAAGAGAATGTAACGACTATACGGTTATAGTTTTATGACAAATGAAATCTCTCCGTCTTATAAGTTTCACATATTTATGTAGATAAATAATTCATTTTAAATATTATTGTTTATATGCAATAGTGATAAGAAATATATAGCTAAAGCCCTTTGATAGAATGTATTTTTATTTAACAATAAAAACAAATGGTTTAAACCGCAAACCAAATTGCACCAAATCATTTTTTTTTCAATTTGAAAAAATTATGAACTAAGTTGTATAGTTAAGTTTGAATTTAAAAAAAAAAATCAAACTATTATTTGTGATTTGGTTCGATCCAAGTGCAAACTAAATCGAGCTACACCATGCATAACTTTACATTGAATGAAGAAGATGTTAAGTTATGGTTGCTGATGTGTCATGTTTTTTGGTTTGGTTGTTTTCGTTTTTTTTTTTTTTTTTTTTTTGTATATAAACCCTTGTAACAGAAGTTTGTTTGAGATATTAATTTTCTTTCTTTCTTCTACTCTGTTTTACCTCTCTATACTTAAACTTTCTTTCTGTCTGTCGTCACATATCAAGAAGGGTTTCTAGAATTCAATCCGTTCTTCATTTCAACCTGGTATCAGAGCAAGCGAACCTGGTATATCCTTTCCTTTTCTGATTTTCGTGATCTCCGTTTCTTTCTTACATGTATAGTCTGCAAGATGAATAATCAAAATAGGGATTTAGTATCTCAGTTAGGAAATCTTGATCCATTATATATGTCAAGATCAGATGTTCCTGGGATGATCCTAGCTAATATCAAATTTAATGATCTAATTTCTTGTCTTGGAGTCGCTCGTTAGAATGGCCTTAGGAGCGAAGATGAAATTAGGTTTCATTGATGGCACATACAAAACCTGAAGAAGGAACTAATGACTTAGTCAGATGGACTAATTGTGATTTCATGGTTAGGTGTTGGATACTTAATTCCATGGAAAATGAGTTTTCTCAATCTTTCTATATGTTGATTCTGCGCATGAATTATGGAAAGATATATGTGATCAATTTGGTCAAACTAATGGTCCTATGATATTTCAGATTCGTCATGAAATTACCAATTTAAGACAAGGAAATATGTCAATATCTGTCTACTATAACAAATTGAAAGCGTTATGGGATGAATTACATGCTTTGAATCCGCATCCTATGTGTGACTATGGAAGGGTTGTCTATTGCACATGTGCTTTTAAAGATAGGTTATAAGAATTTGAGGCTTAAGAGAAACTTATGCAGTTTCTTATGGGACTTAATGAAGCTTTTGAAACTATGAGAAATCAAATTTTATCATCTGATCCTATGCCGAATGTTAATAGAGCCTTTTATTTCGTGATGCAAGTTGAAAAACAAAGACAGATTACTGGTGGTTTGAATGCAAACTCAGAACCTATTGCTTTTAGTGTTGCTAGACTAATCGTGTGACAAGAGATGGGATGAAAGATTTAAAGAAAGGGAGATTACATTGTAAACATTGTAAATCTAATGGACATACTATAGAATCTTGTTTTGAGCTTATAGGTTATCCGGAGTGGTATAAGGGAAAAGAAATAAGAAAGGAAATGGAAGGCGATCTTTAGCACAAAATACTGTTCATAATGTAATGGGTTATTCCATTTGATTAGCAGGAATCTGTTATGGATAGTAGTCAGACTTCGAATGTTGATCCTAATATGTTGCAGGCAGTTTGTAATGAAGTCCTTAAAATGATGAAGGCTTCCCAAAGTGCCGAGAGTACAAGTGGAGCTGTTGATTTTGCTTCAATATCTCATTTTTTAGGTAATTCTTCAACTCATGTTAATTTGAGTCTTGTGAATGGTAATATGTTTTCTTGGATTGTTGATACAGAGTTACTGATCATATGACTCCTTTTGATTCCATTCTTCAAAACAACACAAGTTAACACACATCACTATAATACTTTACCTGATGGACAAAAGAAACTAGTTTCTTTTGCTGAAATGTTCTATTAACAAACACATTACTCTAAAAATGTTCTCTTGTACCTGATTTTCATCACAATCTACTCTCAGTAAGTAGACTCTTGACACACTCCACCTTATCCATTCATGTTAACAACCTTTTCTGTTCTTTCTAGGACCTGAAATCTGAGCGCATATAACAAAGCTGATTTAGTAGGAGGCTTATATGTCTGCATGCTGATGAAGGAGCTTCTTCTATTGCTTGTGTTCTCCAATTATACTAAACATAAGAACAATCAACTGGTGTCAATTCTGTGTTGTTCTCCAAAATATAATAAAGATGTTTGTCTAGATATTTTTCATGCTAGGCTTGGTCATACTTCAATCTCAAAATTGAGTCATATTGAGTCTTGTAAACACTATTCCATGAAAAATTTCCTTTGTAATACTTGTCATTGGCAAAGATACATAGATTGCCTTTCCTTCAAGTGAGAATGTTCATCTTTTTCTTTTGAGTTGTTACATGTGGATGTTTGGGGACCTTTCATGTATCATCTATATGTGGTGCCAAATATTTTTTGACTATCTTGGATGATTTTACATGCTGTACATGGACTATTTCTTCTTAGTTCTAAAGCTCAAGTTGCTACTCATTTAAGTCATTTCTTGCCGATACACAAAATCATTTCAATACCACTCCCAAATTTATCAGATCTGATAATGGCACAAATTCTTATCTCATGACGCCAATCTATTTTTCTTCATCTGGGAATAGTTTCATCAAAGAACCATACCCTATACACCCCACAAAAGGAAGGGTAGAGAGAAAACATAGACATCTTCCTGATACCTCTAGAGCTTTGAGACTTCATGCTAATTTACCCAAATATTTTTTTGGGAGAATGTATCTTGACAGCTACTTATTTGGGGAATAGAAATGCCTATGTATAAGTTGAATTGGGTGACCCTTATGAGAAACTTTTCAATAAATCACCTCTATGATCATCTTCGGGTAATGGGATGTTTGTGCTATATTCCTTCATTAGGAACACACAAAGATAAATTGATGCCAAGGATTGAAATGTATTTTTAGGATATCTCCTAATCAAAAGGATATCGGGTTTATGTTTTAGTGATAAGAAAATTGTCCACAGTAGATGTAAACTTCTTTGGAAGGAATTTTTCCTTTATTCAAGATGAAAAACATTCTCACAAGTCCTTCATCAAACACTTTCTCTCTTGACAATCATGACATACATACTTTTCCCGTGTCTTCTATTTCTGATCCAATACACAAATTTTAATACCACATATTGTGATAATTCTGTTAATTCTGACTTGTTGCTAATGACACACACTTGCCAAATGCTTCAATTCTATTCCCCTTAGAAGATCTACTCGTATTTCGAAGTCTCCTTCTTGGCTGGCAGACTATGTACATTTTGTACATCAAGCTTTTAATGTGCACTCATTTTAGATGCCTCAGTTTCAGATACTGGTTCTTCTCCTCTTTCTAACATACACAATTCTTATCTTTTATTTCCTTCAAACTCTTTCTCTTCTTATCCCAAAAACTAGTATGATTGTTTTAGCTAATGTTTTAACAACTAAGGAACCTTATTCTTATTCACAGCTGCTCAAGATAATAAATGGGTAGAAGCTATGAATATGAATAAATGCTCTTGAGGAAAATAATACTTGGGAGTTGTGTGTTTTACCTCCAGAAAGAGAGCTATAGGCTCTAAGTGGGTGTATAAAATTAATACAATGCTGATGAAGTGTTGAGAGTATAAGGCTAGGCTAGTTGTAAAGGATACACCCAAATTGAAGGTGAAGATTATCATAGTACTTTTTCACCTTGCTAAACTTTGTACTTTAAGAATTTTGATTGCAGTTGTAGCTATTAAAAAATGGCCTCTTTATCAACTAGACATCAACAATGCTTTCTTGCATGGTTCCTTGGAGAAAATATATATGTTGCCTCCGAAGGATATACTAAGGAAAATCTGGTCAAGTTTGTCGTTGTTGAAATCATTGTATGGTCTTAAACAAGCATCTAGACAATGAAACCTTGAAAATTTAAATTTCTCATCAATCATGGTTTTCATCAGTCTAGAAATGACTATTCCTGTTTATTAGATCAGATTCGATGCATTTCTTGTTGCTTTACTTTATGTTGATGGTCTTCTTTTGACTGGTACGAATGATGATGCCATGTAGCTTTGAAAGGTCAGTTGCATTCAGCCTATACTATAAAGATTTGGTGAAGCTCGGTTTTATCTTGGGTTAGAGATCAATCAAACTTCCGCAGGTATACATTTAAGTCAACATAAATTCATCACGGATATTCTGTTTGATGCTGGATTGATTGGAACGAAGCCTACTTGCACTCCTTTTCATTCTGGTATGAAGCTTGATAACCATTCAAGAGAACTTCTTTCAAATCCTAGTTTTTACAGACGTTTAGTTGGACAGCTTTTGTATCCTACACTCACACGAGCAGATATTAGTTTTGCTGTACACAGATTAAGCCAATTTTTAGCTAATCCTCGAGCTCCTCATCTTCAAGCTTTGTTTCATCTTTTAAGATACCTCAAAGGCAGCATTTCTATGGGAATTTTTTATTCTGCAGATTCAAATATTTCTTTAACTTGGTACTCAGATTCTGATTGGGGTTCATGTCCTATAGATAGAAAGTCTGTAAGTGGTTTTTGTGTCTTCATTGGATCTGCTTTAATTTCCTGGAAAGCTAAGAAGCAACGAACAATAGCTACATCTTCAGCAGAAGTAGAGTATAGAAGTTTGGCTTCTCTTGTTAAAGAACTCTTGTGGATTTCTTATATTCTTCATGACTTGTAGATTGATTTTCCTACCCCTGTTGTTGCTTATGTTGATAATAAGTCATCTCTTTTGATCGCAGATCATCCATGCTTACACAACCGAACTAAGCATATTGAAGTGGATTTACATTTTATTCGTGATCACATCTCCAATGGTTTTCTTCAGACACGTTACATTCCTTCCAAACATCAATTAGCTGATCTTTTTACTAAGCCAGTTCCTCTTTCTCAGCTTTTATTGCATTGTAACAAGATGGGTCTCCTATTAGCTCCATCTTGAGGGGGGAATGTTAAGTTATGGTTGCTGATGTGTCATTGTCGAGCCTAGATTTTGAAAACTATCTGGTTCATTTCTTTTAACCCGATTCACATTAAACCCTTAACCCATTCAATATGAATCCTCGACCAGGGATTAAAAGAAATTTAATTTTGAAAATATTTTGGAGTCGCCACCCGATAAAAATAAAAAAAAAATGAAAGCCAGGATTAATGGGTCGGTTAATCCTAACTTAGCCACTAGTCTGCGAAAAGTTTGATTTAAAAATCAAACTTTAAAAAATACCAGATATCTGAGTCCGGAGGCTAACCTATTAAAACCTAAGCGGTTACCACTTTAAATTTAAAATTTAGAATTTATCCTTTTCTATACTAAAAAATTCAAACAAAACATTTATAAAACAAATATCTACAAGTTTAATCATTCATTTTTATTTTTATGTATTTTTTCTTAGGATTTAAATGTCAACAAACATTTGTATTTTTCCTTTTCAAAAAAAAACTTATAATATGTACAAAATGATTATTTCAAACTATCAAAACAAAATATATTTTTTC
Source organism: Combretum micranthum (assembly GCA_024138025.1). Lineage (NCBI taxonomy): Eukaryota > Viridiplantae > Streptophyta > Magnoliopsida > Myrtales > Combretaceae > Combretum > Combretum micranthum. The sequence goes on from JAMXBD010000572.1 coordinate 138,499, forward strand.
TAATTTTATTGTCGCCCCGTAGGTGCCTACGTACTCGCTAATCGAGATCAGACAAAACGTAGTTCTTTTATAAAGAACTTAGTTTGTTGATCAATTTTATATTTTTAAAATATTCTCACTTTAAGTTCATTAAATTTTGAATTTTTATGAAAACCAATTTTGATGATCCTATGATCTAATCAATTGATTTTTATTTCATAAAAAAAATATATTTTTCTAAGTTCAAAAATCATTAATTCATGGCTAATTTAATGCTACATGAAAATCGATTTTGATTAAACAATATTAAATATTTTCATAGTAAATTTATGAAAACATTTTTGAACAACTTTAATTATTTTCAAAGTCAATTTATGAAAATAATTTTGAAAACTTTGAGTATTATCTTTATAGCAAATTTATAAAGATAACTTTGATAAAAACTTGATTAATATCTTCATAGTAAATTTATGAAGATAAATTTTGATAAAATCTTGATTAATATCTTCATAGTAAATTTATGAAGATAAATTTTGATAAAACTTGATTAATATCTTCATAGTAAATTTATGAAGATAAATTTTGATAAAAAAACTTGATCAATATCATGATTCTCAAAAACAATTTTTATCTTTATTATTCAACAACAATTTTGGTTAAAAAAAAATCCATTTACAATTTATTATTTTTCAAAATTCAATAATCATCACATATGTTCATAACATATTCAAAATATATCATAACAAAATTAAAATACAAAAATAAAACATCTCATGCATCAAATATATATTTAAAGATCAATTTATATGAAAATACATATTAAAAAATATCCAAAAATATCAAAAATTGTTAAAACATGTAAATTTACATTAAAAATAATTTTTCTAATTTTTCTGGATTTTCCTGAATTTTTCTGGATTTTTTACGAATTTTTATTAATTTTTTCCTATTTTTCGAAATTAAATATATAATAAATAAATAATTTAATAATACAGACTAACCTGGACCGTTGGATTTTCTCGGATCAGATCTCAATCGTCTGATCAGTGGACCAAATCTGACCGTCTGATGGAATTGACTAAGTCTGGAGCGTTGATCAAGATGATTAAATCTGGAGTGTTAGATCTACTGATCAAATTTGGAGCGTAGGATCTGCTGATCAAATCTGGACCGTAGGATCCTCTGATCAAATCTGGACCACAGGATCTGCTGACTTTTGACCGACGACCGTTGACCGATGTTGACCGATGACCGACCGGGTTGGATTTCGGATTTCGAGTCGGATCTTGGATACCCGTCGGGCGAAGAAGACGATCACGCTACCTTTCGAGCGTTCCTCGATCGCTCCTGGTGGTTTTCGAAGCCTGCAACCTTGTCGACCCGACGTGGATTGAGGTGCTGCAGCGGCTAGTGGTGGTGGTTCACTCCCAGAACCACCAGAAGTGGCAGTTCGTGTGGTGGTTGACGGCGGCGAGGATTAAAAAAATTTCTAAAAATTTGAAGAACTTCCAAATGCAAATTCGAGCAATTCTAAACACTATAATCAATCAAAAACACTTCCTAAATGATCCTAACACTCTTTAATTGGATCAAAATCCTCCCGATCACTTCGAATTTGCAATTTTTGCAATTCGTGCAATTCGAACACTTTCTACTCTATTTTCAGATCTCGATCTTGTAGTGTGTATTTTGCAAAATTGAATTGTGCTTTCTACTTGTGGGGTGATCCTATTTATAGAGTTCGAAATAATTTGTCGTTTTAAAGCTTTGTAATGGTTCAATTTTTGAATCACGAATCGTTATATTTTTTCAAATAAAAACGATTCAAAATTAGGACTCGATTCGTGATTGTTGGTTCAAATTGATCACGAGTCTTGTGTTTACAGATCGTGACTCCTTGATTAAGTGTATTTAATTTGATCAATTGATACAATTCGGCCAATTTTGAAATTTGAAAAATCATGTCCATTCGAATTTTTTCCCAATTTTCATGACTTAATTAAAATGCCTTTTGGGATGAAATAATGCATGAATTGTGTATAGATGTGATGTATCCCATGCCTAGTTTTTGTCTGTATAGTTAATTTCGAAAAAATACAAAGATTCATTGATCAAATGGTGTCTCAAAGTGGATGAACCGATGTGTCTTTTGGGAAAAAAAATTGATCAAAAAGGAGGCAAAATCTGCCTTGAGCTAGGATCGAACTCGAGTCCCCTTGTTCCTGTGTCCATGGTTTGAACCGTTCGGTCGTTGGCCTGTACCTTGGTCATATAGCTAACCCACTAATACTTAAGGCTAATAAAATATATGTTATATTGAGCTCAAATAATTATTTATTTTAATTTTTCTTACATATATTTTATTTACATTACTATTATTCATTTAATTATATTATTATTTTATTATACTTATTTTATTTTTCTATTTTCTCTTATTCTATTTATTATTATTATTATATTTTTGATGAACTCAACATGACATTAATTTATTATAGACTTAAGCCTATTTTTTAATTGGGCAAAAATTGGGTATCTACAGCTGCCCCTCTTTGTGGTAAAGTTTGAACAAAACTTTTGCCACAAAGACAAAAGGATAGTCAATTTTTGCTTAATTTCTCCTGCCAAATTTTATTTTTAACAAAGAGATTTTTATCTTGTGCTAAACCATCTGTCGAGTTTAGACTTTAAGATTTGCTAGGTCAACTGTCGGGCCTAGGCTTTGGAAAAATGATAGGCCATTTGTCGGGCCTAGATTTAGAAAATGATAGGCCATCTGTCGGGCCTAGATTTAGAAAATGATAGGCCATCTTTCGGGCCTAGATTTAGAAAATGATAGACCGTCTGTCGGGTCTAGATTATAGAAAACTGCTAGGTCATCTGTCGAACCTAGGTTTGGTCATTTGCTGGACCTATGGGCTTTGGTTTGGTCATTTGCCGGACCTCTGGGCTTTGGTTTGGTCATTTGCCGGACCTATGGGCTTTGGTTTGGTCATTTGCCCGACCTCTGGGCTTTGGTTTGGTCATTTACCGGACCTATGGGCTTTGGTTTGGTCATTTGCAGGACCTCTAGGCTTTGGTTTACTGGGGATTTTTGAAACCACAAAGATTTGGTTTCTGGATCCATTTGGGAATTTTTGATCTTCCGGGTAACTTGATCTTCTAGGAAACTTGATCCTTTGATCCACTTGGGAATTCTTGATTTTCTTGGAAACTTAACTTGCTGATCCATTTGAGGAAACTTGATCTTTTTGATTCTCTTGAGTAAACTTGATCTTTCTGATTCACTTGAGGAACTTAATCTTTTCAGAAACTTGACTTGATCTTTCTTGATCCACTTGAGGAAACTTGATCTTTCTTGATCTATTTGGGGGAATCTTGATATTCTCAAAAACTTGACTTATTGATTCATTTGGGAAAACTTGATCTTTCTTGATCCACTCGGGGACTCTAAACTTCTTGATCCATTTGAAGAATCTTGGTCTTTCGTTGGTTAATGTGTTTAGGGCTTTTCCGTTGTTCACATAACCGTGTTCAAAAACTAGTTATCTTGTGCAATACATTCACCAGATAAAATTGCATATATGCATTTTAAAGCCATATGGGATGCTCAAATTACTTTCTAAAAGATTTATTAGGGTTTGGGAATTTATTTAAGTGACAGGTTGAGATTTGATCTGGTTTGAGAATTTTTTAGAAATTTGTTTGAATGGGATGAGATTTGGTTTGATTTGAGAATTTTTGGAAATTTGTTTGAATGATTTAGTTAACGGGTTGAGATTTGACTTGAGTTCAAAGTTTTTGGAATATCAACTTTGCTTGTAAAAACTAAAAATGAAATCAACTGAACACAGAAAATGACAAATTTTATTGATCATTCATAATACATCTTTACAGCATCTGAGTTTACAGGATCCTTTAAATCAGGTCCATCCATTTGGGAAAGAATCAATGCTCCTCCCGAAAACTTTTCTAACTACATACGGTCCTTCGTAATTTGGTGTGAACTTTCCTCTGGAGTCTTGTACATTTGGCAGCATCTTTCTCAAAACCAAATCACCTTCTTGGAAGCTTCTTGGCTTGACCTTCTTGTTGAATGCCTTAGCCATTCTTTGCTGATATAACTGGCCGTGACACATTGCAGTCAGCCTCTTTTCATCTAACAGATTCAACTGTTCAAATCTTTGTTTTATCCACTCAGCTTCATCGAGTTTGGTTTCTACTAATATACGAAGTGATGGAATTTCAACTTCTACAGGTAAAACAGCTTCAGTTCCGTATACCAAGGAATATGGTGTTGCCCCGGTTGATGTTCTTACAGACGTTCGATATGCCATTAATGCGAGCGGTAACATTTCATGCCAATCTTTATAGACAATGGTCATCTTCTCAATAATTCTCTTGATGTTCTTATTGGCGGCTTCAACTGCCCCATTCATCTGTGGCCGATACGGAGTAGAATTCCGATGCTTGATCTTGAATTGCTGACACAAATTTGTTACTTCTTTGTTGTTCAAATTCGTACCATTATCAGTGATGATACTTTCCGGAGTTCCATATCTAGTGATGATGTCTCTTTTGATAAACCGCACAACCACGGACTTCGTTACACTTGCATAGGAAGCGGCTTCTACCCATTTAGTGAAGTAATCGATTGCAACCAATATGAACCGATGACCGTTTGAAGCTTTAGGTGAAATTGGCCCAATAACATCTATCCCCCATGTTGAGAAAGGCCATGGGGTTGACATTAACTGTAATTCTTTTGGAGGGGCACTTATCTTGTTTGCATAGATCTGGCATAAATGACAAGATCTCACATGTTTGATACAGTCTGATTCCATAGTTAACCAAAAGTATCCTAATCTCATAATCTTTTTGGCTAACATGTAACCACTCATATGAGGACCACAAATTCCTTCGTGAACTTCTTCCATGAGCTTCTGGGCCTCTTTTTCATCTACACATCTTAACAAAGTCGTGTCGAATGATCTTCTGTATAACGTATTTCCACTTAGCAAAAAATGACTGGCCAAACGCCTCAGTGACTTCTGATCTTTCTTGGTAGCACCTTCAGGATAATTACCCGTTTGCAAAAGAACTTTAATATCTTGGAACCAGGGTTCATCTGATTCAATCATGGCAGAATGCGGGTTCACTTCTCACCCGGACTTGCAAAGGTTGGATTCTTGCTCCTTCAGTAAACTGAATTAATGAGGCCAAAGTAGCCAGAGCATCAGCAAACTGATTTTGAGTTCTTGGCACATATACAAAGGAGATTTCCCTGAATCTTTCTATCAATTCTGCCAAGTGATTATGATAAGGAATCAACTTGGGATCCTTTGTTTTAAAATCTCCTCGAGTTTGAAAAATAATAAGTGATGAATCTCCAAAAACTTCGAGCTCTTGAATTTCCATTTGGATTGCCATCTCTAAACCCAAAATGCATGCTTCATATTCTGCTATATTATTCGTATAAGGGAACATTAATCTGGCCGCTGTTGGGTATTGATTTCCTTCAGGTGAAATTAGGACTGCCCCTATTCCACATCCATACACATTAGCTGCTCCATCAAAATACAATTTCCAATTCGGCATTCTTTCATCTTCCGTTTGTGTTACCCGAATCCCTTCATCGGGGAATTGATCTTGTTCTTTTTCCTCATCAACCGGGCTTTCAGCGAGTTGATCAGCCAAGGCTTGTCCTTTAATTGAATTTTGTCTAACATAGGTAATATCAAACTCAGACAGTAACATTTGCCATTTTGAAATTCGACCGACCAAGGCGGGCTTATTTGCCAGATATCTCAAAGGATCATGCTTTGTAATTAACTCGATTGAGTAGAAGAGCGTGTATTGCCTGAGTCTATGCATAGTCCATACTAATGCACAGCAAGTTCTTTCTATCTCTGAGTACTTTTGCTCTCCATTTGAGAATTTTTTGCTCAAGTAATAAATAGCTCTTTCTTTTCCATCACATCTTTTTGCCCGAGTACACAACCCATGGATTCCGAAAAAATTGTCAAGTATAAGAACAAAGGCTTTTCGGGTACTGGAGTGATCAAAACTGGGGGATTTGTCAGATACTGTTTAATTCGGTTAAAGGCTTCTTCACATTCTTCATTCCATTCAATTTGGGCATTTTTTCTCAATAATTTAAACAGTGGTTGACATTTATCCGTCAACTGGGAAATGAATCGGCAATGTAATTTAGTCTCCCCAAAAGACCTCTAATTTCTTTCAATGTTGTTGGGGGAGGTAATTCTGAATTGCTTTGACCTTATCAGGATCAATTTCTATTCCTCTTTGACTGATCACAAATCCCAATAGTTTCCCAGAAGTTACTCCAAAAATGCATTTTTCTGGGTTTAATTTTAATTGAAACTTTCTCAATCTTTCAAAAAGTTTCCTTAATACTTCCACATGATCTTCTCTTCTTTTGATTTGGCAATCATGTCATCAACATATACTTCCACCTCTCTATGCATCATGTCATGCAATATGGTCTGCATTGCTCGCTGATAAGTTGCTCCGGCATTCTTGAGACCAAATGGCATGACCTTATAGCAAAAAGTTCCCCAGGCTGTGACAAATGTGGTTTTGACTTGTCCTCTTCGGCCATCAATATTTGATTGTATCCCGAAAATCCATCCATAAATGAGAATAGATGGTTTCCAGCTGTATTGTCTACCAAGACATCAATATGTGGCAACGGGAAATTATCTTTTGGGGTCGCTTGATTCAAGTCTCTAAAGTCCACACAGATTCTAAGTTTCCCATTTTTCTTAAGTACTGGTACTATGTTTGATACCCAATCTGAGTAATCCGAAACTTCAATGAATCCAACTTCGAGTAATTCTTGACCTCATCTTTAATTTTAAGTAGCAAATCGGGTCTAAATCGCCTTAGTTTTTGCTTCTTAGGCTTAATGCCTTCTTTGGTTGGCAATTTATGGACCACAATTGACGGATCTAAACCGGGCATATCACTATATGACCATGCAAAAACATCCAAATACTCTGCTAGTAACTTAATCAAACCCTGTGTTGTGTCTTCTGGCAATTTACCCCCAATTCTCAAATTCCTAGGATCTTCACTTGTTCCCAAATTAACCAATTTAGTGGGTTCAGGGGTTTCAATCCTTTCATGATCAAAGTTTTGCCAATTTTCTTGTGTTTTCAATTGATAATCGATATCATCTTCAACGACTAACCCAGTAGGGTTGGAGGTGATATCGATATTTTCAGTATTTACAGACGCGAGATATCCCGGAACTCATTACAAAAGTCGGATCTGGTAGAATATGAATGGGGAAAGAATAAGAATATGGAAAAAAACAAAAGAATTTATTAAATTTGAAATGGTGTTTAAGTACACTTATTTGAGCAACACATAAAGCAGAAAAATACAAAACGCAATCTAATATCGGTCCTTACTTAAGAAAATTAAAACTAGCACAAGGTATGGAAAACCAATTCTTCAAAGCTATCTTCTTGGGTGGATCATCTTCCTTGGAGTCATCTGTCTTCTGGACATGATGAGGCTTTGGAAAGGAGCTCTGATGTGGGGATTTCGATGTCTGGATCATACTTTTATTAAGTTCCTTGTTCTCATCTTATTCTTCATCTCTGCTACCTCTGTTTGAGTAGGAGAATATCCTAGGCCAAAAGTTCCTATCTGAGCTTCTTTTCTTCATTTATTACACAGACTTCTTCAAATATTTGGAGCCCAAAGTCTTCTTCTTCTCCTTTTCCGATATATGGAATAGCTGTTTCTTGATAGATGGCATAATCTTGTTCTCCCATAACGGTAACAAGTTGGCCATTTGCTACAAATTTAACCCTCTGGTGCAAGCTTGAGGGTATTGCTCTGCTGCATGAATCCATGGCCTTCCAAGCAACAAATTAAATGTTCTTGGGATATCTATCACTTGAAAAGGAATTAGGAAAGTTTGAGGCCCAATAGTGACCTCTAATTCCACTTCTCCAATTATTTCCTTCTTTGATCCATCAAATGCTCGTACTACAGTAGGACTTGGCTTGATATTTGACGGGTCTACTTCCAACAAATTCAGAGTAGCCAGGGGGCATACATTCAGAGAAGATCCATTGTCAATAAGCACTCGGGAGACGATTCTACCATTGCTTTTGACAACAATAAAAAGAGCTTTATTATGTTGGCCACCTTCTTCTCTAATTCTTCAGATGAGAAGCTAATTTGCTCATTTGCAAAGACAGAATTAATGATATGTTCCAAGGTTTTTTCTGTCACATTCTCTGGAACTTTTACTTCTTTGAGAACTTGAACAAGGCCTCACGGTGAATATCAGAGCTAATTAACAAACCCATGAGTGATATTTGGGCTGGCGTCTTGACTAGTTGTTCAACTACTTTGAATTCACTTGCCTTCATGAGTTTAGCCAATATTGCTTTCTCATCTTCCTTCTTTTCTTCATCATTCGGCGCGGCGATGAATCCATGGTCACCTTCTTTGCAGTTGGTTCATAAAGTCTTCCCGAACGGGTAAGCCCGCCAATCATAGAAGCGTGATTAACTGTCTGGTAATCAAATGGGGCAGCTTTGTAATCCTTTACAGCAATTGGGATTTGAAAAGTATAACTTCTAGGCTTCGAGACAGTTGCCTCTTCTTTACTGTTGTTCATCTCAAATTTGATTAACTTCGGTTCACATGTGATCATGCCAACAAATTTTTCTTCTTTCTTGGTACAGGCTTTTCTTCATCTTCAGACTCTGATCCCCATCCAGTGGCAGGAGCATCGCATATACGCGTGGTTCAAACCAATAGTCAACCAGATATTGGTACTTTCCATCATCTCCTAGAGTTCCGACAGTTGGGTCTCCAGCTTGGTATCTTGCCCACAATTCTGCCTGTGTGCTTGACTTTCTTGGCTTTGGGACCAGCATTTCCATGATATCTTCTTTCTTTATGATTCCATTTTGCAACAAGTTGTAAATGGCTGGTCTGGTTTTGGTGCGATCTCTCAGATTGATATAGGGTAAATGCCCCATTTGGCGGAGATTCCATGCCACTTGTTCTATGGTGATAGGCAATTCATCCAAGTTGACTTCTGGGTCCGGCGCTTCGGCAGTGATCATATTAATAACCGACCCATGATTTGGCAATGGATTAGTAGAAACATTTGGAGGCTGCACAAAGTCTAATTGGATGGTCTTTGCATCAATAAGATCTTGAATCTTATGTTTGAGTCTCCAACAATAATCAGTGGAGTGCCCGATTTGCCCCATGTGATATTCACATTTTAAATCAGGGTTGTAGTTCTTGGGCTTATAATCATCTCTGGGTACTTCAAAGCCAATCAGATTATCGGCTCTCAATTTAGCCCACACTTGGCTGAGTGGAACCGGTATTGGAGTAAAATTGCGTCGGTTGGCCTTGATTGTTGATTCGAAACAACCCTTTGTTGACTTTGACCTGATTGGTCGGCAGAACTATGGATTTAGTAGGGTTTGCTGGACTTGAGATATTGACCATACCGACAGTCGAATCCTTTCCTTTGTACGTGACATTTTTAGGTGCTGTATATTTCTTTTCTACTTGCAGCTTTCCGGCTGAGATAGCATTCTCAATTCTGCATCCGGCTACTACCACTTCTGAAAAACTTGCTGACGCATGCCCTATGAGATGAGAAAAGAATGGCTCTTCTAGTGTGTTGATGAAAGTAAAAGTGAGATCCTTTTCAGGCATCGGATTGGTGATTCTTGCAGCTAAAGCTCTCCATCGCTGAGCATATTCCTTGAAAGCTTCGTCTTTCTTCTTCTTCATAGTACTCAAATCCCAGACCGAGGGTGCCATTTCGATATTGAACTTGTATTGGTTGAAAAATGCCCTGGCTAATTTATCCCAAGTATCAATTTCTTGTGAGTCCAATTGGGCATACCAGGCTAATGCTGGACCAGTAAGGCTATCTTGAAAGGTCTGTACCATCAGTTTATCAAATTTGGCATACTGCCCCATACGTCGTACATATAATCTTGTGTGCATGTTAGGACAGCCAGTTCCATCATATTTTTCGAACTCGGGTGCCTTAAATTTTTCAGGAAAAGCACCTTCCTCAAATTGTGGCAGGCTTAAAATCGCAGTCTGATCAAAGCCGTCAAATGCCTTCATCTTTTCAAACAGTTTCTTCTCCATGTCCTGCTTGGGCTTCAAGTTCTTTCTTTAGCTCGGCATATTGAACTCAGTGTGGGAATCATCAACGTTGACTGGTTGCTGCATGATTTCTTTTCCTTTCTGTTCCCCGGAAGATTCTTCAGATGCTATAGGGGTCTTGGACTGGGTAACATTCTGAGTAAGGGTCTGCATTTTTCGGTAATTCTAAGCAGGGTTTGTTCCATGGCATTGAGTCTCTGTTCAGTGGTCTGATCAGGGGTAGTGTTCCCGGTACTAGCCATCTTTGCTCGTGATCTAGTATAAATGGGACTTCTAACTGGTTTGGGAGCTATCTTTCAGGATTTTGGATTCGCTAGACTTGATTCGTAACTGGACCGTAAGAAGTAAGAAGATAAGAATACTAACATACAAACACAAGGATGCAAATATGAATGCAAATGGGGATAATGACCATCAAATTTTGATAAACACATTTATTGGAGTTGTAATAATTCAAAAAACAATTTTCATACAAAGTTAAATTACTATACTAAAAGTTCAAGAACCTTAATTGCTAAAACTAAACTCAGGACTTCTAAACTAGTCTTCTAGTCTTGGCAGGGCAGATGATTTGATCCTCAAGTAGTTGAGTCCTTTTTCGAGCTTTCTTCAATTCATCCTCTAACAGTGCAATCCTGTTGTGAGCTTTTTCCAAGCGGTCAATCATCTCTCTATCTCTTTGCAGTAATCCCGATGACAGACTTCAAGCCGAGCTGAAACCATTTCCATGTAAGCAATCATTTCAGGATCAGGTTCAGGTGGTGCTGGTTCAAGAATGTTAGGAGCTTCATATTGGATGTCCTTATTCTTCTTCATTTGATTGGCTATGTACCACCTGGTTGCTCTATAATCCCGAGTCACTTTATTTTCTGGCTCGACTTCGAAAACTGGCTTGATTTCTCTATCATCCCAGATGGCTTTTATTTGGTTTACCTTGGACTGCTTTGCTATCTGAGTCATGGTTGGATCCATATAGTCGAGAATAACTCGTCCCAACTCTGGCTTGACAGTAATGTCTTGTAGCATGCCATATTGCCGGATAACACTTGAGGGGTAATAGCCTGTACAGCCAGTGATTCCAATCAGAGGCACAGTTAGGTATTTCTTGCAACTTAAGATAGCAACGGGACACTTAAACCAACGGGCTTGCCACATAAAGTCTTCAGGTCTCATGTCTTCAAATATTGCAAGTATAGACCAGAAAGGCTCGTTATCTTCCATATGGACCCGTTCAGCAAAAGACTGGATGAGATCATAATTCGGGCGGATAAGGGACCCATTAGCTAGATCTTTTCCGTAGTACTTGGTGTGACTAGCGAACCAAACCATCAATGCATGCTTGCCTTGAAACTGCCCCTGCCCTTAGACTTGATGTGATTCAAACTTCTGATTTGTTCTGCTAGAAGGGCGGGAACATATGACTTGCCAGTTAGATATTGTGCTACAAGCTCGATGACTCGGAAGTGAATGAACAGGTTCCCATGTGGAAAGAGTATGGTAGCAAAAGCAGCCACTATGAAAGCATTAACCCGATTTTCATTCCAGGTCACAACTGATACCGTAAAGGAATCTCGGTTGCTTATGTAATTGTCAAAGTTTCCAAACCAATCCATCAAGTAGTTAATCGGATGGAGAATTCATTGCAACCCTTCATGGCTTCAATTACTGCTTCTCTTTTTAATCCCAAAAATTCTGAAATGATGCGGATCGGACTTTGAGTAAGGCTTGGTACATAGATCCCTTCGGAAGTGGGTGGGGCTTGAAGCAACCTAGCATATTCTTCAATGGTAGGACTTAGCACGTGTTGACCTAGACGGAATGCCACTTCATTGGGTTCCCAGAGATGAACAAGGGCTCGAAACATGGTAAATGGAACTTGGACTTAGGTAAATTGAGGATCGGGCCCAACCTATCCTTAATGAATGATTGTTGATCGGGGTCAAAACTGACCAACCATCGGTCCAGTAACAGCATTGGATCCTTGAAAGTCTCTACTCGGGGTTCCTTGATGAGACGAGCCCATAGGCTATCGCTACTGTCCGAACTCGAGGAAATCATTTCCTGAGGATTTATAAAGACCCTATTAGGAGACAAATCCTAAATTTTTTTAAAAAATTTACAACTCCATTTTTTGAAAAAAATTGGTCAAATCCCATGAATGAATGCATGATTTGGTAAGGTTCTATAGGTTCCCCGGTCTAGCAAATCATAAGGCTAAACCGGAGTGGGAGTCTTTTCTTGATCTAGAGGGTGGAAACCACAGCCCCCGGACCTTACTTCGAACTCCTCGCTTAGGCTCTTAAGACGGCCTGGGTTCGACCGTATCTAGCACACATTGTGTGCATAATGCAAATGCATATGCGAATGAAATGAACTAATTTAAAATCTAAATTACAGACATATATACAAAAACACATACAAACAATAATTATACAATATACAAAAATAAGGATAAATTTTAAATTTTAAACTTAAGTGGCTAGCCCTCTTTTTTTTAAAAAATAAGCGAGTCCCCAGTGGAGTCGCCAAGCTGTCGAGCCTGATTTTGAAAATCATCCGGTTCATTTCTTTTAACCCGATTCATATTAAACCCTAACCCATTCATGAATCCTCGACTAGGGATTAAAAGAAATTTAATTTTGAAAATATTTTGGAGTCGCCACCCGATAAAAATCGGAAAAAAATGAAAGCCAGGATTAATGGGTCGGTTAATCCTAACTTAGCCACTAGTCTGCGAAAAGTTTGATTTAAAAATCAAATTTAAAAAATACCAGATATCTGAGTCCGGGGGCTAACCTATTAAAACCTAAGCGGTTACCACTTTAAATTTAAAATTTAGAATTTATCCTTTTCTATACTAAAAAATTCAAACAAAACATTTATAAAACAAATATCTACAAGTTTAATCATTCATTTTTATTTTTATGTATTTTTCTTAGGATTTAAATATCAACAAACATTTGTATTTTTCCTTTTAAAAAAAAACTTATAATATGTACAAAATGATTATTTCAAACTATCAAAACAAAATATATTTTTTCTAATTTTATTGTCGCCCCGTAGGTGCCTACGTACTCGCTAATCGAGATCAGACAAAACGTAGTTCTTTTATAAAGAACTTAGTTTGTTGATCAATTTTATATTTTTAAAATATTCTCACTTTAAGTTCATTAAATTTTGAATTTTTATGAAAACCAATTTTGATGATCCTATGATCTAATCAATTGATTTTTATTTCATAAAAAATATATTTTTCTAAGTTCAAAAATCATTAATTCATGGCTAATTTAATGCTACATGAAAATCAATTTTGATTAAACAATATTAAATATTTTCATAGTAAATTTATGAAAACATTTTTGAACAACTTTAATTATTTTCAAAGTCAATTTATGAAAATAATTTTGAAAACTTTGAGTATTATCTTTGTAGCAAATTTATAAAGATAACTTTGATAAAAACTTGATTAATATCTTCATAGTAAATTTATGAAGATAAATTTTGATAAAAACTTGATTAATATCTTCATAGTAAATTTATGAAGATAAATTTTGATAAAAACTTGATTAATATCTTCATAGTAAATTTATGAAGATAAATTTTGATAAAAAAAACTTGATCAATATCATGATTCTCAAAAACAATTTTTATCTTTATTATTCAACAACAATTTTGGTTAAAAAAAATCCATTTACAATTTATTATTTCCAAAATTCAATAATCATCACATATGTTCATAACATATTCAAAATATATCATAACAAAATTAAAATACAAAAACAAAACATCTCATGCATCAAATATATATTTAAAGATCAATTTATATGAAAATACATATTAAAAATATCCAAAAATATCAAAAATTGTTAAAACATGTAAATTTACATTAAAAATAATTTTTCTGGATTTTTTACGAATTTTTATTAATTTTTTCCTATTTTTCGAAATTAAATATATAATAAATAAATAATTTAATAATACATACTAACCTGGACCGTTGGATTTTCTCGGATCATATCTCAACCGTCTGATCAATGGACCAAATCTGACCGTCTGATGGAATTGACTAAGTCTGGGGCGTTGATCAAGATGATTAAATCTGGACCGTTAGATCTACTGATCAAATCTGGAGCGTAGGATCTGCTGATCAAATCTGGACCGTAGGATCCTCTGATCAAATCTGGACCACAGGATCTGTTGACTTTTGACCGACAACCGTTGACCGACGTTGATCGATGATCGACCGGGTTGGATTTCGGATTTCGGGTCGGATCTTGGATACCCGTCGGGCGAAGAAGACGATCACGCTACCTTTCGAGCGTTCCTCGGCCGCTCCTGGTGGTTTTCGAAGCCTGCAACCTTGTCGGCCCGACGTGGATTGAGGTGCTGCAGCGACTAGTGGTGGTGGTTCACTCCCAGAACCACCAGAAGTGGCGGTTCGTGTGGTGGTTGGCGGCGGCGAGGATTAAAAAAATTTCTAAAAATTTGCAGAACTTCCAAATGCAAATTCGAGCAATTCTAAATACTATAATCAATCAAAAACACTTCCTAATGATCCTAACACTCTTTAATTGGATCAAAATCCTCCCGATCACTTCGAATTTGCAATTTTTGCAATTCGAACACTTTCTACTCTATTTCAGATCTCGATCTTGTAGTGTGTATTTTGCAAAATTGAATTGTGCTTTCTGCTTGTGGGGTGATCCTATTTATAGAGTTCAAAATAATTTGTCGTTTTGAAGCTTTGTAATGGTTCAATTTTTGAATCACGAATCGTTATATTTTTTCAAATAAGAACGATTCAAAATTAGGACTCGATTCGTGATTATTAGTTCAAATTGATCACGAATCTTGTGTTTACAGATCGTGACTCCTTGATTAAGTGTATTTAATTTGATCAATTGATATAATTCGGCCAATTTTGAAATTTGAAAAATCATGTCCATTCGAATTTTTTCCCAATTTTCATGACTTAATTAAAATTCCTTTTGGGATGAAATAATGCATGAATTGTGTATAGATATGATGTATCCCATGCCTAGTTTGTGTCTGTATAGTTAATTTCGAAAAAAATACAAAGATTCATTGATCAAATGGTGTCTCAAAGTGGATGAACCGATGTGTCTTTTGGGAAAAAAAATTGATCAAAAAGAAGGCAAAATCTGCCTTGGGCTAGGATCGAACTCGGGTTCCCTTGTTCCCGTGTCCATGGTTTGAACCGTTAGGCCGTTGGCCTGTACCTTGGTCATATAACTAACCCACTAATACTTAAGGTTAATAAAATATATGTTATATTGAGCTCAAATAATTATTTATTTTAATTTTTCTTACATATATTTTATTTACATTACTATTATTCATTTAATTATATTATTATTTTATTATACTTATTTTATTTTTCTATTTTCTCTTATTCTATTTATTATTATTATTATATTTTTGATGAACTCAACATGACATTAATTTATTATAGACTTAAGCCTATTTTTTAATTGGGCAAAAATTGGGTGTCTACAGTCATGTTATTATTGGTTTGGTTGTTTTCATTTTTTTTTTTTTTGTATATAAACCCTTGTAACAGAAGTTTGTTTGAGATATTAATTTTCTTTCTTTCTTCTACTCTGTTTTACCTCTCTGTACTTAGACTTTCTTTCTGTCTCTCATCACATATCAAGAAGGGTTTCTGGAATTCAATCCGTTCTTCATTTCAACAGAAGAATATGCATAATTCCTAGCAAAAAGGGGGAAGTGGTGCGCGCATGTGCATTGAGGTAAGGGAAATTTAAAATAAAATAAAATAAACTAGACTTTATGTCAATTAAAAGCATGTCTTGAAAGTAAGATTTACTTGGTCAAAAAGCCATATTTTCAAGACATGTTTTTAGCATGTACATTATTAACAGATGATAGCGATTGACTTCAAAATTGTTTCTTCAAGTCATGATTTCTTAATAAGATTAATGCCATGAAGGTGGGATTACTTTTTTTAAATATGGATTTTGGAGATTTCTTTTAAGAAAGCACATTTTTTTCCTTTTCCACTTGAGAGAGAGAGGGAGAGGAATTAGCAATTGCTAATTTTAAAAAACTTTTTGCCCCAAGAAAAATTACAAAGGTTTACTAGGCAATGAGGTACAATTCGATTCTAGTTTTTTGCAAAGATAAAAGAAATAATTAAACTTTATTTAAAAAAGACCACTAAAGTAAATTATTTTATAAGAGAATCTGGTTATAAGGATTGCCAGAAAAAATTATTTTATTATTTTATATGAGTATTAAAGGAAGATGTAGCCATAAGATAAAGCAATATAAATAGTATAATTTAGATTAGGCTTATCAAATACCGGTTTACAATTATATAGCCCTAAGGTATATTCATCTCTTCCTTATCTATTTAGAATCTCCGTTAATATTATTATAATCCTATATCATAAGCCATGCAATCATTATAAAGAAATGCAAATCTTTAAATTTATAGAATCTTATTTCATCTGAAATAAAATAAATAGATAAAAAAATCTTCTACATATGTATCAAAAGTTAGTCATATCCTTTACAGTTCATGTGGGTCATCTATATTTTCTATAATTAGTTAAAATTCATTTGAGTCTTCATATTTTAAAAAAGTTATTTAAATCCTGTATATTTATATTATAAAGTTATAAAAGTCCGTGTCACCACACATACATCAATACATCATCATATTAAGTATAGTATTAGGAAAGAAAATTAATATAACGACAGGACATAAAAGATCTAAGTAATTTACTGTAAAAATGGAGGATTTTGGTTAAATTTATAAACACATAAGAGTTAAATGATGTAATCAAAATATAAAAGAATTGGTTGACTTTTGATCCAGACATAAAATACCTCATGCACATTTTCCCACATGTAAAACCAAACAAAACCAAACAGCTGTTATAAAGCTTCCTTAGGCCTATAGTCTTGCGCAACTTGCATTATTAATATTCATAAAAACAAGATTGGTACTCTGCACTTTTGTTTCATTTCTATCATTTATTATATAATCAAAAGTTTTACCTATTGTGTTGGCAAATCAGAAGTTTGTATGTTCATTTCGTGGATTTTCGCAAGATTTTCTTGCGTCCATAATAAATAGTGATACTAGCTGAACTTCTTTTTGTGGTTATTTATATTCAATTTTTTTTCTCTTTTTCCTTTCTATATTTTCTGTAACATAAAGATAAATATTTTATAAAGAAAGACAAATGAATATCATTTGTTAATTAATAAGAGGACAATTTAGTCATTTCCAATAAAATATATATAATATCACCTCTCACCTTAACCCTAAATTTATTTTCTGTCTATAGCAGTTTCTTAAAATCCTAAACCCTGGTTATCCCTTCTTGAAAGTATTTCTATTAAAGAACCAATCAAAGACAAGGAGAAAAGTAAGTCATTCTTTTCATGGTGTTTGACATTTTGAAGAGGATTCTTTTACTAACCTGTGTTTCCGATGTAAAGGTAATCGTATTGGGAGAAAGTTGATATTCTCTTGAGATTTGCAAAGGAGGAGGAAAAATCAAACCTTTGTAGGTATATTATTTAGAAAAAGATATACGTATGATATAGATTAGATTGTGGAGTCTTTTATGTTTAAGGTTAAAGAAAACAATGCTCATATGTTGATAATGCGTTTTTTGAGTTTTTGTTTGGTTTGAGAATAAAGAAAAGGGTAAATTACATTGAAAGTTATCAACGTTTGAGGATAAGTTGATTTAAGATATTAATGTTTCAAATGGTTAATAAGAGGCATCAATGTTTTTGGATAAATTCATTTAAGATATCAACATTTCAAGTGGCAAAAAAAATGTATCAACATTTTGCAAAGTAGGTCAAATAAGGTATAAATAATTAACCATTAATGAAAACTAAGGAACTTGACTAAAAACTAATCAAAACATTGATATCTTAAATGAATTTTGCAAAATGTTGATACCTTATTTGATCACTTTATGAAACGTTGATACCTCTTTTTAACCACTCGAAATGTTGATACCTTAAATGAACTTACCCCCAAACATTGATACCTTCTTGTTAATTTACCCTAAAGAAAAGGGATGTTTTTGAGGTTTTTTGTGTTTTGTAGCGAAATAGGGCATGAACAAGGATCACGACCGTGAGATAGGTCGTGATATCCTTGGAAGTGGCAAGTTTTGGACAATCACAGCATAAGGAAGGCCATCACGACTCCCATCACGATCGTAATGGTCATCATGCCCTCCATCACAGGTGTAATCAACAGGGTTATGATATAACTTTGTTTTTACCTTTTTTATGATCTTCTTAAACACCTAAAGCATGGTAGAATTGATTTCTCTACTCCAAATGCTGAACCAAGTATGTCATTACCTTGTATGATGAACGTGCTTGTTAGGTAGATCATGTAATTGGACTGATTGATATTTGACTATAATTGTTTGCTACTTGTGCTTAGATGGTTGTTTAATGGACCAGGATACTTGTGTACTAGGATATCGCCCTAATGATCCATATGTGACGTTGTCTTAAGTAGAGTTATACATAGAGATGATTCCGATAGTCTAGGAGTAGTATGAGTACAGTACTTAGGTTATGTAGGGAATATCCAACACCAATATGTATACGTGTTCTTGATATATATAAAAGTATCTATATATGCTTATTATGGAGTCATAACTTACTCAAAATTTAGGGTTAGATACAGATAACCCTAGGTTATGTTGGTTATTGATTTAAAGTTTCAGATAACAAATACATGGTTTATGCATTAATTATCATGTCGCATGTGAATCTGTGTGATGATTGTTCATGTGTGTGTACTTGCAATTTTAGCGTACTGAGCTTTGATTGGGCCCTTTTTTATATCTTTTTTGGGAAAAGGTGAAAAATACATAGTGCTTAACTTAATGGCTATGGAGTCTACATTGATTATGGGGAAGATGTTAGTGGTGATGATTATTCAATAGACTACTAGATGGTTAGGATCAAGCATTAGATTGAAATTTGTTGAAACTGAAAACTCGAATTAATTACTATGGTTTAGATTATGTTATAAAATGATTTTATTGGTTTTATTAGTTAGAAATATATTGCTATATAGTTTTATGCTAATGGTTTTATGGAGTATTTCTGTTGAATTTATGATATTTATATAAGACATATTATTATTTGTGGAGATTTCTAATTATGAGACTTGAATTAATATTAGATTTAGTTGTGGATTAATAGCAGTTTCTAAGCGTTTACCCGTTTATATCTAATATGGACACATGGCTGGTTGTAAATATTCTTAAATTTAAGCTGTTATAACTTAAGTGGTATTGGAGCATAGGTTTGTAATCTTTAGGGAATTTAGGCTATGAACTTTTTAGGACTATAAGATGAAGAGAGGGGGTAGATCATGGGATCATTAGTAGTTATAGAAAGCTTAGATTTCTTAATCTTAATGAAAATTTCCTTGTTTTACCTCTTAATGATGATTTCTTTATTATTCCTTTTCTTTCAGCTTATCATTTATAAGTATTATATTTATTTTATTGTGTCATTATGTTTCTTGGAATATTTGTTATGTCATTTTTGTTTTGTTGCTATTCACTAAAATATGTAGAAAAGTAATTAGTAAAACAAATAAAGCTCAACAAATCAAGAAATGGTAATTTATAAAACCAAAATACACCCTTACTAAATATGTACATTTACAATTCTACCATAATACATGTACATGTTTATGCAAGAAGTTAGTGGCATCTAATGAAATATAACTAATAAAACAATAATAACTAGAGTAAGTTAAAGAAAATATATATAAATACGCACATAAAGTAATTAATAATTGTAACTCACATGGAGAAATTTAGAACTCAAGAATCATAATTTCAATGACTACAATTTCTAGAATTAATTGAATGAAACAAATGATTGAAACCTCCTCCGAAGTTAATCAAGACACAACCTGCAATAGTCAACAAATCTTTAATGATTCTCAATTATAAATTTCAAGAAAAGTTTAAAAGGAACTGTAATTTGAGTGAAATGATGCAATTTCAAAATGCAAGACAAACTTTTATAGGCATCTCCTAAGATTATAAATCACAAATAACAAAGCTAAAATATTGGAACTGTAATGAAAATGAGAAATCACAACACCAAATTTCCATAATGGTAGTGACGACTCTATGATGAGAACTTATATAATTCAAGGATTAAGAATAGTTATAGTAATTTGAATCTTCAATTAGTATATAAATATGTAATAATTATGAATCTAATACAAGAATATGAGATGTAGGATTAATGAGTTCACGGTTTGCTCTTATTCTTTAAATGTCATGTTAAAGGGAGTAAGTATTATTTGCAGTTCTATCATGTTGTGTCAAGTCTTATTATGTCCAATCTTGTCATGTCTAGCCTTTTGTTTTGAGTCAAGCATATTGAGTCTATCCTAAGACTCAAGTCGTATGTCAGTCAAATACTGGTCAATTCAGCTACTCTTAATATTTGTTAGTCCCTCTCACAATCAAATTTATGATGGAATAAAAGAATGAGAATTTCTTTATCATTAGCAAAACAACAAAATATGCACATAGATATACATATATATGTATAACATGACTAAATGAGTGAAGACCAATAAATTAAAGACAAAATAAAATTATCATTATGATAGAAAAATAAGAAATAACTCTAACATAAAACAAAGTACCATGATTAGTAGACCTCAAAACAATAATATCGATAGTAATAACAAATGCAACAAAAGTTGTTAATTATGACAAATGTCAAAAATTGTTAATGTAGTGGTAAACTCATAAAATCAACTAAAATGGAAAGGAAGAATGTAAAATAATTCTAAGAAAATCGAGAATCAAAACAACAAAAGTAAATAATGATAATACAAGTAAGTGAAATATACAAATAAATATTTCATCCAATCTAACATGTACTAGCAATCATATCTATTAAGGATTTATTTAGGAAACGCAATAACCATATATGTATTTATGGTAATTCATTCTTTTCTTTTATATGGAAAAATGGAATAAGGATAGTATTTCAAGGTAGTATGGAAATGAATGGCTGCTTGATTGAAAATTGCTAGCAAGTGTGATGGTAGAGAAAATCCTAATATTATAGTTAGGAAGCTATTTAATGTGACTTATAGTGAAATTTGAGATGACAAATACCAGTATGATGAGAAGCAATCAGAACTGCAAGGAAATGAATGGTGATATGAGAGAAGAGCAAAGAATGCTATTGAGATAAGATGACAATATTAGGAGGTACTTATAAAATAGAGATTAAAAGTAAAAGATTGATGATTGGAGTTTATTATATGGGATTACCAACATAACTAAGAGATGTGAAAATCCTAATGGTAGTTGGCACTGTGAAAGGCGATTGTTGATTTAATAAACATAAAACTATAAATATGAAGCTAAATAAGGGGAATCATGTTGAAAAGTAGATAAAGAGATAATGAGGAATGTCCCATATAAATAAGGAAATAAACAAATATTATAACGGATATGAAGGTATATATGGAGTAGTAATTGAAAGATTGTGGATGTTGGTAAATTGCAGGGCATAGCAAATACAATGATTATGGGTAGTAATGACAATCAGACTAGTTTATACTTATGAGCTCTTGAGGAGGCTAAATATATATGAAACCATAAGTACCAATTGTTATAAGAATGTAGCATTATAAGTTATTTGAGACAATTAGATAGCTTGAGTGATACATAAACGTTACAAAATACTGTGGCATTTAATAATGATGGTAAAACTAAATTAGACTAATAGAAATATAGATACTAACATAATCTAAAAAGATAGACCAATGTAAGGTTTTATCTTTGAAGTTGAAGTTGAAGATTATGAATTCTAAATTTTTTTCATCTTTTTAATTGCTATTTAAGGAATTGTAAAGAGGTATGCTAAGCAAGTTTCAATGGAAATAAAGGTAATTAGAGGTAAGGTATAATGATTTGATACTCTTAATGAGTTAGATTGGTATTCCTAAAGTGCATCATATAGTTATTTTGAAGGATGTGATGGTTAGTTTATGAGTTAAAGAGAAATAAATTTACAATCAAAAGAAGATATTTTGCTGAAAAATATATTGAATAAGAGTAGAAGGATACCTAATTCAAGTGGAGAATAATCACATGTTATTGAGACACATGAATGGATTTGTAGAGTAATGATTATAGAGAAAAAGTGCATTTAAAGAACCCAATATCGAGAAAATATTGAAGCACTAGAGATATTAATGTCAAAGGAAGGGTTAGAAGTCATTTTAAACTTTGAAGGATTTACCTAAGGTCATAAGTGCCAATTATAGTTTTCATCCTTATATTGTTGGTTAGATGGAAAGGAAAGATATTAGGAAATGAGAAAGTGTGTTGGAAGTGGTATAGTAGTTAATGAATATTTTAGGATTAGATGAATGATATAAATTAACTTCAACTTAGAACAATAGTAGTAAAAATACGTTGAATTAATAGAAGTGCATATGTGATAAGTTTATTTTACTCTATTCTATTCATAAGAATTTGAGCTTAATCTGATGCATTTTTTATAAATTCCTATGAATTTTATGCTTTTATTAGATAAATGTTGTGTTTCAGCTAAGAACCAAAAGAAGAAGAAACAAAGTGTTTTGATTTGGTTTAGAGTAAAACAACAACAATGGAAAGAAGCAAAACTTGGTTGAGCCATGTAAAAGACCCATCGAGGGCGAAACAAGGAAAAATGTTTCGTCGTACCCTACATCGAGCCATCGACATGACCCTCGACTTTCTGTTTTGAGACGATCGAGCCCTAGACTTTATGAGAGAGCTTCTATCATGCCACAATGTTAAGCCGTAGATTTACCTAATGACCGAAGCTAGACAAAAATCACACCTTCAAGAGGAAAAGCATAGCTTGGATCAAGTGCTATCTTTGAGCCCTTGACAATCTCGATCTACCCTTCAGTTGAATCTAGACAAAAACTTGAGCCTTTCTAGCAAAATGCCATAGTTTAGGTTGAGCCTTAACTTTCTAGTAAGATTTGAGTGCTTGACCTAACCCACAAAAAGTCTCTTTATGAGGTGTCAATCCAGAAGCACGTGTGAAATAAAGGATGAATTCTATTATAAAAAATCTGTCACATCAGTAAATAAAATTATCATGATTTATATACCTCTAGTCTATAAATAAACGTGCATAGGCATGCAATATGTATCAGAATAATCAATATCACAAGAATTGTCTATATCAATTGTAACAAAATTTCTAACTTTATTTAGAGAGAGAATTTTTTAGCAAAAGAACTGCTTCTTTTTGCTTTTGAAATCTCAAAGTAGTCTGGGTAAATTCACTATATACCCAATACTTGATTTCTGCAAGACTCTGTGCTTAAATTGTAATTTTTATCATTAATTCCATATTATTTCTTCAGGATTTTGTACTTAGTGTATGCATCCATGGAGAAATAATCATTTAACTTAGGGTTTGTGAATCCAAGACTTGATTCATGTGATTTCAAAATATTTTAACCATCATCATTGGGTACTTTTAATTAGTAGCTAAAACTTAATTTCGTGGATCTAACTAAGTGGTGCACCTTTTAGATTCATGTCTAATTTCAACTGAATAGATTGGGAGATTATTCTTTTGAATAGATTTTGAATACTAATGAAGTTGCTCGTGATCACCTTGAGAAAGGGATAGAGAAACTTTTTATTGCTTGTTTTTAAACTTCATTAGTTTGCTTTTAAAATAAAGGATTCTTAAATTTTATGCGGATCTAGATCGCTAATAACTTGTGAAGAGATTCCAATGGACTGGTCTAGATATAAAGTTTCTGACATTGAGAGAGGCTTTAACTTACATTCATGAGTCTGATGGTGCAAATATACTAGTGAACAACTCTATGAGTTTGTAAAGAAATCACATGATAAGGACTTAGTGAAGTAATTCCTAAAGCTTTTTCTTGCATTTACAAGCTTATCTTATGATTTTCCCTAAAAACTTGTACATATTCATTAACTCTAGTATAACTTATGTTTTCATGATGCTTTGCTAAATTTTCTTTGGTTAAATAATAGATAAAATGTGAATAAGGTAGATGTCAACGATCCTTTGGAATACAACCTAATATTTTCTATGCTACTTTGGTCGGTGCACTTGCTTGATGTTTGCAGTTGCTCTAAAGTTAAATAAAACTTATTAGTTTTTATAAACTTTTAAAACTTCAACTTCGTGTTCTTCAAAATGATTTTAATCTAAGCTAACGACCACAACCACTATGACATAGTAATATTTGAAGCTTTCGGGTCAATGAAAGGTTTGAACTCTAGAATTTAAGGTTGAAATTATAGTTTGTAAGCTATCTAGCTTTCTAAACGTTGCTCGAGGAATTGATTTGAATATTAAGAGCAAAGGAGATTTTCAATAGACAAGCTAATAAACAAACACAAGATTTTAAGGTATATATTATTAATAAGTTTAACTTATATTTTGGAGGTGTGTCATGTAGTTATGGAAGAAGTGAACCTAATACGAGTAGTAAAAGTTAAGAATTATGCAGACATCAATGGAATTATATTCTAGTTAGAAGATATAATCATGTGAAAAGTAGGGGAAAGAGTTTTGGAAATAGGTCAATATGGTGTAAGGAATTAGAAATAAGTAGAAAACAATATAATGACCAAGAGCAGATGGAATAATGGATTAAGAGCTATAATGATTCATGTAACTTTTGAGGACGAAAGTTTCTTTTAAGATGGGAGAAATTTAATATAAATATAAATTTTTTAAAGAGGGTCAAAGGAACATTATTGTCAATTAATGAGAGGCCAATTTAGCCATTCTAATAAAAAATAAATAATAATCACCCCTCTCCTTAAACCTAAGTTTTTTATCTGTCTACAGTAATTTCTTGAAATCATAAACCCTAATTCTCCCTTACTAGAAGTATTTCTATTAAAGAACCAATTAAAGACAAGGAGGAAGGTAATTCATTCTTTTTGTGGTGTTTGGCATTTTAAAGAGGATTCTTTTACTAACTTGTGTTTCTGTTGTAAAGGTGTTCGTGTTGGGAAAAATTTGTTGATCTCATGGTTGTAGATTTGCAAAGGAGGATGAAAAATCAAATCTTTTCAAATATATTAATTAGAAAAAGATATTTGTATGATATAGATTAGGTTGTGGAGTCTTTTATGTTTAAGGATTAAAGAAAACAAGTTACATATGTTGTAATGTGTTTTTGGAGTTTTTATTTGGTTTGAGAATAAAGAAAAGGGATGTTTTTGAAGTTTTCCATGTTTTTACTGAAGTAGGGCATGAACAAGGATCATGGTTGTGACACAAGTCGTGATCTGTTCGAAAGTGGTAAGTTTTGGAGGATCACAGTCGTGAGGAAGGCCATCACCACCCCCGTCACACCCTCCGTCATGGGCATGATTAATAGGATTATGATATAACTTTGTTTTTACCTTTTCTTACGACCTTCTTAAATACCTAAACCCTTAGCTTAGCCTCAAGTACACCAAAACCTAAAGAGGATGCTATATATAGATTGGAAAGTAGTAGTTCCTTATACTTAGGAATCTAGACAATCTTAGGTGTATGTTTTGTTCTATGACAAAGATATTAAGATTGATATTGTTATATGTGATAAGGTGTTCTTGGTAAAATTGTGTTATCTATTTCAAATGCTCGATCAGATACGTCATTACCTTGTTTACTAATCATGCTTGTTAGGTAGAACATGTAATCGAACTAATTGATATTAGACTATAATTGTTTGCTACTTGTGCTTGGCTAGGTCTAGTGGACCGAAGGTACCAGTGTACTAGGATGGCACTCTAATGATCTGTGCATGGCATTATCCCAAGTGGAGTTGTACACATAGATGATTTTGATAGTCTAGGAGTGGTATAAGTACGAAACTTAGGGTATGTGGGGAGTACCTAAACACCAATATATATACATGTTCCTACTATATACATAACAATATCTATACATGTTTGTTATGGAGTAATGAGTTACTTGAAGTTTAAAGTTAGATGTAGATAACCCTAGGCTGTGTTGGTTGTTGGCTTAAAGTTTCAGACAATGAAACGTGGTTTATGCATTAATTATCATGTTGCATGCGAATGTGTGTGATGATTTTTCATGCATGTGTGCTAGCGGTTTTAGGATATTGGGCTTCGACTTAACCCTCTTTTTATCTTTTTTAGGAACATGTGAAGAACCCATAATGCTTAACTTAATAGCTAGGGTGATGATTATCTAACAAACTACTGAATGATTAGGATCAAGCATTAGATTGAAATTTGTTGAAAGTGAAAAACTCAAATTAATTGCTATGGTTTAGATTATGTTGTACATGATTTCCTTAGTTTTATTAAGTTAGAAATATATTGGCATTTGGTTTTATGTCAACTGGTTTTATGGAGTATTTCTATTGGATTTATGATATTTATATAGGACATTATTAATTGTGGAGTTTTCTAATTATGAGAGGTTGAATTAAATACTAGATTTAATTATGGATTAATAGTAGGGTCTAAGCATTTACTTGTCTATATCTAATATGGACATATGGTAGATTGTAAATGTTCTTAAGTTTAGGGTGTTGCATTTTTAATTTGATATTTGATTTCATCTTCAAATGAACTAGTTACAAATATAACAAAGTTTTTCTATACTTGCATGGTTTTTCTCTTCGGCATGCAAGGTTTTTGCTAGACATGGTAATTGTGTCATGTTGTACTATTCACGTACCAAATTTTGTGTATTTTACTTGCAAAATTCTTTTGCAAACCCAATCTCTTTGTACTTGTGCGCCTCAAATGTTGTGTGTCGCATGTTTTTTTTCCTCTCATTATGCCATGCCAATTCATTTGTTTCCATATCATGACACATGTTGCATCATGTGTCTCCGCATGCCTTTTATAGGGTTCGGTTTCACATAATTTGTACAGTTTTATATTTTTTTCCCTCCTTTTTTTTATGGTTATCGAAATTTAAATTATGAAAATTAAATTATAAAAATTTGCAATGTAATTATAACAAATAAATTTTACATTTGATACTAATTGAAACTAGATGAAGAAATAAAGTGCAATTTAATATCCCATTAATTAAATTAAAAATACATTAATAATTACATTAGAATTTTAAAAAAGAGCATAATTAATTCATTTTGAAATAATAGGACAAATGAGACAATTGGTTGCTTCATTGACCTTGACTATTACTGCCATCGATAAGATAATATGGTGGTGATCCCTCAGTTAGTATCTGCCCGCTAGAAAAAGTCTTGGTGAGATTTGGCAATTTGGACAACGTAGGAAGTGAGATTTTGGTGCATTTGGTTTTGACTATGGAGCATTTGACAATTTTCATTAAGCATTTGCCCCTATTGTTCCTGAATCTTACGGATCCACTCTAGGTAGTCCATTATTTATCCCATGTCAAACCCATCAGGCTCTTGTTGATGTTGTGGTTATGCTTGCCCATGCCCCTCTTCCTCCGTTGGATGCCAATGTGGGCCATAATCTTCTAAGTTAAGGTTCAAGCCCGACTCATCGTCATCTCCCTCTCCATGTGGCTACTGTTTGGTTAGCCCCAATCACCATGTATGTAGTATAGGTTACATTCAGGATCAAACTTGAATTGCAACTTCTTTGCTATGTTGTCTCATTTCAATTCACCCTTTGCTTCCATTTTCTCATAACTAGAAAGGTTGAATCCATACAATTTAAGGATGATAGTGATTAGCCTTCTATATGTTAGGTGGGAATACTTTATCCTGAGCACCGATTAGAATCGCAAAACTAAGCAGTCGACATCTAATGTTTAGCACTATAGCATTACATCCATAAGAAATATATATATAATAGACACATTACTTGAATTCTTCCTTGAATAGATATTTTAGTCGATCATGTAGTGGATTAACCTACAAATCTAGGTACTTTGAGTGGTTAGATACACTCTCACCCATAAAAACTACATACCATAAACCTAAGGGAACGTGCTTCCCATGTCCCAACCTTTTCACATCCTCGTTCCTCTATCATTTATTCTAAATAATTAATTAATATATATTAGGTGTGATGCGAATTGACGTTGAACATAAAAGTGGTAAATGTGGCCAAAGTTTGTCGCTTAGTGTTTAGCCAAGGAATAACATCACCCTCCTCCACGACTCTATTGCGATCACCTTAGAGTAAAACATCCAAATGAGATTAGCATAAATCTCTTTTGGTAACCACATAAGTAGAGGTAACCAATGGTAGTAAGGGAATTATTAAAGTCATACACCTTGTTTAATGATATATGTGCATTAGTAGTTTTTCCTAATAGAATGGCTTAAGTATAGAACTCCTCTCATATCATTCTCTCGTGGAAGTTATGGGAAAGTAGATCTTATGTTGATATAGAAGAGTTAGTAGACTAACTATAGTGTTAGACTGCATTTAGAGTGTTTCCAGCTATGATGATGGGTTGGTTCTCCTTCTAAGGCTTTATAAGTGTTGAAGTGTTTGTAAATGATATTAGAAGTATTTTTTAAGCCACATAGTGTAGAAAACGTATAAAAAAGTGATACAAAAGTGTCCACATCACAAGCTCCTTTATATAATGTGAATATGTTGGAGCACAACAGTAAAAAAATTAGAATGTTGAGCACCAATATGCTCAGGTTCAAAAGTAAAGTAGGTATGTTAGTACCTAAACATTCAACATTTTTTTGATCGCGACACTTAGGTGACCACTTCACCTTCCAATGTAAGCATGTTGATGCCTAATGTTCAAAAGTTGTTAACTTAGATACCAATGTGCCCATGCTAGGTTACCGCATAGGCACATTGATGCCCAACATTCAAACAAACATTGATCCTAACATTAGCTCCTCAAAACATGGCCACTTCTTTGCTCAGAGTGGCCATGTTGGAGGTAATGTGGCCACATTACTCTTAATAAGGCCACACTAGTTTTTTTTTTTATCGTTCAAACTAGGCACATCGATTTTGGATGTACTCATGTTGGATTCCTACCTAGAAAATAAAAAGTGCAGGAAATGGATGGCTATAAGCCCCTAGATTTTTCGGTAATATAGTAAACCCTAAAGAACCGGAAGTCAAACCGGGACCCTAAAGTTAACCTATTCTATGTTTAGTCTAGTGAATCTAGACCCGATAATCCTGTGTTCTTGAACCTTAAACAACAAAATTAAGATAATTGTGGAAAATGGTTCGTAATAATAAGGAAAGCTTAAAAATAACAGATTTTCAATTTTCTAATGTCTTTTGGATCTGAACGGAATCAGTTTTTGAAAATCGTCCCTTGGTACATCGGATAGTGAAAATATTCCTACAATACCATTAGACTCGTAAAAATATAAGGTTTTTAAAAATATCAGTTTTAGAATTTTTCGGTAGCTAAAAATATCAGATATAGGTCGTTTACGCTATTTTCTTTACTACTGATATTTTAATTGTCTAGTCTACTATTCATAGTACTATTTTACTATTCATTACTATTTCACTATCTCTACTTTTTCTTACACTCTACTCTTACACACTATCATACCTATACCTTACAATTTACCTTTCTATATAATTTTAATCACATCACACTTTACATTTTTTTTATTACAAAACAACAAAATAAATAATTTCCTCCCCCCTTTACAAGCCAAAACCAGTGCCCCACACCCATGCATCATCCCATTTATTTTCTTTTTCATTTTATTTAATTACATCTAATTTCCACTCCAAAACTCTATAAATACCCCCCTTCGTCCTTCGTCCTTCATTCTTTGATACGACTCATTTCCTATTAAAACTCTACCAAAATTACTCCACAAACACTTTCTCTCAAATTCTCTCCCAAGTTCTCTCTTCTCCATAAAACCATTTTCTATATAATACTACAACCCATTCTTTTTCTTTAACAAATACATAACCTTAGGTAAAATTTCTTATATATCTCATGTTCATGTTTTGCTTTTGTTCATGTTCATATTTTCCATTTTATGTTATTGTATTATGTTGTTGTTTTATTGTTATTATTATTTGCTCTAATCTAACTTTTATATAGTATTATGATATTATGTGTGTATATATATTTCTTTAGAGCATATAAGCTCACTTGTTATTTATTTATTTCTATGCTTTGCAATTTATTTATTTACTTGTTTTATGCAAATTATTAAGACTAGTCTTTCTAGTCTTAGACTTGTCCATATCAAGTCAAAATAATTTTCCTTCTTTTCTTCTTTTCTTTTTGGGACTATCTTCTTAGTCCCGGGATACCTTGATGAAGCTAAGGTTCTTAATACTTGATTATTATTATTCTCTTATTTATCTTGTATATATCTTATCTTATTATTTAATATTATTATATTTCTCATATTGACATATTCTCATTCATACATGAACATGTTGATATTGTCTCAACAACCATGAAAAGGAGTTTTCTTAAGTAAAAAAAAAATAAGAACTCTCTTTAAAAATAAATTTTTGTCATGATTTTTCCATAAAAACATAAAATTTTATCTTAACAAATCTTTTCAAAGTTAGAAAAGTTTATCACAAGTTTCTAATAATAGTAGTACATGGATTTCATCCAAGTATAAATAAAGTAAAATTGTCACATACTCTCTTTTTAAACTAATGAAATAAGAAAGTTTCTTTGAAAATTAATATTGCTAAATCATTGTTCAACAAAGGTTTTTCTTAAACTCATTTATTGAAGTTTTCTACCAACACTCTAAAATACTAAAGTGTAGACAAGTTTTACAAAATTATCAAAAAATAACCTTTCTAAAGATAAGCCTTACTTAGGAAATAAAAAATAGTAAATGACTTAGAAGATCATTGATATTATTTATTTAAAGTGAAAATAACCTTAGGAAAATTAAGTTCAAGAAACTTTAGTCACTACCAAGAGATTTTTAGAAAAATTACATTTTTCAACCACTAGAAATAAAGTGTAGGAATCTTAGAAGACGAAGATTATTTTTTTGAAAATTTAATTATTCTCAAACTTAAGAAATTGAGTTAATAAAGGAAATACTCATTTACAATAATTCAAGAAATTTTTCTAACAAAGCAAGGTGAATTTTTCCAAAGTCTTAGCTTTTCCAAACCTTTAAGACACATTGTTTTAGAAAAATTATTGTTAAGACAAAACCACTAAATTCATGCATACAATGTGAGTCCACACATATATATTCAAAGGATTTTTCAACTATACAAATAACTATATTTTTGTACAAGAATTCTTGAATGGAGAAAAGTTTGAAAACTTGAGTTTTGAATCTGAATGTTCATGATGATTCTATATGTCACTGTTCCAAGACCCAAATGGATTCTTTTGATAAAAATAACCTCAAAAATAGATAGATATTTTCGAATAGGTAGAAATTGGTATATGATATGCGAAATTCCGAGTTAAAATGAGCAAGTTATGGTCATTTTAAGTTGAAATTTCCATTCATACGAATTTTGACGAATTCAATAAAATAGAATTAGAGAATTTGAGTAAATCTTGGATGAAGTACTCATTTTAGGTATTTCTTTTGTTTAGGTGTATCAAGGACCAAGATCTTCTCTTTCCAGAGGATTACTTCGACTCGTAAAGATTGCTATGGACGAGTGAGTTTCCTTTACGTTTATGTATTCACACATGTGCTTGTAGAATAGAGCACCAGATGTTAGGAAAAGATAAAATTGATACGTATGCGGGTTATCATGGGAGTTATGTGTGTGAATTGTTTGTGTGATCAATAAACGATAAGTATATCGGAACCCAATCTATGATTGATATAATTGTTTCTATGTATGTATTGCTATGTGTGCAATTATTGTTTGATCGCTTTAAATAAATTAATGTCGAATTGGATACCCCTTAAATAAATTGCTCATGCATATCACTTAGAATATCATTTTGCATTCTTGCTATTACTCCTTAGTGTGGAACCAGAAATGTATGATACCTAGCTACATCTTGATGATTTAGGACGTTCGGGGAATACGACCTCAAGTTGTAGCCGAGCTGGATCGATCGCTTTAGGTAAGGAAAGCTTGGGGACTAGTAATACGATTCGTTGGAACCCTAGGATGCGGGTAACTTTAAAGGAGGTTGTTTGGGGCCCAATTCAAATCATTCCCTAACCACTGATGGTGGGGTAAATCCATCATACATACGAAACCAAATAGTCGTATGTACTATTTGATCATACGGTTATTGCATTTCATATGCTTGCTTAATGGTTGAAAGCCTGTTTTGAGTACTTTTGCCTAAGGAATATCTCACTAAACTAGTTATGTTTATTCCCCAATAGACTTTTGATATTGTAGGACCTTTGTTTCGTACCCGAGACCATCTTGATCATTCGGGTAGAATCTTTATTTTGGAAAGCTTTTGGAGGAACTCTGTTTTGAAGTCATAGACTAGATTTCCTTTCAAATCTTCTAGCTTTAGTTAATTTCGTATTAAGACTATGTTGTTATAGAAATTATCAGGGGAATGCCCCGTAGAAGTTATAAGACATTATATTTTGATGAAATATATTAAGTATTATTTTGTATGTTCCGCTGCTAATATCTTAAAATGCATTACTCCACTGATCTCCCTTTGATGTGAATGTACGCCTTGTACGATATGGAACCTTTCGAGTGACTCAGGTAGTCATTCTTAAGTTTTAATATTGTGTACTGTGGGCTGTTACGTTTAGGGTACCCATTGGGCCGTGACAGTGGCCACATCACATTTTCTTTTCTTTTTTTTTTTTTTCCTTCATCCAACATGGGCATTTTGATATGGGAAGTACCCGCATTGGCTTTCCAGCTTAAGAAATAAATTGGATAGGAAATGGATGTGCCACTTCAAATTAAACGTGGCAACATCATGAATTTCTTTTCATACCAATGTGGGCACTTTAAGTAGAAGTGCCCATGTTAATCCTCCCAAAGTGCCTAAATAAGGCATAATGTGCCCACATTAGACTAATATAGCTACCTTGTTTTTTTGACGTGGCCACTTTGGTTGTTGCACTATATATATATATATATATATATATATTCCTTTCCCACTCACAATTAATTTCATGCATTTACATAGCTCTTGCTCACAATACACTACTCTTTAACTCTCTTAATGTAAACCCTACATACTTGTGTCGTTAAAACTTAAAATAGCTAGTGACAACAACACTTCAGTAACAGTCAAACTTGAATGAGCTTAATGATTTGTGGCTTTTTTGTGATGAACATCCTAACACTTCATGATGGTTAACCACTTTGATGACTTACTTAAGGAATTCTAGATTTTTTGCCTCCATGTCCATATCTAGGATTACTAAAAATATCCTTAGGCAACATTCAGCTGCAATGGGGTATTGCCAGCCATTACCATGAGCTACATGATCACTATCAATGACAAACGAGAATATAGATGTGGCATTTGTTGTTGTATTCATTTTTCTTTGATCATGACATATGTCTTTAGTTATAATTCTTTGTTTACAAGAAATCAACTTTAGCTAAACTAGGCCATCTTGCCTATCCCAAAGTAATGCGGACTCTATTGTAACTAGTTGTAGCACGAGATGACCTAGAAAGAGACTGTGGTGTGTGGAAGTTTTTCATCAAAGAACAACCACCGTAAGGAGGTGATGTTGGAAGTGCTTAGTGCCAAACTTGTGGGAAAATAAATGTCTAATAGGTCCCATAATGGCATAAGACACCTCATGTGATGCATTGAATCGAATAGGGCGAATGGACATAAATTAATTAAAGAGCACACCACCAAAAAAACCACTGGCAACTATAAACCCCTAGATTTTTCAGTTCCTTTAAAAGTGAACCCTAAAATAGTACTAAAACCTAAACCTTGAAACCGATCTAAGTTAATCTTAAACCCTAGAAACCCTAGACAATGTCGATAAGTTTGATAACCCTAAATGTCTAATGAGTAAGATGAGAATAGAAAACCTTAAATACTAAACTCTAAGAAAATGAGTGCCACAAAAAACAGAACGAAATACAATAATCATTTGATGTGTAACTCTACGCTAAATGATTCATGTATTTGATGAAAATCAATACAATATATTTAAATAATATACAATAATAATAAATATAAAGTAATTTCCTATATTAGTAAAAAATTTCATTAGTTTAACTATATATTTCCATATTCAACCACTAGCACATAAATCCAGATAGCATGAAATTGATGTTTGTTCATAAGGATGTAACTTGACTTTTTTTTAAAGCTACATGTAAAATTGCTAGTACTTGATCTCTGGTAATCAAATAAACATCCATAACTTCCAATTTGGATTGTCCTCTAACACATATAGGAATAACTAGTGGTTTCCTCCCAAAAACTACTTCAAACGGAGTGATATTAGCACTCTCATGTAATGAGGTTATATGTAAACTTTGCCTATGGTAAAAACTTCTTCTAATCCTTTGCTTTGTTGTCACAAAGCACCATAAATATTGCTCAATTACTCTGTTTAACACCTTTGTCTATCCATCTGATTGAGTATGATAGGCACTGCTTATATATAAAGTAATCCCACTCAATTTGAATAATTCTTTCCAGAATTTGCTCATGAATATAGGGTCACAACTAGAAACAATCGTACATGGAAACCCATGATGTTTAACAACTATTTCCAAAAATAATTACACTACTTTTGTAGCTATAAAGTCATCTTCCAATGGTCCTAAATGGAAATACTTTGAAAGTTGATCCACAACTACTAAAATAATTGAATAACCATGTGATTTAGGTAGCCCAATCACAAAATTCATAGAGATATCCTTCCAAATTTGTTTTGGTATAGGTAAAGGACTTAATAATCCCTATGGCTTTTGAGTTGGGTATTTAATTTTCTGTCAAATTTGACATCCTCTCACAAATAATTCCACATCCCCCTTCATCCCCTGCTAATAAAATTGAGAAGCCAATCTTTTATATGTCTTTGAAACACCAAAATGTCCTATAGGAGGTATGCTATGAACCTCCTACAGTATTTTCGGAATCAAAGTAGATGTTGGTACTAGAAACAATTGAGATCCACTATACAATAATCCATTACACCATGTAAGGGACCATTTACTCTCTACTCCCTATCTCAAATCCTCAATTAGCTTAACAAAAGCTAGTAAAGAAGAATACTCAGCTTGCAACTCCTCCACAAAATCAAACAAGGCATAGAATATGCTAAATACTAAAAATTAGAATCATTCTAATGTGATAGTGCATTAGCCACCACATTCTCCTTGCTAGCTTTGTAAATGATAAAATAATTAGCCTAACAACTTAGTTAAATACTTATATTGCTTAGGCATTCAAATGATTTGAGCTAGAAGCTCCTTTAGACTTTAGTGATCGGTTTTGATTATGAAACAAGACCCCAACAAATATTGTCCCCACTTCTTTATAGCTTCAAAAAAAGCATGTAATTCACAAACATAAGTTAATGCCTTTATTAAATGCACATGCATTTTCTTACTAAAAAATGCCACTAGTTTCTCTTATTGTACCAATACTACTCCCATCCTTAATCCCAAAGCATTTGTTTTCTACTGCAAATGTTTTGTAAAGTCAGGTAACATTAAAATGGGAGCTATCGTTAATGCTTCCTTAAGTTTTTCAAATGCTACACTTGCTTCTTCAATCCATTGAAAATTATCTTTCTTCAACATTTCTATCAAAGGATCAGCAATGGATGCATATCCCTTGATGAAACTTCTACAATATCTTAAGAGGCCTAAAAATGCCCTCAAAAGCTTTAAAGATGTTGGCAAAAGCTATTGAGTAATAGCCCAGATCTTCTGTCACGCCCCGAGGGGTACCCTAAACATGGCAAGTCCGCCGTACACAATATTAAAGCCTAGGAATGACTACCTTAGTCATGCAAAGGCTTCCATATTATATACAAGCGTACATCACAACCAAGGGGACGCATCGGAGTAGCGCAATTTACATTGATAATAAATAATAACAAGGCAAAGAGAATACTTATCATAAAACATACTATTGCATCTCAAGTCTTAGAGCATAACCTACTTCAAATAAATATGCATTACTTATCATATAGGTCATTTCATATAAAGATCCTTACAACATTACTTCATCTTATGATCCCATCTCCTTCGTCGAAGCTTAAACCATCCATCTATGACTTCCTTAATGTCATGATCCTCAATTTAAGCCACTGGTATACCTGTTTCAACAAATCTATAGGGGTATAAGCTACAACTAGCTTAGTGAGATATTCCTTTTCATTCGCACCATATTTTCAAACAAGCTTATTTATTTAATCACACATATGCTATGCATACAATGCATACAATGCAACAATCACATGACTACGCGAATATATATAGTCATCCGGAAACCATATATAGAACGGATTTACCCTCCGTATCAAAGGTTAGGGAATCGGGGTTGAAGGTCCTCGACCTTCTACTGCTAGTCCCCAGGTCCTCACCCACAGCGTTCGGTTGGCTCGGCTTCGAACTTAGAGTCACTTTCCCCGAGCGATTTGGATTCTCCAGGAAGGAACATGGCCCGTGGCACCGCACGATCACAGCCAATCCAACTCTACGCGTAGGAGTAGCAGCCTTCTGAAATAGATGTGACTCGATGGATGCTATGCGTGAACGTTTTATTGTTCTTAGGTCAAACCTTATTAAGGTTTATTAGGGCGATCAATGAAAATAAACAATCATACAAGTAAATAAACAAAATTATTTAAACAAGCAGATCGAAGTTGTGATATTCTTAATTCTCAATTCACGCATAAACATAGAATCATATATGAAATCCCGAATTTCCCAAATATATATCTATTTTTATCTTTTGCTAATATACTAATGCTACTACTTTACAAGCACAAGCAAAGTAACGAATTTAGGAGGAATAACTCACTCGTCCATTTCGCTATCTTCTTAGTCGTAGTGATCCTCGGGTAGGGTATTCTCGTATCCTTCGTCTCCTAGACAAAAGAAATACCCGGGATAAGTCTTTCATGAATTTCTATTCTTGGATATTCTAAACTTTACTTAAAATCGTGGTAAAATCGTATAAGAAGAAATTCCAACTTTAAAATGGCCATAACTTGCTCATTTTAACTCATTTCGCATATGATATACCGTTTTCTACCTATCGAAAAGTTCTATCCATTTCTAAACTTATCTTGGTCATAAAAGGTCATTTGGGTTCCAAAAACGTCAGGTACAAATTTAAAACGAATTTTCTAAACTTTTGAAAAAATCCATTTTCTAACTCAACTTCATTTAAAGAAAATCCTTTTGTAACAAAATATATATTTGATAAACACTTTTGAATATATAGGTATGCTCACTTTATATGCAAAAATCCTAATGGTAGTGTCTCAACAATTTATTAAACTTTAACTTGAAATTTTCTTTTCAAGTATTTAAAGAAACTTTATATTTTTACTAGGTTGTTATAAATGAGTATATTCTTATTTTATTTTCTTCATTTTCCTTTTCCAAAACAAGTAAATTTTCCTTTTAACCTTAGTTTTTCATAAATTTCGCTTCTAGATAAAAGATCTATTTTTATCAAAAAGTATATTAGGTTGTTCAAAACCTTTTATAATTTTGTATTTAGGATGGTTTAGAAAATGAATCTTGTCTTCTTATATTCATTTCTAAAATATAAGCTTTTGCTTTCCAAAACTTGTTCTTTCATTTCTTTTGAAAAGAATCATTTTTATAAAATCCATTATTATAAATCTTACCTCATTTATATTCCTTGGAAAATTAGTTCCCTTCTTTTAGAAATTTGAAAATCATTATTTTTCCTAAGTGGGTTCATAACTTGATGAGTTGATTTTTGTCTTAACTTTGAAAACTAGTTTGTTCCTTAGTTTAGAAAAGAATTTAAGTCTTAAACTTTCGATATTAACGATTTATTTTTCTAAAAACTTAGATTACCATAAAATACAAAGAAAATATATTTATGTGTTTCTTTGGTAAAACTATCTTTGTTATTTAAGAAAACTTGAGAAAACTTGTATTATTCTATTCTAGATTGTTGATAATAACTTCATGTTTTTGTGGTAAATCAATAATTGGAAACTTAGCTTTGAGTTCATTTAGTAAAATAAGATTCTATTTTAGACTAGTTGAGACATTAACATTATGCAAATGCAAGTATCATGAGCATATAAAAAATAAGAACATAGAAAACTAAAAAATAATTAATGAGCAAGAAAATAAAATATCAAGCATTGGGAACCTTAGCTTTATCAAGGAATCCCGATCAAGTATTGGAGCCTTAGCTTTATCAAGGCATCCCGGACTAAGAATGGACTAGTCCCGAAAGATTAAGGAAAATAAATAAAAGATTGTTTTGACTTGATATGGACAAGTCTAAGACTAGAAAGACTAGTCTTAATATCAACATAAAATAAATAAATTGCATAACTTGAAAATAAATAAATAAATAACAAATGAGCTTATATGCTCTAAATAAATATAATATACATAATATACATAAACTATATATATAAGCAAATAATCACAATAATAATAACAACATAATAAAATAGGAAGCTTATGTACAAGAACAAAACATGAACATGTTGTTGCTTTTACTACTCATATGAGTTTCAAAACAACATCATAGTCATGTTAAGTTACATGACATGGATGAATAATAGATGGAAGAAATATTACCTAAAGTATATAAGAGGTATGAAGATGGTAGATGAAAGGGTATTATGTGAGTAGTGGTATGTAATAGATAGTTTATGTATAAGGAATGGTTTTTGTGATAAATTGGTTTGAAAGAGTTTTTGTAGAGAGAATTCTTGAAGAGAGAATTTGTGGAGAGATTTTGAGAGAGTTTTGGTAGTGTAAAGAATTGTGTGAAAGAATGAAAGAGGAAGTGAGTATTTATATAATTTTTGGAGTGATTTTTGGATGTAATAAAATAAATTGAAAAAGAAAAATTGGATGCATGGGGAACAAATAGGCGCCGGTTTTGCTTGCATTAAGAGGGGAATTTTGATTTATTTTATTTGTTTGTGTAATAAAAGTAATGTGTAAAGTTTGATGTGATTAAAGTTGTATTGGAAATGAAAAAAAGGTAAGAAAATAGATATGTAGGTGTAAGAAATAGGTGTAAGAAAAAGTAGAGATATGTTAATAGTAATGAATAAGAAATACTATGAATAGTAGACTAGAGAATTAAAGTACCGGTAGTAATAAAAATACGCGTAATAATGCGATATCTGTAATTTTTAACTACCGAAAAATTTTAAAACTGATATTTTTGGAATCCTTGTATTTTTTACGAGTCTATTGGTATAAACAGAATATTTTAATATTCCGAGCTTCGGGACACGCTTTTCGAGAACCGATCCCGTTTGGGTCCGAAGGTCACTCGAAATTCACGAATCTGATATTTTTATGTTATCCTGAACTATTCTAGGTCATTACCTTAATTTTGTTTTCTAGGGTTTGAAAACGTGGGATTGCCGGATCTTAAACACTAGGGTTCGTTATAGACTTGTTGACTTTTAGGGTTCCATTTTGATTTCCGATTTTTACTGAGTTATTCGTAAGATTGTATAATTTTCGAGTTTTGTTTGTTTTAAAAATTTTAGCTCGAAATTTATGTTTTATTTTATTTGTGATTATTTAATAGTTTTTAGTTCTCGGGATCGTTTAACCGAGTCTAAGGTTATGAGTTGACTCAGTTTGACTTTTGGTAAGAATTTGAAATTTGTGACTTTTAAATTTTATCGAAGGTTTTAAGATTTTGCTGTTGATCGTTATTTGGATATATTGTCTTGATTTGCGTGTTAGGAAACGGTTAGATGATTTAATTGATGTACGAACGTTGATTAAATTGGTAGTTGAACTTTATATTTTGTTTCAAGGGTTCTCGTTTTCTTAAGATTGAGAAAACTCGTTTTTTATCTTTATTTGGAATTAAGTTTTAACTTGTTTTGATTTTTAGGGTTTCGTTTCTGGCGCTTGTCTTGATTTAGAATTTAGTTTTAACTTGAGTCGATTTTTGGGATTTAAATTCTAAACTTTTAGAATTATTTCTATGAATTATGAAAATTTTGGGGGTTTACATCTTCATTGGATCAGGCTTAACTCCTTTTGGTGTCACAACATGCCTCAAGTATTCCTTCGCTGTATGACTGAAAGCATACTTTGATTTCTTTAAAATAAGGTATTATCAGCAAGTATGGTAAAAACCTTTTCCAAGTGTGCCACATGTAAGTACAACGTCTAACTATAAACTAGAATATCTATAAATCCCTAGATTTTACGATAGTTTTATAAGTAGGTCTTAGAGACAAAATTGAAGCCGGAATCTTATGGTCAAACAAAGTTAACTTTAAACCCCTAAAAACCTTATATGATATCAGACAGTTTCAAAAACCCTAAAATAGTAAATAAAATCACAAAATGAGATGAACTTGAATTATGATCCGGATATATGCCATATACCCTAAGATGATCATATTCACCAAATTCAATTCGTTTCAAGCTATTACAGGATCGGTTTTCAAATTAGGATGCATCACGCAAAATGAATTAAAATATTTCGATAAATAATCTACACTAGTAAAATAATAAAAAATTCATAAAATATCTTATACAATTTTTACGACTCATAAAAACGCCAGATATAACATTTATACGTGTATTTTTATCTTTACCAGTAATTTAATTATCTTGTTTATTATTCAATTATTATTCACTACTATTCACTCTACTTTACTTTTTCTTACACCTACTCTTACACTCTTACACACCCATTCCTTATATTACATTACTCATACTGCTTTTTATCATACTTTATTTAACTTCTCTTACACTTTACTACAATTTTTCTTCTTAAATTAATGTTTAATCTCTCCCTCTCTCCTCTCCCATGCAGCTGGCGCCTCTCTTTCTCTCTTTATCTCTCCATTTTCTTTTTCTTTTTCTTTTTTATTTGTTTTGCCTTCACTATTTTCCCTGTATATTTCTCTACAAATACCTCTTCTCTCCTTTATTTCTTTCACACTTCTCATACACATAACTCCTCTACCGAAATTCACTCTCAACTTCTCTCTACAATTCTTCTCTTGAACACTCTCCCTCTCCATTTCATACACATTCACCTT
This sequence comes from Combretum micranthum, assembly GCA_024138025.1. NCBI lineage: Eukaryota > Viridiplantae > Streptophyta > Magnoliopsida > Myrtales > Combretaceae > Combretum > Combretum micranthum. The sequence goes on from JAMXBD010000572.1 coordinate 179,861, forward strand.
TCTTTAGGTAAATATTCTAAACACTTCCTTCTTAGATATTTATTATATGACATGTATGTATATATCTTATATGTTTTCCAAAATAAATTCCCCAAATGCTAAATATTAAGAATTGAAATATAACAACACATTAATCTCATGTTACATTATCATGTTATATTTATGTTCATGTTATACTTATTTTGGGTTTATGTTACTAACTTGACTTCATATATATTAATATGTATATGTAGTAATTATAACTTTTAGGGCTTAAAAGTTCATTAATCTAACTCTTCTATTTTATGCTTTTTATTTCATGCACATTAATTATTTCTTGATTATATAAGACTAATCGACTTCTAGTCTTAGGACTGGTTTAAAAATCAAGTCCGAATAAAACTAAATTATTTCAAGTCTAGGGAAGCCCTAACAAAAATATAAGACTTCCATTTTTGGGTCTGTTTGTTTTGGCTTTTTTCCGGCAGATACAGACACTTTTTCAAACTTTTTGCTAATAAATTATTTATCAAGAAATATATATAGATAAAAAAAAAGTTGACAGTTCTCATCAAAAGATCAAATAGAATAAATATAGATAAAATTTAGATGCAAATCGGATATATTTACACATATCATTTTAAAAAAGATACAGATACAGATGAAAAACAGACAATCCAAACAGACCCTTTATTTCTTGATTTCATCTTATTGACAAAGAGACAAAAGAATTTCAAATCTTAAGAAGCCTTGTTTATGATCTAAGACTCCATTTTCTCTCTCCCATATTACTTGTTTTTATTTCATGTGGTGACTGGATTTATTTCAAGTCCCGAGAAATCTTGATAAATCTAAGACTCTCATGTTTTTATTCTAACAACTTTATGTTCCCATTTATTTTATTTATTCTTGGTATTATTTTGTGCTCTTAAATTTTGTTTTACATTCATAATATTAATTTTTAGACTCCTGTTCATGTAAGTTAATAGTGATGTTGTTATGTCGAAAAATAATTTTTTAAACATGAATGTTGATTTCTTGGCATGAAAAATGTTTATTTAAAAACTCTTTTTCGATACAAGGAAAACCTTCTATCAAAAATAAAAATTTAGAACAAGTCATATATTAAAATTTTCTTATATGGAAAAGCTTAAGAAATTTTAAGGATAATATAATTTAGAATAATTTTTCCCCATTAACACCTATAGTTCATGCTTTGAAAATAATTACCTAAAAGAATTTTATTATAAAAATGAAATATTTATGAACTCAAAATAAATATAAGATCATGATTTTTTTTAGTTAAGTATTCATATTTACAAAAATCAAGAGTTGCAATCTTATTTCAACATCCAAAAGTGATTTTTCCAAAAACTTAACTTTTCTACTTTTCATGAGAGTTGTTTTAATGAATTTTTTATTTGAAGCAATATCATTAAGATCATGCATGTAATATGAGTTATTATCATTATTATATGATTTCTAAATATGGAAATATTTTATACTTAATTTATAGAGTTCAAATGAAGTAAAAATTTTGAAAATTGAAAACAACAAGGTTTGGAATGGTGTAGATGCATTATGTACCATCCCATTTCAAAACCTTAATGACTCTAAATATTTAAAATAACCTTAGAAATGGATAGATTATTCAAAGTAGGTATAAAAAGACTACTCGCATGTGAAATTTTGAGTTAAAATGAGCAAGTTGTAGTCATTTTAAGTTGAAACTGCTATAACTAGGAAAAATGATGCGAATGGAGAAAATAGAGTTAGTAACCTAAGTAGAACCTATATGGAATACTAATTATGGGTATTTCCTTTGCTTAGGCGATCACTAGTTTGATGCACTTTTTCCGATGACTATTTTGATTGAAGTTTTATCAAGATATGGTTAAGTGAGTTTTTCCTTTATGCTTTATATACTCTTGTGTGTGCTTATAGAATAGAGTACTAGATTATAAGAAAAGATAAAATCATATGCATGTGGGATATCATGGGAGTTGTGTATATAATTCATTATGGTTGATCAATAAACGATAAGCACATAAGAACTTGAATGGTTGAATTATATAATTTATTTCTACGTTTATGTTGAGATGTGTGCAAATATTAGTTGATCACCTTAAATGGAAATTAATTTTGGATTGGAAATTCCTTTAAATAAATTGATTGATCATACTCACATAGTAAGTCATATTTGCATTTTGCTTCTACTCCTCTGCATGTGACTAGAAAGGTAAGTTGCCTAACTATTTCATGAGGGACTCTCATTCAAGGAATACAACCTCATGGGTAGCCATGCCAGATCGATTACTTTGGATAAGAAAACCCAAGGATTACTAGTACAGTTGTTTAGAACATCAAGACACGCGCACAATTTCAAGGAGGTCGATGGATCTGTTCAAAGTATTCCCTACCCCTTGATATAGAGGGTATAAATCCATTTTACATATGATTTTTGGTTATTTGTATGTATTTATTTGAACATATGGATGTCGCATCTCATATGCTTGTTAACAAACTTGTTTGTTTGTTTGTTTATTTTGTTATGGGTACGTAATGCTTAGGGAATTATCTTACTAAGCTAGTTATGCTTATACCCCAATAGATTTTTAATATCGTAGGTCCATCTGTTTTTGTACTCAAGGTCCCCCTTTACTTAGGTAAAGCTTATGCTTTTTGGAGATCTTTTGAAGAAATTCTACTTGAAGACCATAGAATAGATTTCCTTTAAAATCTCTTATATTATTTTTATTTTGCTATAGTATAGACTTTGTTAATATAATAATATTTTGGAGATTTTATTGGGGGAATGCTCTTATGATGATGTAGGATTATAAATCTTTAAGTTATGAAAGTATATGTTTAGTATTTCTTATATGCCATTTAATTGTTATCTCAAACTACTTACTTCATGAGTATCCCTTATTGTTGTGAAAGCATGCCTTGCATATGGTGTCAAAAGTTTTGCATGACTAAAGAAAGTCAACCCTAAGCTTTAATATCGTATACGGCAGATTGCCACATTTAGGATACCTTTTGGGGCATAACAATATCATCAAAAAATACAATCACAAATTTCCTTAGATGTGGTTTAAAAACTTTTTTCATTATAGCTTGAAAAGGCGTGAGGGCGTTACTTAAGCCAAATGGCATAACCATAAACTTGTAATGACCTTCAAGTGTTCTAAAAGCTGTTTTTGTAATATCATTTGAGTGGATTTTGATTTGATGATATCGACTCACAAATCCAGCTTAGAAAATATAAATTCCCCTTTAGTTCATCCAACAACTATTATTGCTATAAGAAATTTGTCTTTGGTTATAACTTGATTCAAAGCTCGATAGTCAATATAAAAACACCACGATCCATCTTTTTTCTTCACTAACAGTATAGGTGAAGAGAATGGACTCGTGCTACATCTTCCAACATTTCCTTGACTTGTTTCTTGATCTCTCTTTTCTAAAAATGTAGGTATCGTTATGGTTTCACATTAATAGTTGAAACACACCTTTCTAAGTGAATGTGATCTCAGTTTCTCTTATTAGTAGCAGGGATAATGACGCCTTAAAAATACAAGAAAATTTTCCTAACACCTCTTCAATAAGAGGGTTACTGGTGGTATTCAATGAGTTGCTATCAGTCTGAGCCACCAAAGTGAAACAAGAAGCAACAATATTAATTTAAAACAAATGTTTCAATTGATAGTGTGAAATATGATCCTTGTAGCTTGAATCCCAACCCACCAATGTCACAAACTGGAACTTTTAGGGTTTCTGTTCTAATTTTAACTCTAAGATTCTCTTCATAAAACAACTCAAAGATCTAGAGGTTTACAATGATGATTTGATAGATTATATACAAATTGAGATAATTCAGTTGTTAATTGTTGCATTTAGTACATTATAGCCCCTTGTACAAGTGATAACATGTGTGTATGTTACATAGAAGCTCATATTGTTTTCAATATCTCAACCATTTGAGACTTCAAATTTTTAAAAATTTTATATTGTTTGGATTCATATATTAGGATTTAGTAATAAGGTGAAACTCATGATGTGAAGCATATTTGGAAAGCCTTCCTCCTTTTTTTTTTTAAAAAAAATAATAAGTTCAATAGGAGATAGAAAATTTCAATTTTATTTATCTAATTAAAAATCAATATTTATACTATTAGATTATAGATGTTTTGATATATTTGAAAGACAATTGACCATGAATCATAATTTAAATTGATTTACATAATAAAACTCTTAATTTAATATTTTCTAAAATATGTATTACTAATTTTTTGGTAATAACTTTCTATTCCATATGCCAATAGATTATGGTTATATTATTTTATTTTTCGTTTAGCACTGTTTATGGTGATAAAAATAGGATGGAATCAAGAGAAATGTGTTGAAAAGAACGAGAATATTATATTTGATAATCAAAGAAGAAAATAGAAGTCTAAGAAAACAAAACCCATGTGTCGAGCATATATTTTGATTTTCGGTTCAATTTCCTTTGATCTGATTTGCATCAAACCCTAACCCGTTTGACATAAATCCTCGACTAAGAATTAAAGGAAATATTAGTTTTGAAAATATATTTTGGAGTTGCCACCTAACTAGAGTAAAAAAAAAAAAAAAAAAAAACAAGATCAATTGGTATGTTGATATCGGTTTTGCTACTGGTCCACAAAAAAAATCATTTTGAAAACAAGAACCAGAAATTAACTTAAGTCAGGAGGCTAACCTATTAAAACCTAAAGGATTACTACTTTAACTTTCCAATTTTAAATTGCTTTCTTTTAAACCCTAATTTCAAATTCTAAACTATTTACAAAGATCTAACTAACCAATCTTATGGCTAATATTTACAAATATGTACAAATTTACTAATTTAATCAACTAATCAAATTCCATCAACAATCATATATAATCTAAGAACTCAAAATAGTCAAATTAATCAAATCCTATCAATATTCACATATTCTAAACTAAACTAAGAGAATCAATAAAATCAAATCAAACAAATTCACAAAAAATTTCTTTTACATATTTTAAGTCTCCATTTAGGTGCCTAAGTACGTGCTAATCGGGATCAGACAATACTTAGTTCTTTATTGAAAACTTTAATTTATTGATCAATTGTAGAAATTTTAATTCTTTTCGCTTTAAATTTATTAAATTTTGATAGTTTTGACAAAATTAGCTTTTTGATTATATGGATCCGAAGATTTATCAATTTAAGTTCTTGCTATTTCTTGCTATTTTATAAAAATCAAATTTTTTTCTAAGTGACAAAACTCTTTAAGGAAACATAGCATATCAATCCATGTGTTATCATTAATTAAATTATCACAAGAAATCAAATTTCACACATACAGGAGAAAAAAAATTTATTACAAACATATCAAAAATGAAATATTTATAACATCAAATGGTATATCACGAACATCATTGTTATCATATAATAACTTATTATTTGAATACATCATGGCAAAGATTCAATCTATGTCATTAAAGTATTTGAAAAAAAAAAACTGAATTTATTAGTCAAGTGATCATAGTGAAAGTCAAAATCAAAGTGTTATGATAATATCAATAAATCAAATTTATGAAAATCAATTAGCAAAGCCATAATAAATCTTGTCAAGATAAAAATTAATTTAAGAATTTTAATAGCAATTTTATACAATATAAACCTAAGAATTTAATCTATAAACAATAGTACAAAGCAATCACTCAAAAAGACATATTAAATAACCTCATCCTTTGAATGCCTAAACAGCTAATAATAATATGTAATATTTATTATGTCAAAATCTTATTATTAGTTATTATTTTTCATTGCTACAGTGCTAAAGTAATTTATTAACTTATAATATTATATTACTAGTATGCTTTATTAAGTAAAAAAAAAAGGGCTTACTTGAGGATTGAACAAGCACGCGGGAATTGATAGTCGGAACTCCGGCTGGTCGACTTGAGACAGACGAATGGAATTGGGTTGGGGTGATTATAAGGCGATGCGGTGGCCGAATAAGAGGGCTTTGAAGCCTTCGTTCTGCCAAACACTCCGGTAGCTTCCAATTGCTCCGATTTTCCTTTTTTGACAAAGAATTTAAAATTAAAATGTTGAAACCTAAATTTGAGAACACCAAAATGAAATAAAAAATTGAGAATAAAATAAAAAATTGGGAGAGAGCAGACCCTTTTTTTTTAAATAGAAGATGGGGAGACTATTTATATGTTTTAATTCTGCTCAAAACTTTCCTAAACAATCGATTGAGAATCTAAGGTTCTAAGAGACGGTTTTCACAAATTTGAAAAAATTGAAGCCAAAACAGTTTTAACTTTCCCATTAAATGTCCTGTTAGATATGTCTTTCCCATATTATAACGACCCAAATCTTCAATCTTGCCTAGAAAACGAATTTCAAGCATTTTTAAATTTTTGGGGAAACTAACAAAAACACGTTTTTCCCAATTTTCAAGCCCGAATTTGAAAAAATTATTGTTGATGAAAACACGTAATTTGCATACCAAATTAAACTACTCTATACCTAGTTTCCATATGTGTATTCGGTTTGTGAAAATCAGGTATAGAAATAGGCCGAAAATGGACCCAAAGAGGGCTTAGAAGATGAATAGTATTATTATTTATTATTTTTTTAATTTTCTGCATATTATACTATATTATATTTGTATATATATTACATCTATTATATTTATTTCCCTTAATTTGATTTATTTTCCTAATTTTTATTTCTAATCCTAATGCTTATAATTGCAAATATTCCTTTAATTTAGCCATATATATACTAATATTAACATCTAATTATCAATAATTTGACAAAAATAAATTGTCAAAATGTGGTGTCTACAGCTACCCCTCTTTATGGTGAGGTTTGTCAAAACCTTATCATAAAGATAAAGTAGACCTCATTTTGCCTTTAACTTATTTGGAACTCCCATTTTTTGAGCTGGGTGAGAGCTTTTTTATGTTTTGATATCCTCCTTAAGCTACTTCTTGAGTAAAGATGCTTCATGTACTGAACCATCCCTTGATTCAGGTCTCATGTACTGCGTCCGTACTTGAATGGAGGTCACTTTTTAAGCGAAGATAGGATTGCTTCTTGAGCAGAGACGATTCATGTTCCGAACCGTTGCTTTAAGCTGGATCACTTCTTGAGCAAAGGTGATTCATGTCATGAAACGCCTCTTGAACTGTGTTACTTCTTGAGCGGAGGTGACTCATGTTCTAAAACTTCCTCTTGAATTGGGTTGCTTCTTGAGCGAGGGGATTCATGTTCTGAAACTCCTCTTGAACTGGGTTGCTTCTTGAGCGGAGGTGATTCATGTCTTGAAACTCCTTGAACTGGGTTGCTTCTTGAGCGGAGGTGATTCATGTCCAGAAACGCCTCTTGAATTGTGTTGCTTCTTGAGCAGAGGCGATTCATGTTCTGAAACTCTTCTTGAACTAGGTTACTTATTAAGCGGAGGTGATTCATGTTCTGAAACGCCTCTTAAACTGGGTCTCATGTTCTGATCCCCAGTAACAAATCTCATGTCTTGAGATCTTGATTTCCTCATGCTTTGCGTGGCTTCTAGAGCTAATTTCCTAAAAAAATTAATCATAGCAGTATATTTATTTAAAAAAAAAAAAACTTACCAGATTCTTATAGAAGCTTTTAAACTTGTTAAACCACTTGGTGAAGTCTGCTCATCACTAAGTTTACTCTGTCAGGCTAGAGCGCATTCACAGTGGCTATCTTTTGAATTGAGTATCCTTGTTTGTTTTGATGGTAACTGGATTCTTTTGATGGTCTTGATCATGAGACGATACAAGAGATGGTTCTTAGAGTCTTCCTTACTTTGCAGCTTGAACATATTGATTTCTTATGTTATTCCCTTGAAATAGGCATTTCTTTAAGAAAAGATCAAATCACAAAGTATTAGAATGTGTTTATAACTTTATCAATTACTCAAATCTCTCTCTCTCACAGTACGCTTGTGTTTTAAGTGTTTGGGAGATGTAAAGATGAAAGAGAACTTACTAATTAAGGTGGATGATCAATGACCAATTTGATGATTGGAGATCGATAGAGATATCTTTTTGTCGATAGATAACAAAAATTAGATCACACATAGACTAAGTAGTCAACAAATTTTCTGAACTTGATAGAATTCTCATTAATTTCTCAAGAGTAGTACAACTTGACCCCATAAGAATTTACAGGTTCTTTCAGACTTGACCATCTATTCTAATCAAAATCAATGCAGCACGAGGCAACACTCTCTTTGCTACATATGGTCCTTCATAATTAGGAACTTTCCTCTAGGATCTTGAACATTTGGGAGCACTTTTCTAAAGACTAAGTCTCCTTCTTTGAAATTTCTCGGGTGAACTTTTTTATTGAATACTCAAGCCATTCTTTGCTGGTAAAGCTGACCATTGTATAGAGTGGTCATGCTCCTTTCATCAATGAGATTCAACTGATCAATCCTGTTTCTCACCCATTCAGCTTCATCCAATTTGGTTTCTGCCAATATTCTGAGTGATGGGATTTCAACTTCAACCGGCAAAACTGCTTCCGTACCATAGACTAATGAATAAGGGGTTGCCCCTGTTGACACTTTGATGGATGTTCGGTAAGCCATGAGTGCAAAGGGCAATATCTCATGCTAATCTTTGTAAGTGATAGCCATCTTCTCTATTATTTTCCTAATGTTCTTGTTAACTGCTTCAACTGCACTATTCATCTGAGGTCGATATGGGGTAGAGTTTCGATGTTTGATCCCAAAATTTTGGCACAATTTAGACATTAATTTATTGTTCAAATTCGTATTGTTGTCTATAATGATTGCATCAGGGACTCCATATCTGGATATGATATCTCTCTTGATGAACTTGACAACTACTCCTTTGGTAACATTAGCATACGAGAATGCTTCAGCCCACTTGGTAAAGTAGTTGATCGCCACTAATATAAATTGGTGACCATTTGAGGCTTTGGTGAAATTGGCCCTATCATATCCATAACCCACATCAAGAAGGGCTAAGGTGAAGACAATGACAGCAATTCTTTGGGAGGAGCATTTATTTTGTTGGAGTATATCTGGCACAAGTAACAATGTCTCACAAGTTTGATACAATCTAATTCCATAGTTATCCAAAAATAACCCATCTTCATAATCTTCTTAACTAGCATGTATCCATTCGTGTGAGGTCCACATATCCCTTCATGGACTTCTTTCATCAACATATCTGCTTCTGCCTCATTTACGCATCTCAAGGGAGTAGTATCAAATGATTTCTTATATAATGTATTACCGCTAAGCATGAAATGAGCTGCTAAGCGTCTTAGCGTTCTTTGCTCCTTTGTTGAGGCATTTTCAGGGTACTTGCCATCTTGGAGGAATTCTTTAATATTAGCATACTAGGGATCTTTCTTTAGGACTTCCTCAGTATTCAAGCAAAATGCCGGTTCCTTCTCAATGCGAACCTTTAAAGGCTGGATCTCAACTCCACCATTGATCTGAATCATAGATGCTAATGTGGCTAATGCATCCGCGAACTACTTCAGGTTTCTTGGCATATAAGTAAATGATATTTCTTTGAATGTCTGTGCCAATTCTAGTAAATAATGGTGATAAGGCACCAATTTTGCATCCTTCATCTTGTATTCTCCTCATATTTGAAAGATGATGAGAGAGGAGTCTCCATATACGTTAAGATCATCTATCTCCATGTCAAGTGTCATCTTGAGACCCATGATGCAAGCCTCTTATTCTGCCACATCATTAGTATAAGGGAACGTCAATCTTGCTTTGTTGGAGTATCTTAAAGAGGGCCTCTTAGTGTTTTTCAGAAGTCATCAATAAACCCATCAAGGATATTTGAGCCGAGATCTTAGCAAGTTGATCGGTAATCTTATAATCACTCATCTTCATAATCTTGGTCAAGGTCGTTTTCTCATTAGATTCCTCCTCCTTTTTCTTATCTTTTCTCTGTGGGAAGAATTCCTCTGCTAATGTCTTCTCTCTTTCAAGTCTAGGGCTTTTCCAAGTTTTTCGACCATGGGCCCGGCAACTTGATTAACAGTTTGATAGACGAATGGGGTAGCTTTATAATCTTTCGGTGCAATGGGCACATGGAATTGATATCTCATCAATTTCACCTCATATGGGGCCTCTTTCTACTCTTCTTGACATTGGATAACTACCCTCTTCAGATCGAACTAGATCATTCCAATAAAAGGTTTGGGTTCTTCGATTATGATCATGGTGATCGTAGGCCCATGATTCTGGAGAGGATTGGTGTTGACATTAGGGGTCGGGGTTTCAATGAAATCCAGTTGGACCAATTTAGCATCAATGAGGTCTTGAATCTTATTCCGAAGCCTCCAAAAATAGTCAGTAGAATGACCCACTTGCCCTAAATGATAATTACATTTTAGCTCGGGGTTATAGTATATGGGTTTGTAGTCTTCTCTGGGTGTTTCAAAAGTGATCAGGTCATCGGCTCTAAGTCGGGCTAGAACTTGGCTAAGGGGTATAGGAATTTTGGTGAACTATCTTTTGGATCTATTGAATGGTCGGTTTTGGGATTGTGGTTGTTGTGACTTGGTGAAGGGTTGATTAGTGTTTAGGGTTGGTTGGTAGGCGTAGGATTGAGTAGGTTTAGTATATGGGGTTGAGCTAACTACACTGATAGTGGTATCCTTCCCTTTGTTTTTGTTAGAGTACTTGGAATCTTCCCGATAGTAATGGCATTTTCAATTCTGCATCTGGCCAATACTATCTCAGAGAAATTAGCAATAGTGTATCCAATGAGATGGGCAAAGAATGGTTCTTCCAAAGTATTGATGAAAGTGAATGTCAAATCCTTCTCTGGGATAGAAGTAGATACCATGGATGCCATTGATCTCCACCTTTGAGCATATTCCTTAAAGGACTCATCTTTCTTTCCTTATATTGCTTAAATCCCACATAGACGGGCCACTTCAATATTGAACTTGTTTGATTGTAGAAAGCCTTAGCCAATTTGTCTCAAGTATTAATCTCATCAAGATCCAATTGAGCATACCATGTTAAAGCCGGATCAGTAAGGCTATCTTGGAAAGTTTGGACCATAATTGCTCATATTGAGTGTACCGGCTCATCTTCTCACATTAAGCCTAGTATGTAACTTTGGGCAACCAGTACCATCATACTTTTCAAAGTTGGGAATCTTTAACATCTCGGGAAAAGCCCTAGCTTCGATTGTAGGAAAGCTTGTGATTCCGGCTTGATCAAATCCTTCTGTTTTCTCAAAAGCCTTTTCTCATTGAATTGAGAGAAGCCTTTTCTCTATCTCTTTGTTTTGAGCCTCAATTTCCTTCTTAAGCCTGGAAGAATTGGTCTTGACAGTAGTTTATGGCTCATGATTAACTACTTGTTCCTCAATGTCTTGACCATCAGTCCCTTTCTTAACCTCGGAACGTCCTTTAGTAGTAGCTTGAGGGGCCTTAAAGTTTTGTGCGAGAAGATTCATTTGCTTGGCCATTTGAAACACAATTTGTTCCAAAGTAGTAAACCTTTGCTCAGAAATTGCATTGGAATTGCCAGAATTATTGTCGTTGTTCCTAGCCATTCTGGATTTAGACCTAGTGACGATTGGAATTCGAATCGGGTCGAACCGTTTAGGAGCTATCTTTTAGAAACTGAATAATTCAAAAACAAGATTCCATAGTTTAGAGAAGAATATGTATTTATTATTATATATATATTTTAGCGAAAATCTTATTATTTATTTATAATTCTCAACAGAACGAGTAAATGGTTAGTGTTAAGAAATATATACACAAAAACAAGTAAACGATTAGCGAATAAAATATACATAAAAGCTATATAAGAACATGTAGAGACAAGAATATATATATATATATATATAAAGGCACATGCGCATGCAAATTGAGATGATGAAGAAGCTTTGTGGCAAAAATCATTTTATTTCATTAAAGCTGAGTTTACTAAAGGAGTCAAAGCATGACCTAAACATGACAAAATCGAAAAGCTAAATAAAGAGACTTTAATCCTAAACCAAATGCTTAATCTTGCGAGGACACATTAAACGGACCTTCAGCTCCTTGATAGTCCTCTTCATCGTCTGTAGTTGAGCTTCAAGTGCTTAAACCTTGGCTTGAGAACTTTGTACTTCCTCTTCCATCTCTTGCTCCCCCTTCTTCATCTCTTGGAAGTGAACCTCTACCTGGGCTTTTTTTTATTCCACATAAGCTTGTGCCTCCGGGTCGGGAGTGGTAGGTGGTCGACTCAACACATCGGGAGCTTGAAATTCCAACCCATCTACCTTTACCCTTTGGTTGAGTATGTATTCTTTAGTGGCCCGATATTTCTTCGTCTTAGTATTAATGGGGTCTATCACGTAGATCCACTTGACTTCTTTTATCTCCCATTTGGCTTGTATCAACCTTAGTTTTCCCTCTTTTTGTGCTAAAGGAACATTCGAGTCATCATATTCTATAGTAACCTTCTTTAATGATGGCTTGCTAGTTATATCTTGAAGTGCTCCATATTGTCTTATAACGCGACCCGGATAATATCTCGTAGACTCGGCTAAACCAATCAAAGGAACTGCCACATACTCCGTGCATCTGGTTATTGCCACATGAGAATGGAACTACTTAGCAATCCAAAGGAGTGTGTAAGCTTCTAGATCTTGGAGTAAATGCACCCACTCATCGGTTCTTGGGAGATCTTGAATGCGGACTCTTTCACTAAAGCTCAAAATAAGATAATAATCGTCTCTAATGTGGCAAGCTGGACTCAAATTGCTCCCATAATCTCTAGTGTGGCTAGCAAACCAAACTAACAAGAGTGCCATACTAGACTTGAACTTCCCATAGCCTCTATTCTTCAAATGGTTGAGAGATCTATTTTGTTCAGTGAGCAAGACTGAGATATAAGACTTTCCTGCCAAAAATTGGTCCACTAATTTCACCACCTGATAGTGGATGAATAGATCCATATTCGGGAAGAGGATAGTACCGAATACTGCCACTATAAAAGCATTGATGCGATTATGTTCCCATGCCTCTATACCTCTACAGAAGATGGGCTTATTATCCTTGTAACTATTTAGAGATCCAAACCACTTGAACAAGTTAGAAAGCCAAATGGAGACCAAATTGCAATTATTGAGAGCTCTAGACACATCGGTCCTCTTAATCCTTAAAACGGAGTTGAATAAGTTGATCGGCCCTTTACTAAGTTAAGGAGCATATATTCCCACATGAGTTGGTGAAGCTTGAAGAAGCCTCATTTATTCCTCAATAGTAGGACTCAAAGTATGCTCACCAAGGCAACAAGTGGCCTTATCAATATTCCATATGTCACGCCCCTTGCTCCCCCCGATTCACCGGCGAGGCCGAGGCCAACCTCTCTGGCTACTACAGGCTGGGAAGCAAGAAGACGCGATGCCGGGCACTCCGACACCTCGAAATACCCAAGGCACAATCAGGTATTGTAATGAGTAGGCAGGGCACACCCCAGTCTGCAGCCTCTAGGAGTCGAACCCCAGACCTACCCCTTTTGTTTGCCTTAAAGGCAACGCCTCTCACCAATTGAGCTGCACCTTTTTATGTCACACCCCTTGCTCCCCCCAATTCACCGGTGAGGCCGAGGCCAACTTCTCTGGCTACTACAGGCCGGCAAGCAAGAAGTCGCGATGTCGGGCACTCCGACACCTCGGAATACCCAAGGCACAATCAGGTATTGTTATGAGTAGGTAGGGCACACCCCAGTCTGTAGCCTCTAGGAGTCGAACCCCAATACCTACCCCTTTTGTTTGCCTTAAAGGCAACGCCTCTCACCAATTGAGCTTATGTCACGCCCCTTGCTCCCCCCGATTCACCGGTGAGGCCGAGGCCAACCTCTCTGGCTACTTAGTCTTGCTCACCTAATTGTGCCTTGGGTATTCTGAGGTGTTGGAGTGCCCGACATCACGTCTTCTTGCTTACCGGCCTATAGTAGCCAGAGAGGTTGGCCTTGGCCTCGCCGGTGAATCAGAGGGAGCAAGGGGCGTGACACCATAAGTAAACCAATGCCCTAAAAGATGAATGGGGACCTGGACCTTTGGTAGAGAAAGAATAGAGCCCAAACAGTCTTCAAGAATCCTCTGTTCTAGCTTGAAAGTTTGTAACCACTTATTCAAAATGGGCATCGAATCTAGTAGGCTCACAAATATGGATCTCGGGAATAAGATGGGCCTACATGTTGCCACTACACATACTGCTTGCCATACTTAATCTATAAATTAAAAAGAGATATGTTACAACACGATATATACATTTACAAAGTACATACACGGACAAAGTTACAAGAATTTACAAGACACATCTACATGAACAGATTACAAGGAAATTAACTCCTGTAAATTCAACTTTGTTTTGTAAAAAAAATTTTGAAAAACATTTTGATGGGCCATAATGCTCGATCATCATCTTCTTCATGTAGTGAATGTAAAATGGATGGGTTCTAAAGGTCCCCTGATTAATGGGCCATGGGCCACATTAAACAAATTGGGAGGCTAATTCGTGTCCCAAATGGTGGGTAACCACAACACTCAAGACTTACTGGTGCTCCCCATCCTAAGTTACCTAAGGTGGCCCGGGTTTGACCACATCTAGCAGACATTTTTTTACTCAAAATTAAATATCGCCCCAATATAACCCCATATAGATATATTTATATAATATCTGCATAAAAGCACCCAGTTAGTACAACTATTTACAAATATACAAAAATATTTATAAAGAAGAAAGCAATTTATATATGAAATGCATAAAGTGGTTAGCCCTCTAAAAATGCATCCCCAGTGGAGTCGCCAATCTGTCGAGCATGGATTTTGATTTTCGGTTCAATTTCCTTTAATCCGATTTACATCAAACCCTAACCCATTTGACATAAATCATCGATTAAGACTTAAAGGAAATATCGATTTTGAAAATTATTTTGGAGTCGTCACCTGACTAGAGTTAGAAAAAAAAAAAAGAAAACCAAGATCAATGGGTAGGTTGATCTTGGTTTGTTGCTGATTCGCGAAAAAAAAAATCGTTTTGAAAACGAGAACCATAAATTAACTTGAATCCAGAGGCTAACCTATTAAAACTTAAACGGTTACCACTTTAACTTTCCAATTTTGAATTGCTTTCTTTTAAACCCTAATTTCAATTCTAAACTATTTACAAATATTTAACTAACTAATCCTATGGCTATTTTTACAAATATGTACAATTTACTGATTTAATCAACTAATCAAATTACATCAACAATCATATGTAATCTAAGACTCAAAATAGTCAAATTAATCAAATCCTATCAAATTCTATCAATATTCACATATTCTAAACTAAACTAAGAGAATCAATAAAATCAAATTAACAAATTCACAAAAATAACTTTTTTACATATTTTGAGTCCCCATTTAGGTGCCTTTGTACCTGCTAATTGGGATCAGACAATACGTAGTTCTTTAATGAAAACTTTAATTCGTTGATCAATTTTAGAGTTTTTAATTCTTTTCTCTTTGAATTTGTTAAATTGATAGTTTTGACAAAATTAGCTTTTTGATGATATGGATCCTAAAATTTATCAATTTAAGTTCTTGCTATTTCATAAAAATCAAATTTTTTTCTAAGTGACAAAACTCTTTAAGAAAACATAGCATATCAATCCATGTGTTATTATTAATTAAATTATTATAAGAAATCAAATTTCACACATACAGGAGAAAAAAAATTTATTACAAACATATCAAAAATGAAATATTTATAACATCAAATGGTATACACGGACATCATTGTTATCATATAATAACTTATTATTTGAATACATCATGGCAAAGATTCAATCTAGTCATTAAAGTATTTGAAAAAAAAAACTGAATTTATTAGTCAAGCGATTATAGTGAAAGTCAAAATCAAAGTGCTATGATAATATTAATAAATCAAATTTATGAAAATCAATTGGCAAAGCCATATAAATCATGTCAAGATAAAAATTAATTTAAGAATTTTAATAGCAATTTATACAATATAAACCTAAGAATTTAATCTATAAACAATATTACAAAGCAATCACTCAAAAAGACATATAAATAACTCATGCTTTAAATGCCTAAACAACTAATAATAATATGTAATATTTATTATGTCAGAATCTTATATTGTTTATTAATTTCATTGTTACAATGTTATCATAATTCATTAACTTATAATTTATACTACTAGTATACTTTATTAAGTAAAAAAAAAAAAAAGGCTTACCTGAGGATTGACGCGTGAAGGGGGAATTGATAGTCGGAGCTCCGGCTGGTCGACTTGAGACAGACGAATGTGGAATTGGGTTAAGGTGATCACAGGGCGATGCGGTAGCCGAATAAGGGGGTTTTGAAGCCATCGATCTACCAAATACTCCGATAACTTCCAATTGCTCTGATTTTTCTTTTTTTACGAAGAATTTAAAATTAGAATGTTGAAACCTAAATTTGAGAACATTAAGATGAAATAAAAAAATTGAGAATAAAATTTAAAATATTGGGAGAGAGCATACCCTTTTTAAAAAAAAAAAAGCAAAACAAAAGATGGGGAGGCTATTTATATGTTTTAATTCGACTCAAAACTTTCCTAAACAATCGATTGAGAATTTAGGGTTCTAAGACACAGTTTTCACAAATTTGAAAAAATCGGAGCTAAAACGGTTTTAATTTTCCAATTAAATGTCCTATCATATATGTCTTTCCCATATTGTAATGACCTAAATCTTCAATCTTGCTTAAAAAAAGAATTTCACACATTTTTTAGTTTTTTAGGAAACTAATAAAAACGCGTTTTTCTCAATTTTCAAGCACGAATCTGAAACAGTTATTGTTGATGAAAACGCGTAATCTATGTAAGCTCCAAAAAATTTCAGTAAATAATTTCAAGATAAACTTCGAAAATAAACGCTAAAAATCACTCCAAATTAAAACCGAATTTAAACTAGTCTTAAATCACACGAATTCGAAAAATTTCCAAATCTTGGAAAATAAGAATTCTAAAAACAAAGTAAGAACTCAACATACTACAATTCCAAAACCACTACGTATGACAAATTCAATACGTGACTCCGATTTATAAATGGTGTATATAGATCCCAAAAACGAATTATTAAAAAGTAAATAACGATTAACTTTTGGAAATAAAACCCAATTTAAAAATTCGAAAACGTTTAAAAGATATTAAATACTTCCAAAAATAAAATTTAAAATAAATTTCTCAAATTAAATATGTTATATAAAAATAAAATATCAGTTTCCAAATTGGAGAAGACCTAAACCCGAAAATCACCTAGAAACCCTAACCGGAATACGATAGTTTAAGTCCGGCAATCTAGTGCCCCAAACCCTAGAGGCGAGTGAGATGTAGTTTAAATATGTAGAATCTTTGTAAATGAGTTTGTTTAAAAATAAGATTGGTAAAATTTTGACCTATTTCGAACCCGTTCGGATACAGACTTCGAAAAGCGTGTCCCGGGGCTCGAGATATAAAAAATATACTAATAGTGCCGTTAGACTCGTAATTTCATAAGATTTCCAAATATATCAATTATATAATTTTTCGGGTTATAAAAGTTACAGTTATAACCTTTTTATCGTATTTCCATTATTACCAGCGATTGATTAGTCTTTTGCACTATTCATTTTTATTTCATTACAAAATTTTATTATTTTATAAAGCCATATATTTTTAGATAAATATTTTATATGTTATAGAAAATTTTGTTTTTCTAAAATTTAGTTCGTTTTGGGTCTTTACGGGATCAGATTTGTTTAAGACCCAATACTAAAAATAAAATAAATTAATTTAATAATTGAAAAATATTTTAAAATATTTATTTTCATAAAATAATTTTTTAGAATTTTTCGGGTTATAAAAATATTATTTATAGCCCATATTCGCGTATTTTGATCATACCTAAACATACTTATTAAAATACTAAAATAATTCAAATAATTATTTAATATTAATTATGAAAAATATGTTACAAATATTTGGAATAAATTTTCTAATTTTATTTTATTTTTTATTTTATTTTATTAAGAAAATACTTTTACAACCCATACCTTCAAGTACACCTTACACATATCACTTCCTTTTCACTTCAATCTTTCTACACATTATTCCACACTTCATGGCAGATTTTTCCCCTTCTTTATGGCTGCCATTGTCCTTTATTCACTCCTTTTGACTAAATTAATTATATTCTACTCCTTCTTAAAGAAACTCATATACATTTATTACACAAATCAATTTCAAGTCAAAATTCAAACAAATTTCTCTCTCCTCTCCTCCCAAATTCATGTAGCATGGTCTTCTTGCTTGCCCTTGTTTTTTTTTTCTCTCATTTATTCAATTAAAACACTCATTTTCTCTCTCTCCTTCATTTACTCACTTTCCTCTTTCATTCCTTAGCCTTTTCTCTCTCATTTTCCTCTCTTTCTTTCTTCTTTTTGTTCTTGTTTCTTTAAACACAAGCTGCCCCCATCTCTTCCATTAGCTTCCACCATTTTCTTGAAGATTTCTAAGTAAATCTTCATCTCAAAGCCTCCATAAGTGATATAGGTAAAGTGTAATGAAGGTTTCATGCATCAAATGACCTTCCATAAGCTTAAAAGCTTAGGATGATGATGCCAATAATGAAACACTCATTTTCTCCACTTTTATTATCTTGTATTACAATTATTTTTTTTTTAAAGTTGATATATTTTGTAGATCTAAATTTTTGTAGCTTTGATTTTTGTTTATGCCATAGATCTTGTCATTTAAGTTATTATTCTTGTTATTACTTATGATTTATGCATATATTTCTCATTTATATGTGTTCATGCATTTAAAACTAGTTTAGAAGACTAGATCTAGTGTTTTGGAGTTCATAAATGCATTAGACTTTGTTTTATGTTCATGAATGACTTGTAATAGCACGATGATGGTAGAAAAGTTGTAGAAAACTCAAGATCTATTTTATTTTCAGCAAAAACAACTTTTGAAAATTCAGATGAAAATGAAACCATATTTAGAAAAGTGTTTTTTCAACTTCAAAATGTGTATTTTTCATTTAAAATGAAGGGCTTATGGTATAGACAACATAAATGAATGATTTTGATAAGTAAAGTTTAGATCTATGAGTTTATAGTTCATTACCATGGGTTTCTTTTAGATGTATGTTCATATTATGTGTAGATCTTATATTTGAACTTAAACAAAAGTAGTAAAATTCGTATTTTAGCAAGACCCCCATTTAAAAACCACTTTCCAAGTGTCAAAATGTAATTTTTACTTAAGAAAATGAAGGCTTAATATATGTATATCATCAAGACTTCTTTTTACAAGAATCAAAAATGATTTTCAAAATAAAAATTCTATTTTTGGATTTTGGCCAAGGCCTATTTTAAAAACATGTTTTCCAACTCAAAAATGAAGTTTTTATTTAAGAAATGAAAGGCTCTTAGAATAGGATATGCAAGAATTGGATTTTCATGAGCTTAGATAGATTTAATCAAAAGATATAACCAAAAATAAATTTTCTAAATTCGGATCCCAACCAAGACCAATTTTTAAAACCCATTTATCAACTCCAAAATTCATGTTTTATGTGAAAAATGAAGTATATAGGTAATAGATATCATTAAGCAATGATTTTTAAGTTAAAATGAGTTTAGGCATGGTAATGTGTAAAACAAGTAATGGAATTAAAATGGAAAAATTTGAGTTAGTGATCAAATTGTCAAATTCGTAATTTGAGATGATGCATATGTAATCACTTAATATTTGAGCTCAAATTGCAAGTTTTATGTGTTAAATGAAGTCCTTAGACAATAGATATAGTAAAGCTTCAAATTTTGATGCATTAAACAAGTTTTTCATAAGAAATATGCAAGAAATGAAAATTTCCAAAATTCGGATTTTTGTGAAAAGCTTGTTTAAAAACATATTTGCAAAATGGAAAATGCAAATTTTTGTGTAAGAATGAAGTCCTTAGTGGTTATGTATAATTGAGCCCTAATTTTCTAAATATCAAATGATTTTTACTTAAATGAATTACTCAAAAACCAATTTTTACCAAATTCGGATTTTGGAATCAACCCTATTTGAAAACATGTTTACAAAGTGTAAAATGGAAATTTTTATGTAAAAATGAAGGTCATAAGTAATATATATAATGAAGACTCAATTTTGACAAAAATAATTATATTTTCTTAAGTAACAAATCCAAAACAAATGGAAATGATCAAAGTTAGAAAATTAGATTTTTCATAAGTTGTTATTATGGTCTCGCAAAATAAAAAATTATAAAATTTCCTTTAGCAAAATCATCAAGATCATGCATACATTAAGCTCATCTCATGTTATTCATGTTAGGAAATCACTCATATTGCATGTATAGCTAATTTATATAGTAGGAACATTACAAACATTTACAAAACTATTTTTCGAAATTGAAATTGTTGCTGTCCTAATCTGATCCGAATTTTCGAAGCTTCAAAGTTTTCAAAACTTGAAAATAATATTAGAAATAGATAGATCTTTTGAAGTAGATAGAAATTGATATAATTTACGAGATTCTGAGTTAAAATGACAAGTTATGGCCGTTTTAAGTTGGAATTCCTACTTAGGACGAGAATTACAATTTGATAGTTCGTATAAAATCGTTTGGATTAGTTTGAGTTGAAATACTTATTAGAGTATTTCTTCCCTTTTAGATCCCGAAATCGATGATTCCCTGCCACCGAATTATTATTACTAGAAGACCGGTGATCCAATGGCTGAGTGAGTTTTCTCCTTGTTTTGTTACCTTGATTGTGCTTATAGCTAGTTGCATTAGAATTATAGGAACAAAATAAAAATCGATATGAATGGGGATGGGATATATGATGAGACTGTGATGAATATATGCCAAAGAATACTAAAGCATATTGAAACCATGATTCAATTGGATAACTGCACTGTTCATATTATTTCTGTTATGTGTATGATATTGGCTGGTCACTCTAAAGAATGTATAAATATTTTGACCTAAGCAAAAATTAAATTGGTCATGCATCGCATCGGACATATTACATTGGTAGCATGCTACTCCTACGCAGGTCGATCGGTATGGTCCGTTGATGCCTTGTTTGGATAACGAGCCCGGTGCCAGAGCTCATTCAGGGGTACTAAGGCGCATGTGGATGTATTCCTTGGATGAGCCTAGCCGAGTCGACTGCTAAGAGTCGAGGGCTTGGGGACTAGATGCGGTCGTGTAGACTCAATACCATTCCTAACCCAATATACGGAGGGCGTAAATCCGTTCTGTGTGTGGGTTCCGGATACCCATTCATAATTGCTTGCTCACGTGTTTGTTCATGCATAGCATATGATTGATTATAACTTGTTTGTTATGGTACGGGATTAAGGGAATTCTCACTAAACTAGTGTAGCTTATACCTCGATAGTTGTTTAAATGAACAGGTTATTTCAAGAACGCAAAGTGGGGACCGAATTGGTTGAAGCTGGGAATGACTCCGGAATTTCGACAAAGAATACAAATGTTTGAAGTTATCAGCTAGTTTATGATTTGTCTTGTAATAGTTTATGTAAGGAAGTTGTGAATGAATGTAATTGGAGTTGAATGATTTGTATTTTGAAGTGTAGTGATTCGTATATGAAATATAGCGATTTGTATCGAAAGTATAGTGGATTGTATTTCCTTTACATTGTTACTCAACTGTATCAATGTAAAATGTATCATTCCGATGTGTCTCCTTTATGTGTTAGACGCCTTGTACATAGTATGGAAGCCTTCGCGTGACTAAGGTGGTCATTCTTAGACTTTAATATTTGTGTATGGTGGACTGCCACATTTAGGATACCCTTCAGGGCATGACAATCTACATACCAAATTGAACTACTCTATACCTAGTTTCCATAAGTGCATTCGGTTCGTGGAAACCAAGTCTGAAAATGGGCTAAAAATGGACCTAAAGAGGGCTTGAAGATGAATAGTATTATTATTTATTATATATTATTATTTTATTAATTTTCTGCATATTATACTATATTATATATGTATATATATTACATCTATTATATTTATTTTCTTTAATTTGATTATTTTCCTAATTTTTTCTAATCCTAATGCTTATAATTGCAAATATTCCTTTAATTTAGTAATATATATACTAAAATTAACATCTAATTATCAATAACTTGACAAAAATAAATTGTCAAAATAAGATGTCTACACATGGAATGAAAAGTTTTCCATTTTGATTGGAGAAGGTGGTGAAAACTAATGGAAGTATACTTAAATTTATAAAGAAAAATATCTTTCTTTTTTTTTTTGCCAAATGTAAAAATATCCTCAACATCTAAACTTTTATAATAAAAAGAACAACAATTTTAAACAATCTTTTTTCTTATGTTTTTTTTATGTAGTGAGTAACAAACAATAAGAATAGAAAAATTCTTTCTTTTTTTTTTTTCCGTTTTTCTTTCTTAAACATCCAAATACGAAATAAAATTTCCTTTTTTCCTAATTAATTAGTATTTATTTCGACTCCTTTTCCAGCCTTAAATAATTTGATGCTCGGTCCAGAGTTTCGGCTCAGCAATAAAGCAGCGCAAACTTTTGGCGGTATTCTTACATTCCAAAAATGCCCTCGTCTGACTGCGGACAATGACTATGACAAGAGTGATGGCGACGTGGACATTGAAGGACGAGCCGTGCGGTGCGGAAAGGCTACCACAGGGATCCAGGCGGGCACACACTCCCTCACTGTTCCGTGGGCCATTACACGTGGCGACAAACTATTGGATATGGAATCTTAGTTAAGGACTAAAGGGCCTTTTCACAGCCGTGGAATATCGTGTACCATGCGTCGTAAACGACGGTTCCATGCACCAATGACTAGATGCCCACAAGGGACTGTCTCCTTCATGAATCATGATCTAAAAAGTTGGTATTTTTAAGAATATAGAAAAAAGATTACCAGCATGAGGTCCTCATACCACAGATTCAATTCAACCATCCAATTTTCTACAGGGTTTGTAACTTTCTCCCTAAAGACCAAATTATCCCTACTGCTGTCTCCTTCATGAATTATGATCTAAAAAGTCGGTATTTTTAAGAATATAGAAAAAGCTTACCAGCATAAGGTCCTCAAAACCTCAGATTCAATTCTGCCGTCCAATTTTCTACAAGGTTTGTAACTCTCTCTCCTCTAAAGACCAAATTATCCCTACTACTCACCACCCTCCCCTCCCCTCCCCTTCCAAGAAATGTGCATGCTTAATTAAACACCATATTGAGGTATCAACAATTGTGCTTGTAAATATTTTAAGTATGGTGTACATAATATCAAATACTTGGCTATGTTATTATTCTTAAAACTATTATAAGCAAATACTTGCCACTAAACTTTCCATCTCTCTAAAAGATTGTTAACAATATTTAAATTACCTCTTATCATTTACAATTTATTAAAGACTAGGTTTTAATTATTCTTTTTTCTATAATCATATAAAGTCTATGATCTCACATTTTATAACAACAACCATAACCAATCATTCAATCTTTAAAGTGATCTCATCTCGGATACCTTATTGTCTAACTACATATGAACTATGTTATCTCCATTTTCTTATATTTTAATATTTTAAATTGAAATAGAAGGTTATTATTTCTTAGGTGTATATTTTATTGTACAAAGTACAATTTCAAAAAAAGTTCGTTATCCCCTATCTCTATAAGTATTTCAAAGTATTTATTTTTGTACACGCATTATAGACGTGTTGCCTTCTAATTAGACATTTATGTTAAAACTTATAGCAAACATAGAGTATATCTATTATATAATAATAAGGGTATGATACCAATTCCATTCCAATAAATCAAATATAAAGATAATCAAACATCATGATCAAGACTTGTGTAGCATACCTTGCAACAAAAATAAAATAAAGTCTTCTGGGACATGTCTAAATGAAAAGAAACATTAATAATAAAAGGAACTACTAATAAAAAGCAATAAATACTAAAAGAATATAAAATTATAAACAACCAAGAGATATAATGATATTATTATAAAAAGGTATAATAGAATTTATAACAGGCAAAATGTATTGTTAATGAAATACAAATGACAAAAAATTCAAATGTGTATATATATATACATAGGTGCATTTTCCATATGTGTGCAAAAATAAGTTTTTTACTATAATTATAAAAATAAGGAAATAAAAAATATTGTCTTAACCGTATCTAGTATAGGAAATAAGACCTGAGTTTTGCTTAAGATAAATGTAGATAAGGAATATGATGGTAAGAAAGGTTATAAAGACATACTTTAAGCAAAGCTTTATGGAATATATTAGAGATTAGAAATTTCCTAAGCCCTTGGATTAAAAAAAAATTCAAATCAAACTGATTCAATGATGGTAACTCTTTAACTTATTATTAGCGTCTTAACTTCATCAATAGAGTATGTCATATTTGGACTTTGTGTGACAAACCTGCAAAACAAGTAAGACACTAGGGTTATTCAATGCAACCACTCCGATAGTGAAGTTAGTAGAGTTTTTGGACTAGTAAGAAAACTTAGTAGAGTGATAGATAGAGATTGCAGAGTTGTCATTAATGGATATCTAATAGGGTATTTATAAATCGTTTTATAAGAAGTTACCTTAGACATAGAGATGGTGGAGATTGTGGAGGCTACATGTTAAGAGGTAGCGTGACCACTATGCCATGTCTTATGAATGAGCAAGAGTTGGACATTATGGCATAATAGGGAGGCTTCAAATAGAGTGACAAAGCCCAAATGAATGTCCATCTTTCCGAACATAGAGTATATGATTGGAAAAGTTAGGAGACTTGTATAACTAAGTGAGTCGACAATAACACTAAAGAGTTGACTCATGTCGTAATTATATTGGGTCTATGTAAAGTCTTTTGTCTAAGTGTGCATGCCAACACTTACAATTCTTGATAATTCATCAGTAAAACTAAAATTCGCTAATGTTTTAGATACCTGTAGGATAACATAGGATAAGTTGAACAACAGAAAACTGAACAATTTTTTAGGAAAGGAAATAGATTTCAAATTAAATGGAAAATATTATACATTTCCTTTTACGGAATGAACTAATAACTCTTATGCCTTTGGATGATGTTGTTTATCTTTTCTTGAGTGATTTTATTGTTATGACTTGTTTAACAAAATTAAAATTAATGTCTTTAGAAAATTAAACTTTTTTGTTTTGTATATAGTATATTAACTTTTTGTTTGCTTCTATTGTGTAATATTAAACGTCAAGTCATAAATCTGGATTTCATTTTTTTTTTTAAAGTAACATCATCCCAATGTCTTATTGAAAGAAACAATTGTTGTTGTATTTTTCAATATATGCTATTATTTGAGGTATGCTCATAAGTCATCCATAATTATAACTTGCCTTCTCCCATTGATTTCCAATTTTCCATACAAATGCAATGTCAAAAGATTCTTAAGTGACATATGCAAAAAGACCTTATAACTTGCCTTCTCCTTCTATATATGTATTTGTCATTTTATGCACTTAAAAGCATAAAAACCTTATGAAAACTTAATATATGTATATCTCGTAAATAGAGCACACTAGAGTGGCTATCTAAGTCCTTTCACCTTGTTTTCTTCCTTCTGTCTCTTAACTCTTCTCTCTCTCCTCTTTTTTTTCAGTGTGGCATTCTTTCTTCAGAGCCATTCGTTAGCTGCTCTCAGGTCTGCTTGTGTTGTAAGCATATGCAAATTTTTCCCATATTCCATGAATTCAAACACAAAGAAAATAAGAAACCCAATACCAAAAAGAAGCTAAATTGTCTTCTAATGCTTTTTCTCTTTCTCTTCGTTCCCATTAGTCATCTCAAGAACATAGTAGCTCCAAAATCGCTCTCCTTGAAAACCCTAACGATCACAACCGAACTCCATGTTCTGTCAACGGTAATCATATGCTCTTCTTGTATTCTTAGCATCAAATTGTCATCTTTTAATGTAATACCACATATATGTAGGTGTAAACTTTTAAAGGCTGCTCTTCAATGTTATCTATGTCAAGGACTGTTTCTTTGAAGGTTTCACTTATATGGGTGTTGAGAATCTTTGTCAAGTTCAAGTGGGTTATAGCAGGATTTTTCTTATTTAATCTTGTCTTTCTTTATTTGGAGAGTGATGCTTTAATTTTTTTGAGGATATTTTTAAATTTTTTTTTAAATGAAGTTTGTAACGTTTGGATTTGAAAGAATAGTGGGAAGTTGGAGTTAATTAATGATGACCATAAAATGAATTTCCATGTTTTTAGGAAACTAAATTCTTTAACTTTCACATTAACTGTATTGTATTTGTTGATAATAATATTTCCAGTATTCCTTATTATAACGGGTAAGACATGCAACCGATGATTATGGTATGAAAATACCAACCCTCTCTCCCTCTCTCTCTCTCTTTTGTTTCATTAAATTGATTTTAGTAATGATTGTACCAATGGATTTGGAAACGTTGTACTGAGTTAAACTGTTGCATTTATAATAAACATGTCAAAAATTATGGAAAAGAAAGAATTTCTTTTACTTAACCTACCCAAATTTTTAATTTTCTTTGAAATGATCCTTTTAGAAAGTCTCTTTGATCCCAACAGGAAAGCTACTTTCTATTAATAGGAGTTCTGTATTCGATATCTTTACGTTAAATTGGATACTGAGGGAATAAAGATGTTTCTATTTATTTTTTCCTGCTTCGTGTTATTTTTGGATTATAGTGTGCAAGTTTAATCTTGTGGTGTATTGTAAATTCTGTTGACATTTGGGTTCTTTTGATTTTTTGGGTTATGTGCTTTTACTTTCAAAGTGATTGGTTTACTGGCTCTTGGAGTAATGCAAAATTATGTTGCTTTTGATGTTAAAATTACATTTTGTGGTGTTTTATGCAGGGGATGATCTCATTGTAATGCATGCATTATGTGACATTGTTAATAAGTCATGCATCTTCTACGATTTGGGTTCTGTTCATTTTTGCTTTTAGCCTAGTTTTCTTTTCTTTTGGTTCTGAAAGTAAACATATAATTTAATTGAAGGATGAAAATAATCTTGCATACTATGTTGGTTGATGCAGGGGATCATCTTACACAACATGGAAATTGTGTGTTATTGTGCTTCTTTCGTGCATCTCCTTCAGTGGTGTTGTTTGTGGGCCTTGCTTCATGAATGAGAATTATGAACAGATTGAAAACAGTGATGCATGTGGATTGTTTCAAGCTAATGACTACTGTTCAGGATTTACAAATGCTTTTCCTAGTGATGGCAGTCGCAGTTACATGAAAGCAAATTCAAACAGCAGAATAACTCTTGAAAGTGTTTGTGCTAGTTCTGATTCCTTCTGCTTTCCTTCGACAATACCCGGTTTTTTTTCTGAAGTGAGTACTACTAAGAGGACAGACAGAGAGCATACTGACACAGAGACTGAAGATCCTTTGCGTGTAAGTGTACAGCCTAGGCATGTTAGCAGGTGGATGAGTAATTCAAGTTGGTCATCAGACCATGGTATGTCTATATTATCAAGTGGAAGAGCTGTTTCTTGTTCTTTAAACTCCAGGACGGATATCAATGGGTTCTCAAATGGTCAAATGATTATAACTAATCAAAACAAACTTTCTTCTTGTAGAGGATTAGTTAATCACAAAGGTGCCAGTCTTAGGAGGCAGGAGGAGTCTGATCTGATCAAGTTGTATTCCTTCAGCAGTAATTTGCCTCCCCATGTGGAGATAATCCCTCCTGTTCTTGACTGGGGAGAAACATCGATATATGTTCCTTCGTTTGCCAGCATAATGGTGTCAAATATGCAGAATGACAGCATTTTACATGTCTACCATCCATTCAGCACAGATACACAGTTCTTTCCTTGTAATTTCACAGAAGCATATATAGAACCTGGTGAAGTGGCTTCAATTTGTTTTGTTTTCTTGCCTAAACAGTCAGGCTTGTCCTCGGGTAGCATTATCTTGCAGACAAGCTCTGGAGGCTATGTGGTGCAGGCTAAAGGATTTGCTATCGAGTCCTTTGGTGTTCAGCCTTTGTTTGGATTTGACAATTCTTTTACTGGAAGGTGGAGAAAGAACATGTCTTTGTTCAACCCTTTCGATGAAACCGTCCATGTGGAAGAAGTATCTTTGTGGGTATTTACTTCCCTTGAGAACACTTCTCTCATTATGGATGCAACATGTAGCTTAGAAAATTCTTGGGATTCTGATGATCTTGGGCTTTTGAGTATTAAAGATTGGTTTATAATGAAGGGTGATCATATTGATATGTCACTGATGGCAGTGAAGCCTCACAGAATTTGGGAACTCAGCCCTAAGAGCACCGAAACTATTGTGGAGATAGATTTTTCATTTGGTTCTGTTAGTAATATTTTGGGTGCCTTATGCATGCAACTAACTAGGTCGTCACAGGGTCAAGCAGATATCATAATGATTCCGATTGAAAAAGAAGTAGATGCAAAGATAGTTACTGATAATTCTGGTGGACCTTTGTCCATGTCTCTTGAGGGATTGATTCTCTCTGATGCTTCCATCGCAATATCTGTCAGAAATAGTGCAGCTTATGTCGTGAATTTTGTTGGGATAAGCAAAGTTGGAGAGTCAAAGATTTTTCAGGTCAAGTATGTGGAAGGCTTGGTCCTTTTCCCCTGGCAGTGTCACACTGTTTGCTGTTGTTAGAGTTGCCAGCTCCCCGATGGCGTTCATGATTCTTCTCCTGAAATGCCTGATATAAGCGGAGATTGTAAATTACTTGTGAATACAAATGACTCAAGTAGTGTGATTGAGATTACCTGCTGGGACATTATTCATGTCTGCTCAAGATATGAAAACTCTTTCACTGGACACTGGTATGAACCACATGTTCAGGAACTTGGAAGTACAAGGATAGACTCCTTGACAGATAGGGTGCAGTCACTATCACATACCAAGGTAAATGACACCCTCTTGTTTTTCTTGTGAAATGAAAATTTGTAATAGTACATATTGGAAACTCAGTGAACCAGATGCATTCATAAAGTTCCTTTCATGTTTTTCATTGCTGCTTTATGATTATGCATAGCACTTTGATGCAATTTGTCTCCCTTTAAGGTTTGACTACAGTTTTCTTTTCAATTACATTCATGAGAGTTCTGGCCACATTTTCTATTATGTAAGCATTTTGTTATCTTTATATACAAAAAATTATGGTCTCTGCCTTGTTGGTTATGATGGCTTAAATTTTTTCCTGTGCTCTTTTGGAATGATATGGAGTTGTTCTTGCTATTGATACTGTTTTTTATGTGCGATGACAGTAAAGTTGATCCCAACAAATATTATTTTAGCAATTTAAGTGGGATTCTTCATGGGGTTAATAAATGGTATTGCGATGGGATTTGTTAAATAATAAATCTAATAGCCCACATCAAATCTACAAGTTTAAACTTTTAGATTAGATGATTGTGGTTCTAACTTTAACATGATATTAGAGGAAGAGGTTAAGGTTTCGAATCTCTGCGCATTCATTATAACCTCTTTAAAGAAATTAAGTTATCCACTTGATGGGTCTCAGTCAAAATCAAAGTCTAGTCCACAAGTGAAGAGGAGTGTTAAATAATAAATATAATAGCCTACACTATATCTACAAGCTTAAGCTTTTAGATTGGCTGATTGTGGTGTTAACCTTAACAGGATTGTGGGAGAACTTGCTTTTTATTCATGATAATCTCCCCAAAGTTTGTCCAAGGATTCCTAGTAAAAGCTCTTTTTACTTGTTGCTTTCTGCATGGTGCTTAAGTTGGTTTTCAAGGACCTATTAGTTGTAGCAATACATTTTTATGAGGTCTGCAAAATGAGCTTGTCAGATCGTGCTTCTTGGGATAAATGTTCTAGTTATAGTTATGGATCTGATGATATCCAAAAAAGTTGAGATCTGATGTAGTAGAATTTGGAATGTGGTGTTTATAAACAGTAAATATAATCTTTGAAGAATTGGCATATTGCACTTTGGACTCTCTTTAACTTTCATTTTTGTGTACTAGTACTTACCTCTTAACTTTAAAAAATGGACCTTGACCCTTTTGTTGGAATAATAATACTAATAAAAATGTAAAGAAGATTGATGTATGCCAATAAACCAACAAAAGGGGTCAAGGTTCATATTTGAAAGTTAAGAGGTAAACCAAATTTAAAAGTTTGGATAAACTGCAAAATACACCCCTCCATTATTGCTCCATGTGTGCTTAGTCTTCTTATTACTAAAACTGGGTGTTTAAACCTCTAATATTTAGAGGCCAAGAAAAACCTCTAATATTGAAAAATATGCTTTAAGGCCTTTATGTGACCATTTTCAGATTATTAAAATAATTAAAAAATATAAGTAAGAGTAATTATTGTACAGCACTTAGAGCTACACACACACACAAAAAAAAAAAAAAAAAAAAAAAAAAAAACCTTAAAAAAAAGGGAAACGGGAGTTATCCTTATTATTGATTTTACATGTTTCTTTTTTAATTTTCGAAAATCCTTTTGTTGATTTTTTAACGGTATTTAGGGGTTTGAAAGCACTTCTTTTTTTTTTTTTTATTTATTTATAGATAGGGGGTTTAGACAGTCATTTTCCAATAGTAAGGCATTAAAGTGCTCTTAAAGCAACATGAAGGGGTGCATTTGCAATCTGTCCTAAAAATTACTGTATTGATTTAAATTCACCACTAAGCTCACATTTCTTTTTGAAAAACAAAAGTACTATGAAAGATTAGAAACAGTACTGTGGAGGATTTGATAAATGTAATATGTTTGTTTGGGCTTTGAAAATTCAAAACTATTGCTCGTATTAAAAGTATAAGGGCATCTGGTAGCAAGGATTTTGTTCTGATTGTTGCACTCAAACTGTTGAAAAATGTGGAAGCCAGCAATCGTTGTTGTCTTAGGTGCATATGTTAACTGTTATGGGCATTTTATTATTAATGAATGAAAGAACTATGTTCTCGGTAAGTTCCAAATCCTGGAGCACAATGCAATGCTCTGCTAATATAAATGGTTAAACCTGTGGTGTTTTTCAACAATCAACAATCATAGCCAGCAATTAATGATTGCTTTATTAGAATGTTTGTGGCTTTTCCTTTTCATTTTATTGTTCATGTTGGTGCTGTCTTTTCTCCTTGGTATCTTAATGTGCTCTTGCTAGATTTATGCTCCTAGTTCTATGAACAATTGAACTCAAAATCGGAAAGCATACTAATAAGTCTTGTGGTCAAATCATGGGTGTTAATCTAATGTAGCTAGCAAGCAATGATTGTTTTGTTGTAATCTGACTTCTCTTCTTTTTATTGTGATAATTCTTATTGGTGCTGCCTTATTACTTCAGGACATGCTTTGCAATAATTATGATTCTAGATTGTAGTATGCTTTATTCTTTAAATACTTCTCTATCACCTGTTCCTGCTTCTCAACAGTTTGACAATTTTTTCAATAATTTTATCATGTATGGTGATTAGTAAGGAACCAATTATGGATAAAACTGTGGGGACTGGAAGTGTCAGTTTTTGGTAATTCTGAGATTATATGCTTGTAGCATGTTATAGCTATATATTGCTTCGACCAATTTTGCTTCTTTTGACAATATCTTCAGGTTCCAAATGCAGTAGAACTAGATGGATTGGTATTGGGTAATTGGAAATCACAAGGTACTGGGAGCGAAATATCTGTTGTAATCGACCATGAAGTAGTATTCCCAGTGGTCCATGTTGGAACTCATTGCTTTAAGTGGATTGCTGTGCAAAATCCAAGCAGACATCCAGCCATAATGCAGCTCATTTTGAATTCTGGAGAAATAATTGATGAGTGTAGAGAGGCAGTTGATCCAGTGCAGCCCATTTTATATGGTACTTCAATCCCAGGAAAAAATTCTATACCATTTCGTTATGGATTTTCAGTTGCAAAAGGTGCTCGGACAGAGGCCTATGTTGATCCATATTCTAGTGCATATATCGGACCAATAATTTTTCACCCTTCAGATCAATGCAGATGGAGAAGTTCAGCTTTTATAAGGAACAACCTTACTGGTGTGGAATGGTTATCTTTGCATGGATTTGGAGGGTCACTTTCTCTTGCAGTGCTCGAGGGTTCTGACCCAGTTCACAGTATAGATTTTCACTTAAAAGTTCCCAGTTTTGTCAATTTTTCTCATCCAACCATGACATCTGATAAGGAAAAGATTCTTTTGAATGTTTCAAGCCTTTGATGAAAGAGTTGCATGTGAAGAACACTGGGAATTTATCTCTTGAGGTACAAAGGATCAAAATATCTGGGATGGATTGTGGGTTGAAAGGTTTTTTGGTGCAAAACTGTGCAGTATTGGCACTTGAACCTGGAGAGTCAACTAAGCTTCTGATATCTTACAAGAGTGACTTTGCATCCGGTGGGGTTTATGCTGACCTTGAGCTGGCTTTGGCATCTGGCATTCTTGTAATACCAATGAAAGCAACCATTCAACCTTATATGCTTGAATTGTGCAAGAAATCCATGTGTTGCATGCGTGGAAGGACCTTGTTTTTCTCAGCTCTTCTAATTTTTGTCTTTCTGCTGCTTGTATCCTATTTTTTCCCTCAAGCAATACCCTTGGCTTCTTGGAAATGCCATTACATGGGAGAAGTAGATGCTATTACTACAAAGCAAACTGCCAGAAAGTCATCTAACATCCCACGGAACAAAAAGAATTCAAAGTTCCCTATCTCAGCCAAGATAGGTTGTTTTCCAAGTGAAAATGATACTTCAATTGGTTCTGCTGGATATAAAGACAAAGCTACGACCGAAGGATGTGGGATGGATGATTTACATATACAGCCATGTCTTGAAACTCCTGACAAGTCTGGTTTGGATGATGCGGAGCAAGAAAGAAGCTTGACATGTTCCTCTCCGCTGCCAAACTTGGAAGCGGCTGAGGTTTGTCATACAGAAGCTTCCCAGCCAGTTAATCTCACAATAAGGATAGGAAAAGAAAAGGGAAGGAGGCGTAGAAAGAGAAGAGGTGGTGGTGCTGCATTGACTGGGCTTGTTGAAGTGTCTAGCAGTCATAGTGGTAATTCGACACCTTCATCACCTTTATCTCCCATCTTATCGGTGACACCTAAGAAGATATGGTATCTCCCTCCAGAAGACAGTGAACATGCTGAAGCGAATCAGCTGTCTTCACAATTGCCAGGACCAACTTATGGATAAAGGTCAAAATCCAGAGCTTGTTTCAAAAGTCAAGTTATCGGTTCCTGTCGATCACCAGATCAAGGCCACTGCATTACCATCTAAAGAGCAGCCTAAATCTTCTGAAAAATCTTCTAAGAATCCTGTGCTGGTGTCATCTCCCAC
Source organism: Combretum micranthum (assembly GCA_024138025.1). NCBI lineage: Eukaryota > Viridiplantae > Streptophyta > Magnoliopsida > Myrtales > Combretaceae > Combretum > Combretum micranthum. Next base: position 213,327 of record JAMXBD010000572.1, read on the forward strand.
TTTTCCTCTGTTGAAGGTCCTGACCCCTTTCCTCTCTCTCCCCTTCTCCTTTACCGGTCTTAAGTGCTCACATTGCACCCCGTGCTCGTGCTCCTGGTTCAAAACTCGACAGCAAACAGCCTGTACAATCAAAAGAGAAGGAAAAATTTGAGAAAGAATTTACTTATGATATATGGGGTGACCATCTCTCTAGCTTAGTGAATAGGTCGAAAGATGACTCTAATGCGTTTAATGACAGTTCTGTCAGTTTCTTTTCAAAAGGCCCTCAGACATTGTTGACAAAAGCCCCACCAGAAAATGCAAATTTTCAACAAGGTGGCTAATAATAGTAATGAAATTTGATGTTAAATACTCTTTTCTTGGTTTTTGTCTTCTTTGCCTCATTCGCCTTTTCTCATCTGCTAATCCTATTCTCCGGAAAGACGTTTTGCAAAATGGAACAATAGCAATATTAAATTGTAGACATTACCTTAAAAGTTAAGGTATAAGAATTATCAAGACTTCTGGGACACCACTTGTAATTTGATACTTCGTCTAGGCCTATCTTGAGCTAACTTCCGATGCTGCTAATCATCTGAATCATATGGGTTTGCAACATCGATAACGGATACTACATCTCTGGTGGTCCCAACCTTATTTGCACTTTCATCCCCATATGGTACTCTCAAAAGATACGCTACTGTGACCGCACATTAAGCCTTTGATAATCCGTCAGCATCTTTGAAATCCCTCCAACTTGTGACAACTTAAATCAACTGTTTATCGGGCATTCTTCTCACTGCATCTTCTTGTAAATTCTTTATATTAATCAGTAAGCTGCTCGAACTTAAGTTAGATTGAAACGGCTTAACTTGAATTCGATTGATAAATGATCCAAATTTGAGCTCAAAAAAAACTTATTTATTTAAATGACTTGAGCTTGTCCTCCACATGAGTAGGCTCATTTAGATTCTTGAATGAGCTCACTAGTAGTTTTATAAATAAACTTGTTAGTAGATTTGTGAATTTGATGATATAAATATATAATTAAAATTGAAGTTACTTTCTATTTAGAAGATATTTATATATTATATTAAGTCAAGACTCATATATATATATTATATGTCAATAATGATCAATCATTAGAAAAGAATTAAATCAATCTATAGATTGACATGAGAAAATTGACAAATGAAGAGTTGGAGAATAGAGATGCACCTATAAATAGGTACATCTCTTTCACAGTCAAAATGTCTCATGTAAGGAATGCCATTGATTCCCTTAGAAAAAATGAAACTCACCTTATTGCGGAACAAAATCTCATAAAAGGGATAAAATAGTCTCATTTAAAGGATATGAATAAAAAGGAAAAAAAAATCTACTAATAGAATGAGATTATTCAATCTAGATGCGACTTGCAATGATAGAAATATGAGGTTGATATGGTAGTATATACCTAGGGAGGGATGCATGATGTTACACTTGAGGGCCAATGAATTTCTTTCCCATGTCAATTTGAATTTATCCATATTAAAATTCATTTAATTTTGTAATTATACTACATGTTATGAGATTTGTTTATTTGTTTATATGAAATGGACCAATGGAAAAAAAAAAAAAACATAACACATGAAATATAATTATATATTCTTGATTAGATAATATTTTATTTTTTTCCATGGATGTTTAGAAATTCACTAAAATAAGATATAAAAAATTTATTTTATAGCAAGTTCATTTTATTGGAAGCCATAAGAGGGACTCATTATTTGTATGAGACGATTCATGATAATTATCTATATTTATATAACATTTCTTTATAAAAGTAAAGATGATTGGAGAACTAAAATTCTTCATCGAAATGATCAATGAAATTTTTTTCTCCATTTACATTTCTACACATGGTTGCATTTGTACGGCCCTTAAAGAATGATTGATTTTCTAATTACTGTTTGAAACATTTTTTGTTGTATTTTTCACACCAATAACGTTTTTTTTATTGGAAATGTAAAAAACAAAATACATAATACAGTAAAATACATTATACATATGATAAAAATTATTGGATGACTTGTAAACATTTAAAACATTAAGTAAATAAAGTGTTTAAAAGAAATGTTTTTATAATATATGAGGTTTTTTATTATTAATATTTTAAAAATTATATTGTTTCAAAAAAAAACATAATAAACTTTTTGAAAGACTAACTAATTCGACACTAATAATAATTTAGGGATTAAGGCCCCTTAGACTTTGGTAAATTGGTCCATAATATTTAATAATATCTAGCAAACCATTACAAGTATATAGTACAAAAAAATTATCTAGACAATATTTATTTTTTATCATAATAATTAATTTTTTTCATTAATTATTAAGTAATTTTATAAAAAATTATGTTCATATGTATATAAAACTAGTACATAATTAGAAGGAAAAAAATATAAAAAGAAACAAGTTATTAAAAATATGTAAATAAATGCACTTGGAAATTTGAGAGGCTGTTTACAAGATTCGATCCCATGACATGTGAAATGCAATAGAAGCATTGTATCGCTAAGCCATTACGCTGGATATGTTTATCATGTTATATAATTTTTATTATTTTACATCATCCCTATTTATTTTACCATTACTATGTACACAAATTCTTGGTGGGGCCGAGGCTCCTCCTGGCCCCGTATTTCCGTCCCTGTATATACCCATCTAGTATCAATTGTGGTGGATTTGTGAAATCTAAAATCAATAGTGATGGATTTACAAATTTGTGGTGTCAAACGCGAGAAAGATATTTAGTAAAGAGGGGCGGTTGCGTGACATGTTATTGTCACGCCCCGGAGGTACCCTAAACGTGGCAGTCCGCACATAATATCAAGGCTTAAGAAGGACTACCTTAGTCATGCGAAAGCCTTAGTATTATATGTAAGGAGTCTAACACGGTAATAGGAGACGCTTTTGGGAAGCATAGTTTAAGCAAGTAAATATAAACATACAAGAATTCAGAAATAAAGTATTATATCACAAATAACCAAAGGTCTGTTACATAAATTTTTAGGGGCATACCCTGCTAATTCCAAGGATCGAGATAACTTCATAAAATCCAAATTAAAGATTTCAAAGGAATTCTAATCTAAGTCTTCGAGTAGATTTCTCCAAAAGCTTCAACATAAACGTATACGGGTACTGGAAGACCTCGGGTGCAAAAATGGGTGTTCTTGAGAATACAATTATCTATAGGGGTGTAAGCTTATGGGCTTAGTGAGTAAATCCCAAAATTCATACTCGAAGTAAATTATCAATCAAGTTTATTATGCAAACGTATGAAATGCAACAACCACGTGAGCATACAAAACATATGACTTTCCGGGAGTCATATGTTGAATGAATTTACGCCCTTCATTCGGGGTTGGGGATTCAGGCCAATTACAGCACAACTTTTGAAAATACTTTTAGATCTTACCGGCCCTATACGCCATCAAAAACATGTAGTTATTACAGGCTCCTACTAGCCACCAATTTTGTAGTTCTTACCGGCTCCTACTCACCACTTACATGATATACGGTTATGTCTACCATCCACTATTATACACTTGTCCCACCAATTGTATAGTAGTGAATGCAATGTGACTCAACATATGAAGTGCATGAATAATTTCTTTAATTAAAGTCTAGTAGTTACATTTAACTTCTTTCAAGTGATCAACCAATTTCAAACAATTCAAGGCATTAATATACATACAACTTTATTACAATCAAATCGGGTTTCGATATACTTAGTCTCCCTTCATCATATTAGCATACACTTCTTTTTATTCTTGCTTAGAACCTAGTGCAACTAATTTACAAGCACAATCAAGAGTATGTGAAAAATTAATGGGAAGTAACTCACTCGGCCATGATGACACCATTCTTGAATTGGATGGGTCGTTCGGAAATTCCACTTAATCGTAGTAATCCTCGGTACGCACAATCCTCCTCGTGATTATCTAATCAAAAAAATACCCAAAATGAGTATTTCATAAAAATTCTATTCTTGAAGATTCTAATCTTTTCTTAAAATCGTAGAAAAATCGTATAAGGGGAAATTCCAACTTAAAATGGCCATAACTGCTCATTTTAACTCGGAATTTCACGTATAATATACCGTTTCCTACCTACTCGGAAAGATCTACGTATTTCTAAACTTATTTTCATAAAACTAAGTCGTTTGGGTTTCGAAAAGACGGCGTTCAGATTTGCCACGAATTTTGCAAACATTTGTTTTCCTTCATGTAAACAAACTCTTTAGAAAAGATAAATATTTCAATTGTTTTGTAAACTTTTGAAAGGTATATATTTATATGTAATGACTCACAACAATGTATGAAGTAAATGGAGTTGTCTCAACTTATAAAATAAGGTTTTAAAAGACTTTGAACTTTGAGATTCTATTGAATATTTATTTTACTTTTTCAAGATCTTTTAGTTATTCAAGATGAATATTCTATTTCTAAATGAAATCTTTTGTAATTATTTGATTTCTTAAAATGTGGTTTATTTTCTAAACTTGGATTTCAAAAGTCAAAATGACATTTTTATTTCTTGTAATGATTTCCAAAAGAAATTCTATTAAAAAATAAGTTCTCATAAAACCTTTTGTTTATGTAAGAAAATCATTCCCATACATGGCCATGGGTTTTTAAGAAATTCATTTCTTTTAGAAAGAATCTTTAATTCTAGAAAACACTTTCTCATTTATTTTTGTGAGACAAAACATTATGTTCATGATTATGAATCATAAGCTATAGAAATGTAAAATAATAACTTGAAAGCTTAAGTAAATAATAAGGTAAATCATGTATTGGGACCTTAGCTCCATCAAGGTACCCCGGGACTAAGAAAAGAAGTCCCGAAAAGAAAAGAATTGTTTTGACTTGATGAGGACAAGTCTAAGACTAGAATGACTAGTCTTAAAATCTACTTAAATTTAAATAACTTGAAATTGAGTAAATAAATTGCATGAAAGATAAATAAATTGTAAGACAATGAGCTTATATGCTCTAAATAATATATATAGCTAATAGATATATTAGATAGTAAAGAAATAAAGGAATTATTAAGAACATAAGGAAATATAAAGAACATAAAGGAACATAAAAGATTGATATTATGAACAAAAACATATGAATCTAATGTTGCTTTCTTACCTTCATGGTTTTAGAAAACATACACTAAGCTCATACTAAGTAGATGAACATGAAGAATTCTTGAGAATTTCTTACCTAAAGGAAACTAAACTTAAGAAGACTTCTTGAGAGAACTCTTGAAAGAATTTGAGAGAGATTTTGGTATAGTAACTTTAGAGAAGAAGTGGTGTGAAAGAAGTGAAGGTATGAGGAGGTATTTAAGGAAAATGTGGGGATAATTTGTGTTAATTAAATAATTGAAAATAAAATAATTAGAGGGATAGAGAGAGAGGGCCGGCGCCAAACATGCATGGAAGAGAGGAAAAATTAATTTTTTTGTCTTTTGATTAATTAAAAGTAAGAAATGAAAGATGTGAAGTTGTATTGGAAATGAAAATGTGTAAGAAATAGGTGTATGGCTTGTAAGAATAGGTTGTAAAAAAGTAGTATAGAGAATAGTGTAGAATAGTAGAAAATAGTGTAATGTAAAAGTAGACATGATAATTTAATACCGGTAGTAAGAAAATACGAGTATAAAAGCGATATATGATATTTTTCGTTATCGAAAAATTACGAAATTGATATTTTTGAAAATCTTATATTTTTACGAGTCTAACGGTATATTCGGAATATTTTTCCTATTCCGGGCTTCCGGACACGTTTTTCAAGAATCATGTCCGATCGGGTTCAAGGGACACTTGAAATTCTTCAATCTGATATTTTTATAAATCCTATAGCTATTACGAACTATTACAACTAATTTTTCCAACTTCGTTTTCTAGGGCTTGAGAAAACGGCAATGCCGGAGTTAAACGGTTACGGTAACCTAGGGTTTTGTCTGACTTAAGAATCCGTTTGACTTTCGATTAGGGTTTAGGTCTTTACTTTGGATCCAAAAAAAAAAAAAAGAAAAAAATTTCGGGGATTTACAGTTATGGTTGTGGAAGAGTATTTATATGGTTGGTTATTGTACCAAAACTCTGGTATTATATTGTATTTTGGAAAAGACACCGTTACATGCTTTACATGTCACATGTTACAACCTTTTATGAATAATTTTAAAGTGTGAAGGTCAAAAGTGAATGTATAATTTTTAAGCATCATCAATATTTTTTTGTCATTACACACGACGGATTCAGACTTGGCAACTTTCACTTCAAAGACGGGGAGATGCTACCAGGTACAAAATTGTTGGTATGTAATCATCAATTAAGGGGGGTTTCCAAATAAATATTTGTACACCATTATACATGTGAAAATGAATATCTATATTATACATGTGAAAGCTACCAACCTCTCTATTATTTTAAGTGGAGAAGATAAGATAAAAATACATGTGTGTGAAAACTATTTATCCTTAATGAATGAATATACATTTAGTAGATTCAGAGGAAGAAAATTTTTATGAAGAAATCAATCAATTTTTTTTTTAATTTTGTTTTAAATTGGTTACAATAAAAATGAGGAGACATTTTTATCAAAAAAAGAAATATCAATCAAAGACTTGTATAAAAAATAAATGGCTAAAAAAAAATTCTTTTGATCGATAATTGGTTGTTCTTTTTACATAAAAAAAGGGAGAGAAATTTTAAAAAGAAAATAGTTGTTAACTTTTAAGTTTACTCTTTGATGATAACAAAATTGGAAAGAGAAGAGGTAAAAATATAAGGAGAATGTCAAATTTGGTACCTAAACTTTATATAAATATTTAATTTGGTACTTAAATTTTAGAGTAGCCAATTTAATCTCGATCAATTTTTGTAGCTATTTTTAGAACCTCACTAACACTATTTGCTCTATTTCCTAGGGTAATACAGACAACTTATTAGTGTTAAATGATATTTGGAGAATTAGCAAAATTCATGATAGACTATATTTTCTTTGCAACAAATAGAGCAAATAGTATTTGAAAGTAGTAAAAATAGTCATAAAAAGTTTAAGTATGTATTAAATTGTATTAAATTGACTACTTCAAAATTCAAGTACCAAATAGAATATTTGTGTAAAGTTCAGGTGCTAAATTTGACATTTATCCAACATATATATAGTAGTTGTAGTCCTTCACATTACTCAATTAAAAGTTAAATAGAGGGGGTAAAAAAATAATTATTATAGTATAATGGATTAAGTTTTATAAGCATAAAAGATGAATAAAGAAAAAAAAAAGTATGAAATACCTGAAAATGCATTAGAAAATAAAATAAGATCAAAAGCAATAATACTATGGGAACTTCTACAATTTCGTAGGGGACCAATTACGTTGGAAAAAATATGAACCTTTATTCATGTGATGGGATTGATCTTCACTGTAACTACCATGAGATCATAAAACTTTTCTAATCCTATACATGATCATAATTATTTAATGATGCATGTGTCTAGAAGTAGAAAAATTGGTCACAAAATGACTACTTAAATTAAATTAATTGCTTTGTACGAAAGAAAAGGAAAAAAGGGAGTTTAATTAACATTGACATATTTTTAAGATGGGAAAAAAGTAAAAGAAAGAAGAGAGGAAGGAAGAAAATTAAAAAATCTTAATATTAGTTAAAGGGTGTAATTATGGAGAAAAGGATTGAATAATGAAATAATTTCACCTGATTTTACAAAGTAATAAATATATTAATAATTTTATGTTACACTTAATTTTATTTTAGTAATAATTGATGTTATTTTCCTTCCTTTTACTATTTAAGTACATTTAAAATAATAAATTCTCTTATATTTTTTTATATTTTTTTCCTTTCTAATTACTCTCTTCATAATAATGATAAAATTCATAATATATTAAATAAAATAATCAAATGAAAATAAACTATATTTAGCACACCATTACATTTTATATGTTGATATTTAGAGAAGAATATCACAAAACCCACATAAAGGCAATTCATTTGCTACAAACTCAGAATAGTCCATAAAAAATAATTAAAATCATCATTCCAATAGCTATAGTGACAAAGTAATAAGAAAATTGAAGATAGATTGAAAACTTTATTATTAAATTAAAGAAAGTTTTTACTTTATCAATTGAAACCAGCTCGATATAGTTAGTGGTGACAATTCGTGTCACTGTTGTTGGTGTCTATATGGGTTTGTATCTAAAAGACCTTAACCCAGGACCCAATCTGTTTACTAATCATATATGAAAATTTAAATTTGTGACTCGACTATTTATACCATATCTCGTGTCCGTGTTAATCTGCTTGTTAATTGATAAGAAATATTAAGTACTATTTATCAATAACTTATGAAGTGTGAGAAGAAATTAAATAACAACCTACTAAAAAATACAACAAATTAAGCAACCACACATTAAAATTCTTTACCCCTCTCTTTAAAACCATGCAAACCCATAACATAAAGAATAAAACTGCATAATAAATACATAAGAATTTAAAAACCTCATAATTTAAAACAAAAACCTCATATTGATTACAAAATCCAATAAAGCATATTTGTAGAAATCTAATCTAACATACCAATTCTCTAACATATCAATTCAAAGAAGATAGAAGATTAAAAAAAAAAATTGAACCTAATGAGAGAGAGAGAGTAGGAAATAGAGAACGGAAGGGGGAGAGAGACAATGTAAACCCTAATTTCTTTTAGGTTAAAGGGATGTTAGTGATTGTGCTTGCATTTAAACGAAGAGACATTAACTAAAGCAATTATGCTTTAGGAGTAGTTTTACTAGCAATAGACTAAGAAAATTATATTCCAACATTTACTTTATTTGAAATTCTATTACCAAGATTACATTTTCCAACATTTTCTTTAACTTACAGAGTTAAACTAGGAATATAACTAAAAATATCGTTATACGTTCATTTAGTTATTATGGAATAAATAAAAAAAATTACTTAAACCAACTATATACATATATGTAACATGTTATTAATATTTGTTAAACATGTAAATATATATATAATTATATATGTTACATAGATGTATATTTGTATTGTATGAAACAAACATAAAACATATTGGTTAGGTATAATAAATTACTTAAATATGTAACATGTGTATTATACATAGTTAAGTTCTCTTAATTGAATTTTTATGATAACAAAAAGGTTAAAGTGTTCGCTAATCATTATATTATGTGTGTGGATTTTATAATGATTAAATTTAAAATGAAGTTTTGAAGCTGTGTTAGAAGCAATACTAAGACTAATGTGAGAAGCAACGTCAAAACCTGTGTAAGAACCTTTATTAGAATTATGATGACACATAGATGAGAAAAAGAATGAATTTTGTAGAATTTGTTGTTTCATGACTTTTAAGTTAGTTAATTCTTTTTATGGAGACCTAGCTCCACTTGTTAGGTGTATTTAGGTAATGGATCTAATGCGCTCCACTCAAGGAGCATTAAATCCATGGGAAAGACACGATTTAGCATCATCAAGGAAGCTATGGATAAGGATATGGATTTGGTTACATCAAATATTTCTAGATTTTGTGAAGCTTCATACCATGATGTTTCAACAACATTGCAGAGATTTGTAGAGGTTTTAAATTTGAAATCTTCTTAATGGATAAAGTCAGCAATGTGTTGAAGTATAGATAAAGTACTTTATTCAACTTATCAAGATAATTATGCTCAAATATTGTAGGATATTTTCATGCTTTCAAATGTTAAAGTTTCAATCGGATAAGGTATGTTATTTAAAAGATATGACTCAAGAAGCTTGATTCTTTCAAGGAAGCTATTATACTAAAGGATATATAAGAAGACAGAGTTCAAATTTCAAGATATACTACTCAACATACAAAAAGATCTTAAAAGAAAAAATTAAGAAGTTTGTGATTATAATGATTGTTAGAGGCTTTGCTAGAACTTTCATCAGAAGCTTCCTGCACTTATGGTTTTCATATATATTCTATTTCGCATTGTGTTTAAACTTTTGAGAACCTACTGTATCTTTTTTGAAACTATCCTCACTCTTTACTTTGAAAGTTGGGATTAAATGATAGTGAGAGGATTACTGTAGTATCATGTAGTTCTGTGATTAGCATAGGTGTAAGGCTTATAAGACAAAGCAAGATAGAAATAGTGCTTGTAATCTCTCAATTAGTTTTCGATTAGTGGAATGATTGGTGTAGCGATCAATTCCTAGCAGTGGAGCTGGAATAGAGGACTGACTCATAAGGGGGACCCTTATAAATCTTGAGCCTCATTTATTTTATTCACTTTAAATTTTATTATTGTTTCATTGCATTGCATTCATTGATTATTTACACATGCTAAAATTAAAAATTTGAAAAAGTTTTAAATAATAAACAATTTCCCTTCCCTTTTTTTGTTAATTAGACCTACAATATATATATATATATATATATGAACATATAATTTATTTACATGTTATGTATATAACATATATAATGCATATAGTATTGATTTATATCCTTATGACATCTATTATATATGTTATATGATTTATATAACAAATAGATTATGTTAGTTATATACATAACAATATAATATATGTTAGGCATTATTTATATTATATATATAATATCTTATATATGTATTGTATATAATGTTTACAATATATGTTGCATTAATAGTATATATTAATATAATTTTGTAAAATATGTTATATATAGTTTATATATTATGTTCCTGACACACATATGTAACATATACAATTTATGTAATAAATGAATTATAACATATGTTATATGTTTGTAATTTGTAGATTTTATATGATATATACATAACTATATGTATTATAATTATCTATTATATTTACTCTATGATATACACATATATAGATTATGATATATATATATCTATATGATATATGTCATGCATAATATTTATTTTATATGTACTCTTAGGATATATGTATATATATATAATTATTATGGACTATAAATATTATATATAAATATATCGTTTAATCATGTAAATATATAATCTATATATCACTATATATTTGTTATGATCCCACATCAATTACACAAGAAATTATGGGTTGGGCTCTCTCTTTGAGCTTGGTACCTGACATTGGTGCTCTCATTGAGAGTGTCGGTGTTAGTGCAAAGGACGACCTGGAAAAGGGCTAGTTAGTAGAGAAGCCTAGAGTGAAAGTCGTCTAGAGTGGACTGTCTAGAGTAAGTCGCCTAGGGCATTGCTTTCTAAAGAGATGGGCAATATTACGATCCCATATCGATTCCACAAGAAATTGTCCAATGCTACTTAAGCTTGGAGGGCTCTCCGCCTGATAGGCTAGCCTTCTGGGTTGAGCTCTCTATTCTAGTTTGGTACCTAACATTACTGCTTTTGTTGCTCTCGTTCAGAGTGTCGGTATCAACAGAAGTGAGACCTAGGAAGGGACGATCTGAAAAAAGGACTACTTAAAGAGAAGGCTAGAGTAAAAGCTATCTAGGTTGGCCACATGAAGTGGGTCACCGAGGGCATTTGTTTCTTAAGGGGTAGGTAATTTTATGATCCTATATCAATGCCACAAGAACTTGTGTAATGATACTTAAGCCTGGATGGCTTTCTTATCTGATAGGCTAGTCTTTTGGGTTGGGCTCTATCTTCGGGCTTAGTACCTAGCATTGGAACTCTTGTTGAGAGTCTCAGTGCCAGCGGAAGGGGTGATCCAGAGAAAGGCGACTAGGAAAGGGCTACCTAGCAGAAAAGGCTAGAGTGAAAGCTATTTCGAGTAGGATATTGAGGGCATCGACTTCTTAAGGAGCGACTGTCATGCCTTAAAGATACCTTAAACGCGACAGTCCACCACAATCAATATTAAAGCTTAAGTATAACAACCTTAGTCATCCCATAAGCTTCGATACCCAGTGTAAGGCGTACACTCATGATAATAGAGGATCAACTGTGAAACAAGTTGTTTAAGAAGACATTCATATAGCATTTAAGGATGTAAATCATAACATAATATTTGAAATATGGAACTATAAAGGTCTTACAAAGATCAAACGGGCATTCCCTTATCAAAAGATATAGCCTATCAAAGTCTATTAAAATAATTACATGAGATTTACTTAGAAGTCTAAGTCTACGTCTAGTCTTTGACTTCTTCCAAAAACTCTTTAGTCTAAAAGGTAGTACCTGAGAGAAATAACCCGGGCTTCAACTATAGATAAGGTGCTACAAAAGGTATCTATAAGGGGGTAAACTTCTTGCTTAGTGAGAACTAATTCCACAAGTAAAGTACTCAACAATCAATATTCAATCAAGTTAGTTAGCAAGCATATGAGATGCAATCAATCACGTGAGCAAACAATACATACGATTTATATGATTTTTAGGAATCATATGTTTGAATGGATTTACCCCTCCATTTGATGGTTAGGTGTTCCAGGCAACAAGGCCATAGTTCGCAAATGATGTTTTTGTAGTTTTTATATAGATTCCTACTAATCGCTAAATTGTAGTTAATTCGGTTGCCCATTCACCATTTAATTATGGCAATCAAAGCCATAGAGTATATTTCGAGTTCCTCGACTCATTACTATGCCCTTGTCCCACCAAGGGTATAGTAATGAATGCAATGTGACTCATTATGTGTCATGCATGAACCATTTTATTTAAGTGATATGGCATAATATTAGACATTTTATAAGTGATCATAGAATTCACAGACAAATCATTCTTATACTAAATTATACAATGTTTAGTTAACAATTCCCGCAGCGATATACTTAACATAATTTTAATCATATAAGTAAAGCATGCACTATCATATTTTTATCTTTGCCTAAAGTCTAGTGTCGTTAGTCTACAAGCAAAAGCATAAGCACAAAAATACGAGAATTTAAACTTACTTGGCCATAGTAGCAGAAGCTTCTTAGTCGAAGTAATCCTCTAGGTAAGGTAGTTCGAACTCCACGCCACCTATACAAAAGAAATATCTGAAATGAGTATTTCTTGGAAGTTCTACTTAAACTTGCAACTCTATTCACTAAGTTCGTTAAAATTCACATAGAGTGAAATTCTAACTCATTTTAACTCAGAATTTCAAATATTATATACAATTTTCTACCTATTCAAAAAGATCAATTCATTTCTAAGGTTATTTTCTTCATAAAAGGTCATTTGGTTCTCTAAAAGACATGGTACAAAATTACCATGAAAATCTCAGCCCTTGAAAATCAATTTTCTAAACTCATCTTTATTAAAAAATCCTTTAGTAAATATAGATATATATATATATATAATTGAAAAATCCTTTTAGTATATATATATATACAGACTCATATTGTATGCAAAAATTCTAATGGTATTGTCTCAATGATGATTTTTCATAAAATAATTTATCTTAAGGTGTTGAAACTTGAATTTAACTAATTCTTTTCTAAGTGTTTTGGAGGAATTTTATAATTTCTTAGGTTATTGTAATTAAGTATTATTATTTTGTTTTTCCAAATTTTTTTCCAAAACAAATAAATTTTCCCTTAACTTTAATCTTCTACAAATTTTGCTACTAATGGTAAAAATGAAGTTTTCAAAGTTTTTATTAAATGATAACCTATAATAATTTTAAGTTGTATATATTTTCCTTTAAAAATAATGGTTTTGAAAAATAAGTCTTTTTCCTCTGATATTTTATTTTCTAACTTCTTTAAAAAAATAATTTTATTTCTACAACTTGGTCTTTTAATCTCTTACTGATTTTTACCTGGAAAGAAATTATTTTCTTAAGTTATTGATAATATCCATTGTTTTTTATCTTATTATGTTATTCTTTTTATCTCTTTGAAAGTGGGTCTATCATTTAGAAGCTAAGTGGGTTTATAATTAGTGAGTTAATTTTATCTTAACTTTGAAAACTAGTTTAGCTGTTGGTTTTTATTATGGAGTCGGTTAAAATACTATAAGTAAGATTTTTATGAAAAATTTGCTTATTAAAGAACTATTAACACTAGTTTTAATAAACTTCATGTGACTTTTTATAAAAAGAAAAGTTTAGCTTTGTTAGTTAATTCCTTGATAACTACATCTTTTATTTATCATTTAAGAAAAATCTTGACGAATTTGAAAAGGAGTTGTAAAATAATTTTTCCTATGTGTTTTATAATAAAACCTTGATTTAGAGATAATTTATATATTAAAAGAGTTTAGTTTTATTTTTCCTTTATTAAAGAAAAAATTTCTTTATTTTGTTGAGAAAATAACATTATGATGATGCATGTACATGAGTATATAGTATGAAAAAGATCAAAATATGGGAAAGATATAAGAAGCAAAATAACAAGTAAGATAATAAGGTCAAGTATTGGGAACCTTAGCTTTATCAAGGTATCCCAATCAAGGATTAGGAGCCTTAGCTTCATCAAGGTATCCCAGGACTAAGAATAGAAGTAAAAAGAAAAAGAAAAGCAATAATTATTAAGCTTGTTAGTGAGTTAGCGAGCATTTAAGCTCTAAAATATATAGATAATAATATATATACAAAATTAAGTTCGAGGCATAATAACAATAATGATAATATAACATCATAATAATAACAAGACAATAAAAATCGGATTTCTTAGCATGTGCAATAATAAATCATAAACATGTTATTGCTTGTACAACTCATATTAGTTTTTGAGTGACAAGACCATAGTCATGTTAAGTTACATAACATGGAAAATGAATGGTAAAAAGATATAGGTAAGAATATTTATCTAAAGTGGGAATAGGGAAGTGGTAGTGTAAGAGAGGTTTAAGATAGTTTGTGTATATAGAAAGTATGTGAGAATTGGGTAGTGATAAAAAGTGAAAAGAGGATTTTGGAAAGAGGATTTGTGGAGTGAATTTGAGAGAATTTTGGTAAGGTAAATGAATATGTGAAAGAAATGGAGAGGGAAGGGGTATTTATAGAGTTTTGAATAATGAAAATTGTGTGAATTAAATAAATTGAAAAAGACAAATAAATGTGTGTGTGTGGAGAGGGGCATGGCCGGCATGAAAGAGAGAGGGGGGAGAGACAATGTGTTTTGATTTGTTTTGTATTTTTGTTAATTAAAAGAAATAATTTGTAAGATTTGATGTGAATAAAGATATATGAGAAATGTAAAAAATAGAGAATAGAGTAGGGGTGGGCAAAAAAACTAATCGGACTAAACCAATCCGTAATCGAACCAATCCAAACTGAAAATATGGTTTTTTTTAATGGTTTGGTTTAAATATTTTCCAATCCGAACTAATCCGTAAATTTATTGTCACGCCCCGAGGGTACCCTAGCAGTAGTAAATAAGTTACACTTGAACACCATTACTAGATTACCTTCAGAGAATGACAGGTTTTCAAAACAACAGGATCTTTTAAGTTGCTTGATAAGAAATAACAAATATATGAAAGAAATAACTTAGTGAATAAACGCTACATTACTATTACAAATTATATAATTCTTTTGTAGTACACAACTAAATAATCTAATCTAATAGTACATAATCATCAAACTAAGATAGATCTATAGACTTCTAGCTTCAAAGCTTTTAACGGAGCCATGTTCCTGGATGTAACTAACCAGGGTAGTAAAGTAAACCTAAAAAGACTGTAGGAGTATGAGCGAAACCACAGCTCAGTGAATAACCAGACATACCATACATCACACAAGTCATTAACAAATCATATGCAATGCAAGCACTCAACCATATGCACAGGTACAAGTTTGGATGATCTAGAATCCAAACAGGAAAAAGATTTATGCCCTCTTTTTAATGGGTTGAAGAACCAAATCTTAATGACCCACCTGCCCAGGAGAGACTAAGTACACAGGAGCATCATCAATTTCTCATTTTAAGTTATCACTCTTAATATAGTTGATTAAACTGACCATCTCCTGCAACTTCCTTAGAAACTCCCTAAGTATTAAACATTTCAAAGCAATTCTACGGGCGACGTTCTTCGGTGCCTTTTAGTTCCTCATAGGACCGCCAGACCAAAGAGAACCTTGGAAGACTCACACATTAGATCAACCAAGCGAAAACAGAGATCCGAAATATTAATACGTAGCAGGCTGTCACAACCATATATGCAATAATGCAATTTGTGCAATGCATGTTCATATTATTTTGTTAAGTCAAGAAGTCTTAATCAATTTCGAGGTGACCATACATTACACACAATCATCATTATACTACTGCACAACATCAATCATTGCATTACCGCTTGTATAAAGATATTTTAACAATCATACAATCAGATCATATCATACTTTCAACAAACATTCATTTGATTATCTTGCATTACGTATTTGACTATTTACAATCACAACTAGTACAATATGACTGAATTACTCACCTGCTCATACTGACTCAGTCGTAGTAATCCGCTGGTAGATCCTCTAATGAGTCAAAGTCACCTATTTAAGACAAAGTATTCATTAATACAATCTAGCTAAATTCTTATATGTGCTTTGTGTCCTAGATTCGATATTTTGGTAATTATTAATATTTAGTGTCGTTGTATTTCTCTTATTTTATCTCGCATAATTATTTTGTTATTTTTAGAAGTCACATTACTCAAGAAATTAGCTTATTTCAATTTCCATTCTTATCTATTTTATCTAGTTAAAACAAATAGTAGACTAATATTACTTTAATTAACACTTAGTATTTTCTTAATTCCAGGATTTCAAAAGTTATTAGATATTAATTCTAAATAGACTTAAATACTTGTGTTATAGTCACTATATAATATATATTTGTATAACATACATATTTATATGCTTAGTAGATATATTATATATATATATATAATTTCGGTTCAGGTCAGAAAAACTTTCGTTGGAGAAATTTTAATTGTAAGCCGGCTTAAGGCCGCTGGCCTTTATCTCCAGGTGCCGGTGTAAATTCATTTTGAAGAAAAATTCATATCGAGTACACCGGCGTTGAAAGCTGTCGGCTTTCAACGTACGTCGGCCCTATGCCACCGGCATAGATCTCCAGGAAGCCGGCTTACGTTCATCCTGTACGTGAAAAATTATTTTACGTAGCCTCTGTTGAGTGTAAGCCGCCTATAAGCCGCCGGCCTATCCATGTAAGCCGCCGGCGTTCAGTGTTTACACTGCCGGCCTTGAGACAGTGTTGCACTGTTCATCGTCTTCCTCCTCGGTTCGATTCTTTTCCTTTGATTTTTACACGTTAAAAACATACTTAAACTACTTCTAAGTGTTTATATATCATATATAAGGGTATATAACAACTTTCAACAGGTTTAAAAACATAAATATATAGATCTCGATTTTGTGAAAGTAAAACTAGGGTTTTGAAGTTTTACCTTGTTGGAGCTCGTTTAATGCAATCCGAAGCTTGTGTTTGTGTTTATTAAGTTCCTAAGATGATTTTAAGTCGGATACAAAGCTTAGATTTGGACAAAAATAACTCGAGTTTCCTCAACTTACCTTTGAGTTCGTATTTGAGGGTTTTTGGCTTGTTTTTCCTTTGATCCGTATCCGATTGTTTTGTTCGATTTGTTTTCTGTTTTTGGTTGGTTTTGATTGTTATTTAGGGGTATTTTCGGATTGGAAGAGTTGAGGAATTATGGAGTTTGTTTGTGCCTTCATTAAGGTCCTTTATAATACATATATATATATATATATATATAAGGGAGGAGAAGGATGGTGCTGCGACTGCTCCTCCGAATTTTCCTCCAATTTCATCCTCCTTAGGCTATTGTTTTCACTGCATTAAATGTTGGGTTGAGGTGGCGTTCCATGATTTGTCCTTGGGTTGCTTTTGTTGAAAATTTGGATGCATTATTGAGCACAAATCTGGCTCTTCTTCCTCTTTGTATCTCACCGAAAATCAGCCGAGATTCACATGTATATATATTAGTTTATTATTCTAATTAGTTTTGAGTTAATTATACGAGTTATACGGGTATAAATCGGCTAATATTTGGAAGTTTTTGTACAAAAATATGTGTATAAGTTATACAAAACACTTAGATTTTCAAATAATACAAATTTAGGTTATATATATACGTAGTTAATTATTCGTAAAATTTTATCTCCCGCGATTTGGATTTCTTAAGCTCATTAGGTCAATTTTTGTTTCAGGCTCGATAGCTTAAGAAAACTCGGTTTAGAACAATAGCTTGGATGATTATTTGTTTGGAGTTTAGATTTTGAGTTATTCAACAGTTTATATTTTCGTTGTGTATTTAAAATCTTTCGGTTCATTTTTGGATCATCGTTTTCTGTTTATAAGCGTAAATAATCATTTATGCAATATTGGACTTAATACAGAAATCAAATATATATATATATATATATTTAGTTTTGATACAAACATGAAATCTTATTAGTAGCTTTTAATTTTAACTAGGAATCGAATTAGGTTTAAGTCTAAATATAAACTCATCACTACTCGTTATTCTAATCTCGAATCATTATCGAGACCAAAAACAATCATTTAATCTCTATATTCATTTTTCTATTTAAATCATTTGTATACTAGGTTTCGGGTCTAATTTTAGATCATATCTTGAATTAGTTATTCAAGATACAAATATCATTTTTGGTATTAACTAGGGTTAAAGAATTTCTTTATTCGGTTCCTAAATCTTTCATTTATCCAAAATCTAAATATTATCTATTATTGACTTCGATCAGAATCTAAATCTATTATCTAGTTTATACAATCTATTATAAGTCGGGTACTAATGTGGAAAAATTCCCGGGGTTTACATTCTCCCCCCCTTAAAATAAGCTTTGTCCTCAAAGCTTGATGCGTACCTGAGTTCTCAAACAAATGGGATAGCTTTTCTTGATCTCCTCTTCTAATTCCCAGGTAATCTCTTCTGTGTGGATCCCATAATACTTTGACATAGTGGATTTCTTTATTCCTGAGAACTTGCACTTTCCGATCCAATATCTTAACTGGATGCTTTTCATAAGTCAAATTCTCCTTCAAATCAATTGGTTCTAATTCCACTATCTTATCTGGATCTGGTACATACTTTCTTAGAACCGATACATGGAAAACATTATGTATACCAGACAAATTAGGTGGCAATGCAAGAATATGCCAGATTCCCAACTCGTTCCAATTTCAAATGGTCCAATATATCTAGGACTCAACTTGCCTTTTGTTTGTCTACCATGAAGACTTTTGATTGGACTTATCTTTAAGTATACATGTTCTCCTTCATTAAATTCCAATTCTCTTCTTTTCAAGTCCGCCCAGCTCTTTTGTCTATCTTGTGCTGCTTTCATTTTTGCTTTATCACTGAAATCTTTTCAATAGTTTCCTGAACCAATTCAGGTCCAACCAATACTTTCTCCAAGTTATCCCAGAACAATGGTGACCGACACTTCCTACCATATAAAGCTTCATAAGGTGGCATTCCTATGCTTGAATGGTAGCTGTTATTGTACGCAAATTCCACTAATGGTAAATGTTGGTCCCAATTTCCTTTGAATTCCATAATACATGCTCTCAACATATCCTCCAATGTCTGAATAGTCCTTTCAGTTTGTCCATCAGTTTGAGGATGATAAGCTGTACTAAAATTCAACGGTTCCCAAAGCTTTTTGTAATCCTTGCCAAAATCTGGATACAAACCGTGGATCTCTATCTGATACTATACCAGCAGGTACACCATGCAATCTCACAATCTCCTTCAAATATATTCGTGCCAATTTCTCCAATGGATATGTCATGTTAATTGGCAAGAAATGAGCTGATTTTGTGAGTCTATCCACAATAACCCAAACAGCATCATGACCTGCATTTGTTTTAGGTAATGAGCATACAAAATCCATAGAAATTTGATCCCACTTCCACTCGGGTATTGGCAATGGTTTCAACAATCCTCCTGGTTTTTGATGTTCAGCTTTGATCCTTTGACATCACATTTAGCAACAAATTCTGCAATATCCTTCTTCACATTCCACCAATACGCACTTTTCAGCTCTTGATATGTCGTTTCTCCTGGGATGTATAGAATATCCAGAATAATGTGCTTCATGCATTAATTCCTTCCTCAAGTTTTCATCATGTGGCACACACAATCTTTTATTCTTCTTAATACCTCTTCTTCATCCACATGAAAATCCTTGTACTTTCCCTGGGATATTCCTTGTTTAATCTCTGATTTCAATATCTTCTTTCTGGGCTTCCTTAATTTTTGAAGTAAAGTAGGTTCCAAAATTAGATTTCCTAACTCAGCTTCCAACCTTGTATTGAGAATTCCAAGTTTAATCTCTCAAATTCCTTGATAAGTTCTTTTTGTTCCGTTAGTATTGAAGCCACTTCTCCATAACTTTTCCGGCTCAATGCATCCGCCACAGCATTCACTTTACCCGGATGGTAATTAATGGTAAGATCATAATCTTTAATTAATTCCAACCATCGCCTTTGTCTCATGTTCAACTCTTTTTGTGTAAATATATACTTCAAACTCTTGTGATCCGTATATATTTCACATTTCTGCCCATACAAATAGTGACGCCAAATCTTGAGTGCAAAAACAATAGCAGCTAATTCTAGATCATGAGGGGTAATTCATCTCATGTGGTTTCAATTGTCTAGAAGCATATGCTATTACTTTTCCATTTTGCATTAACACACATCCCAATCCATTTCTAGATGCATCACTATAGACAGTATATAAATCCTTGTCATTGGGCAAAACCAAGATTGGTGCTGATATTAACCTTTTCTTCAACTCTTGGAAACTTTGTTCACGTTGATCATTCCACTCGAATTTCTCATTCTTTCGAGTCAATTGAGTCAAAGGTCGTGCAATCTTTGAGAAATCCTTCACAAATTTCCGATAATATCCTGCCAATCCCAAGAAACTCCTAACTTCAGTAACAGTTTCAGGTCTTTTCCATTCCACAATAGCTTTAACTTTTGCAGGATCAACTGATATTCCTTCTCCAGAAACAATATGTCCAAGGAATGATATACTTTAAGCCAAAATTCACACTTAGACAATTTGGCATACTTATTGTCTCTCAATATCTGTAACACACTTCTCAAATTCTCATCATGTTGTTCTTCATTAGACGAATATACAAGTATATCATCTATGAAAACAATCACACAATATCCAGCAAAGGTCTAAAGATACGATTCATCAGATCCATAAAAACTGCAGGTGCATTGGTTAATCCAAATGGCATGACCAAAAATTCATAATGACCATACCTAGTTCGGAATGCAGTCTTTGGTACATCCTCTGCTTTGATTCGGATTTGATGATATCCTGACTTTAAATCAATTCGGGAAAATACTTTTGCTCCTCTCAATTGATCAAAAAGATCATCAATTCTAGGTAAAGGATATTTGTTCTTGATAGTTACCCTGTTTAATTCCCTATAATCAATACAGAGTCTCATTGATCCATCTTTCTTTTTCACAAAAAGCACTGGTGCTCCCCAAGGTGAAACACTAGGTCTGATAAATCCTTTATCCAACAATTCTTGTAACTGCACCTTTAATTCTTTCAATTCCACAGGTGCCATTCGATACGGAGCTTTTGATACTGGTTCGGTTCCAGGTATCAAATCAATTGAGAATTCCACTTCTCTGTGGGGGTAATCCCGGTAATTCGTCTGGAAATACATCTGAGTATTCACATACTGTTCGAATGGTATGAATATCCAATTTCTTGGATTCACCTTCAGTTACTCCAAGAATACAACCGTTCATCTCCATATCTTCTTCATTTTCCACTTCAATTGCTGTTATCCTACTTCTGACTTCTCTGAGTATCTCACCTTTACTCTTTTCTTTCTCCTTGATTATTGACAAAAGATACTATTTTGAGATGGCAATTAACTTTTGCTTTTACAGCAGTTAACCAAACCATACCCAAAATAATATCATATTTTTGCATCTCTATCAGAATTAAATCAGAATTGATTCTGATCTCCAATCTTTAGTGGACAACTTTGATCATTTCCCGTGTCACCACTAAATCTCCAGTTGGCGTAGTAACTCTCAATTCTTTATTCATGCTTCAATTGGTATCTTATACGCCTTGCTAATCCAGTATTTATGAAAGAATGCGTTGCTCCCGTGTCAAACAAAGCATACGCAGTCTGATCCCCTACTTGAATGGATCCTAAGTATCAATTATTAAGTTCATGTTATTTTCAACTTATAAAGACTTCTATTGCTCATCTACTTGTGATTGTGTCTAATAACTTTAAAAACAAATATATATTACATACCTGCAATGAGTCCATATTCTTCAGGATCAACTTCCTCCCAAATATTTTCTTCATCTCCTTCCTCTATCTCCACATTCTCTACAGGACTTCCATACATGCAAAAACTCTGGCCGTCGCATTGGCTTTGTTGGCATTCCATTTTTCGATCCTGAGGCTCCAATCACTCCTTTAGATTGTGAAGATCCAGCTACTGCACTTGCTTTCTGTGGACAATTGGGTGCTATGTGCCCAACTTTATTGCATATGAAGCAAGTTGCAGTTTTTCTTTGGACAATCGTTTATCATATGCCCACTTCCCCACAATAATAACATTTGTTCTGTAATTGTGGACAATGCCTTGGGTAATGAGAACCTTTACATTTCCAACAAGTAACATTATTCTTCCCATTACTCCTCCTTTGTTCACATTGAAAGGTTTGAAGAATTTAACCTTCTTAGGCACAGAACTTGCCATAGAACCATCATACATTCTTTTCCCGAACATAGTTCCCTTCTTCTTATACCTCTCAAGTTCATACTTCCTTGCGTTCAATAACGAGCTTTTTCCAACATAGCTGCAAAGTTATCAACTCAAATTCAGCAAGTCTTCTTTGGAAATGAGGTTCTAATCCAGCCATGAAAGTCTGTCTCTTAAGCTCATCACTGTCCCGATAAGCATCTGGAGCAAATTGCAACAACCGATTAAACTCATGTTCATATTCATCAATGGTCTTAGCTCCTTGGGTCAAATTCATCAGGTCAGTGCTATATTTGCTTTTAGACTGCTTGGAAAATATTCCTTCAAAAATTCTCGTCTGAATACTTCCCAAGTAATTGGTTGGACAAACTTCTTTGTTTCGAATTCCACCATATCCTTGCTCTTAACCTTAATAAATAAGTCCCATAGGATACTTTCAAAGCTTCAGGTACTTGGAAAACATCAAGGGATCGCTCAATCTGAGCTAGCCAGTCTTCAGCTTCCTCTGGCTTTCCCGGTATTCCCTCAAAATATCTGTTGCACTTAATGAATTCCGGCAACAAATTCCTCTGAGGACGTAAAGGTGGTGGTGGTGGCAATTCCTGTTCATATCGAGGGGTCCTTGTACCTCAGCAGCAGACTCATTTGGATTCACTGGTCCATTTTCCTGAAATTGAACCGGTGGAGTATATGCCTTTCATTCCTTCTAGGATTTGGTGGAGTCATTGCTGGTGCTCCAACAGGTGGTGCTACATTTGTGGCTTGCATATTTTGCAAAGCTTGCAAAATCAAAACATTTTGTTGTTGAAGACTTTGTAAAACATCCTCAATTCGGTTTTGGGGTGTGCAGGAGCATCTATTGGTGGATCTCCAGAAATTCTGGCATTTCTACTTTTATTTCTTCCTCTTGGCATTCTATTAACATTAAACATATTACTTAAGTCAGATCATAACTCGTCTTTATCAAAAGTCATCAAATCATTCATATATATATATATGCAACACATATATATACATAACCAAAATACATCAAAGCTTTTCATGGTTAGTGCATTATACATATCCAAAAATTGCACTACCCTAACTTAGCTTCCTATCATAGTCATCAAAAGATACATATATAAGTCATCAAAAGTCTACTAATATCGTCCTGTATGTCATCATAACAGATAATACACATCATCATATAATACTAAGTCAACTCAGGGACTGGGATGAAGACGACCCTTGCCCTTCTCCTGAGGGCCTAATCGAGGGTAATCATCCTCCCTCAGAACTACTATCATCAATCTCATCATCACACCTCTCTCCTGGAGGTGCTAGTCAGGGCTGTGTCCATCACCCTAATGCCTCTGGTGCTGGCCTCCTCTCACCCTCAGCTCTAGATGGAATATCACTCTCAATCCATCCTCCTGCTGATCCAATCCATCTGGCATAATTATAATCTGAGACATACTTCTCTGCCTCAATCCTTCTTTTCTTACCTTCTCTCTCATCCAACAGCTCTGTGGTGATACTCCTCATGTGGACAGTAGTCTGGACTGTCTCCTGTACTACTCGATCCTGTACAGCAGCAGGACGCTGGAACTCACCTGCTATCTCAGGGATAATAGGCGGTTTCCTCATCAACATGCGTCTAGAGTGACTGCATCTGCTGAGTCGTGCAAGCATCAAATCATCATCATAGGCCGCATCACCTCTGACCCTGGCATGATCCTGCCTCACATCATGAGCATAGACTGCTCCTCTGCCAATATCTACCCAGACTCTAAAATCTGGGAGCTCTGGTCTCTCTGATCTGGATGAGACTATAAATGCTATGTTATCAATCTCCAGACCACCTCCTTTCTGCACTATCAGCCTCTCAAATCTGTAGAGCGTCTCTATAGCTGATCCGTTATCTGGAAAAGCCCGCTCCATCAAGAATAACCAGCCTTTAAACAAAGGCAATAATCCTCGCTTCCAGGTGCTGAGGATCTCATCCAAAGTCTTAGTAATCCCGCTCAATACAAGTCCTCTACCAGAACTCGTAGTCTGCGCCTGTAGTCTGTCAAAGTCTCCTCTCCTGCATACTAAAGATCTCCCATCTAATGTGACACGTAGCAGGATTAGTCTGCACACACAATAAAATTTGCATGATTAATAATAATCACACATACTTTATTCCTAGTTGTGCAGTATAATTCTACCCATAACTACCCAACTACTACTAATGAATGCTAACTAAATCTAATTTACTACATTCACTAAATGCAATTCTTTCACATATTTATCTTTCTTATTCTAGCAACCATGCTCTGATACCAACTTAATTCTGTCACGCCCCGAGGGTACCCTAGTAGTAAAAAGTTACACTTGAATACACATTACTAGATTACCTTCAGAGAATGACAGGTTTTCAAAACAACAGGATCTTTTAAGTTGCTTGATAAGAAATAACAAATATATGAAGAAATAACTTAGTGAATAAACTTACAAACTATTACAAACCATATATTCTTTGTAGTACACAACTAAATAATCTAATCTAATAGTACATAACCATCAAACTAAAATAGATCTGTAGACTTCTAGCTTCAAAGCTTTACCGGAGCCATATTCCTGGATGTAACTAACCAGGGTCGTAAAGTGAACCTGAAAAGACTGTAGGAGTATGAGCGAAACCACAGCTCAGTGAATAACCAGACATACCATACATCACACAAGTCATTAACAAATCATATGCAATGCAAGCACTCAACCATATGCACAGATACAAGTTTGGATGATCTAGAATCCAAACAGGAAAAAGATTTACGCCCTCTTTTTAATGGGTTGAAGAACCAAATCTTAATGACCCACCTGCCCAGGAGAGACTAAGTACACAGGAGCATCAACAATTTCTCATTTTAAGTTATCACTTAATATAGTTGATTAAACTGACCATCTCCTGCAACTTCCTTAGAAACTCCCTAAGTATTAATCATTTCAAAGCGATTCTACGGGCGACGTTCTTCGGTGCCTTTTAGTTCCTCATAGGACCGCCAGACCAAAGAGAACCTTGGAAGACTCACACATTAGATCAACCAAGCAAAAACAGAGATCCGAAATATTAATACGTAGCAGGCTGTCACAACCATATATGCAATAATGCAATTTGTGCAATGCATGTTCATATTATTTTGTTAAGTCAAAAGTCTTAATCAATTTCGAGGTGACCATACATTACACACAATCATCATTATACTACTGCACAACATCAATCATTGCATTATCGCTTGTATAAAGATATTTTAACAATCATACAATCAGATCATATCATACTTTCAACAAACATTCATTTGATTATCTTGCATTACATATTGACTATTTACAATCACAACCAGTACAATATGACTGAATTACTCACCTGCTCATACTGACTCAGTCGTAGTAATCCACTGGTAGATCCTCTAATGAGTCAAAGTCACCTATTTAAGACAAAGTATTCATTAATACAATCTAGCTAAATTCCTATATGTGCTTTGTGTCCTAGACTCGATATTTTGGTAATATTATATTAGTGTCGTTGTTTCTCTTTTTATCTCGCATAATTGTTTTGTTATTTTTAGAAGTCACATTACTCAAGAAATTAACTTATTTCAATTTCCATTCTTATCTATTTTATCTTGTTTAAAACAAATATTAGACTAATATTACTTTAATTAACACTAGTATTTCTTAATTCTAGGATTTCAAAAGTTATTAGATATTAATTCTAAATAGACTTAAATACTTGTGTTATAGTCACTATATAATAATATTTGTATACATACATATTATACTTAGTAGATATATTATATATATATATATAATTTCGGTTCAGGTCAGAAAAACTTTCGTTGGAGAAATTTTAATTGTAAGCCGCTTAAGGCCGCTGGCCTTTATCTCCAGGTGCCGGTGTAAATTCATTTTGAAGAAAAATTCATATCGAGTACACCGGCGTGAAAGCTGTCGGCTTTCAACGTACGTCGGCCCTATGCCCCGGCATAGATCTCCAGGAAGCCGGCTTACGTTCATCCTTTACGTGAAAAATTATTTTACGTAGCCTCTGTTGAGTGTAAGCCGCCTATAAGCCGCCGCCTATCCATGTAAGCCGCCGCGTTCAGTGTTTACACTGCCGGCCTTGAGACAGTTGCACGTTCATCGTCTTCCTCCTCGGTTCGATTCTTTTCCTTTGATTTTTACACGTTAAAAACATACTTAAACTACTTCTAAGTGTTTATATATCATATATAAGGGTATATAACAACTTTCAACAGGTTTAAAAACATAAATATAGATCTCGATTTTGTGAAAGTAAAACTAGGGTTTTGAAGTTTTACCTTGTTGGAGCTCGTTTAATGCAATCCGAAGCTTGTGTTTGTGTTTATTAAGTTCCTAAGATGATTTTAAGTCGGATACAAAGCTTAGATTTGGACAAAAATAACTCGAGTTTCCTCAACTTACCTTTGAGTTCGTATTTGAGGGTTTTTGGCTTGTTTTTTCCTTTGATCCGTATCCGATTGTTTTTTCGATTTGTTTTCTGTTTTTGGTTGGTTTTGATTGTTATTTAGGGGTATTTTCGGATTGGAAGAGTTGAGGAATTATGGAGTTTGTTTGTGCCTTCATTAAGGTCCTTTATTACATATATATATATATATATATATATATAAAGGGAGGAGAAGGATGGTGCTGCGACTGCTCCTCCGAATTTTCCTCCAATTTCATCCTCCTTAGGCTATTGTTTTCACTGCATTAAATGTTGGGTTGAGGTGGCGTTCCATGATTTGTCCTTGGGTTGCTTTTGTTGAAAATTTGGATGCATTATTAAGCACAAATCCGGCTCTTCTTCCTCTTTGTATCTCCACCGAAAATCAGCCGAGATTCACATGTATATATATTAGTTTATTATTCTAATTTAGTTTTGAGTTAATTATACGAGTTATACGGGTATAAATCGGCTAATATTTAGAAGTTTTTGTACAAAAATATGTGTATGAAGTTATACAAAACACTTAGATTTTCAAATAATACAAGTTTAGATTATATATATACGTAGTTAATTATTCGTAAAATTTTATCTCCTGCGATTTGGATTTCTTAAGCTCATTAGGTCAATTTTTGTTTCAGGCTCCGATAGCTTAAGAAAACTCGATTTAGAACTATAGCTTGATTCGATTATTTGTTTGGAGTTTAGATTTTAAGTTATTCAACAGTTTATATTTTCGTTGTGTATTTAAAATCTTGTCGGTTCATTTTTGGATCATCGTTTTCTGTTTATAAGCGTAAATAATCATTTATGCAATATTGGACTTAATACAGAAATCAAATTATATATATATATATATATATTTAGTTTTGATACCAAACATGAAATCTTATTAGTAGCTTTTAATTTTAACTAGGAATTTCAAAATTAGAGTTTAAATCTAAATATAAACTCATCACTACTCGTTATTCTAATCTCGAATCATTATCGAGACCAAAAACAATCATTTGATCTCTATATTCATTTTGTTCTATTTAAATCCATTTGTATACTAGGTTCGGGTCTAGATTTTAGATCATATCTTGAATTAGTTATTCAAGATACAAAATCTCATTTTTGGTATTAACTAGGATTAAAGAATTTCTTTATTCGATTCCTAAATCTTTCATTTATCCAAAATCTAATTATTATTCTATTATTAGACTTCGATCAGCATCTAAATCTATTATCTAGTTTATACAATCTATTATAAAGTCGTATACTAATGTGGAAAATTCCCGGGGTTTACATTTATGGTTTGGTTTGGAAGGTAAACCAAACCAAACCGTTTTAGAAAAATGTAATAATATTTTACTGTATGTTCATGTGATTTCATTTAATATTTATTATTTGGTGAATGTTGATTAAAATCAACTTGTTCATTTTTAATTTTTTTTAGGCTTATGATATATATATTTTTGTTGATGATGAACTATTGTTTTTTTTAATATCTTTTAACTTTATAAAATATGAAATTTATTTATTCAGTTACGAACTCTTATTATGTATTACTTGTTTAATATATTTTTGGTCAGTGGATTATTTATTTGTTGATAAATTTTGTTGATAGATGATTTTTTATTTTAGCTAAATTTATTGGTGGAAAATTGACTTAATTGTTTTATTAAAAATTATAAATTATGACTTACTATGTATTGGTTGGTGAATATATTTTATTAGTGGATAACTAATTTTATAGAGAACTATAGATTAAAAATATGATGAATTCATAAAGTATTTTGTCATGGTTTACAATATAAACTTTGTAAAATGATATAAATTTTTGAGTATCTACATAAATGTATAAAAAACTAGAACAAAGAAAATTTTTAGTTAGAATTATAATTTAATCCGTAATCTAAACCGAACCAAACTGTTATTTAATGGTTTAAAAATTTTTAATCCAAACCAAACCATTACTTAATGGTTTGGTTTGGGATTGAAAAAAAACAAAACCATAAATTATGGTTTGGTTTGGTTTTAGGAAAAACCGAACCAAACCGATCCGTGCCCACCCTTAAGAATAGGTATGTAGAGTGTAAGAATAGGTATAGAAAAAGTAAAAATAGATGAATAGTAGTGAATAGTATAGAATCGTATTATGAGTAGTAGATAAAAAAATTTAATACCGGTAGTAAAGAAAATACGCGTAATTAAGCTATATATGATATTTTTAGATACTGAAAAATTATAAAACTGATATTTTTGAAATCCTTGTATTTTACGAGTTTATTGGTATTATCAGAATATATTTTTGCCATCGGGTGTACTAGGGCACGATTTTCGAAAACTGATCCCGTTCGGATCCAAAAGACATTAAAAATTATCAAATATGATATTTTTAAGCTTTCTTATATTATTACTAACTATTTTCTATAATTATTTCAATTTCGTTGTTTAAGGGTTTAGTGTAGATATAATTTTTAATATATAATTTGACGAAAGTGACCTCTGCTTTCTTCTTCTTCTACTTCTTTTTTCAAGCACATATAGGCACTTTTTTTAACTATGTAAATGTGTTTTTTTTTCTTCTCAAACTTTCAAAGTTGGTCAAAGTTCTTTTATGATTCCCTTTCTTTTCTAAAAAAGTCATTTCACAATTGAAAGAATATTACCAAAGAATTTTTATTATGTCAAATGATCGTTAGAACATAGAAAAAGGTCACCAATCATCATCATTATAATCAAAATGACCATTATTGTAAACCCCGAAAACTTCCATCATACGATACGACCCTAGATTAGAAATTATGGGTTGACTAGTAACCCTAGGAGTTAATTAGAAACTCTAGTTTTGATAGATACTTTAAATTTGATCGGTTTGGGACTCATAAACTTTATAAAAGGACTTCTTTGACCCCAATTGATTCCAAAAACAAGATTTCGTATTCCGAGCTAATAATTCAGGTTGTGATCAAAGGAAACTTCAAATCGTAAACTCGAATCCTTATCAAACAGACAGATTATATAGGAAAACCTAAATATGGATATTAAGTGATTACTTAGTATTCAATAGAGACCGGGAATTAAAAACAAGGTATAGTAATGAACCTATATTTGCATTGGAACCCTAATATTTGAGAGTTCTAGTCAGTAATAAACTACATTGATAAGATTTCATAGTGAGTATTCAAATCTAATACATATAACTAATATAGCCTATATATTAGTAGTAATATTAAATAAATGACTCAATAGGGTTTTAGTTAGAAAATTGTGATCTTAAGATAAACTGTTAGGATTATAAATACCCAATAAAAACATAAACTGATGTATAACTTGGAATCTAGACCTCAAATATAGAATTGAATCATACCAATATTCGAATTAGGGTTTTCTAAAGCTCTTGGAGCCTGAAACGAAAATTGACCCCAAAAGCTTATAAAACCTAAATCGCATAGGATAAATTTTTCTTAAACAATTAGATACGTACTATTAAAACTTAAATTTGTACTTTTTGTTAAACTAAACATCTTGTAGGATCCATTAAAGACCTTTGTATATATATATTTACTTATATAAGCTAAAATATACCATAATAGTGTAATAAACTACCCGAAAACTTAACTAAATAACATCTAACTACTATATAATTAATATATATAAAATATCAACTTGCAGTAGACGTCTCTAGTTCGTTTTGATGGCTGTGATCTTCTAAAATTTGATGAACCGAAGTTTCTCCAATAATATGCACTAAAGTCAATCCCAATCCTCTCCTAAGCCAATGAAAACTTGACAAATCACCCATGCATTAATGATAATAGAACAAACTACTTAAACAACAACAAACAAGAGCAATTCGTTTCAAATTTGAAGAAGAAATGCGGCCAAAAATTTGCACTTCGTTATATATATATATATATAAGAAAACGAACTTGGATGGCTAAGCAAACGAACTCCAAACTCTTCCAAACTTTCCAAAATACAACTATAACTTATTAGGAGTCGAACCAACCCAGAAAATGAATTTTAAATGCTCATATCCACCCCGTTCGAAAATTCGAACAAAAACTAAGAAAAACGCTCGAAAACAAGCTTGAGGTAAGTCAATCTTATTCTGCGAGTTTTCTTCCAATTTTAAGGATTGAGATAGACTCTTAAACATCTTAGGAAGCTAACCAAGTGAAATAACCATAAAATATCCAACTTATATTTCATATGTGTGTTATTGAATTTATACATGTTTTTGATATATATTGAATGTGATTTGTGTTCATGATGCATTATGTGTTTTATTATTGTGTTAAATATTCAAATACTCTAGAATTTATTAAATATTTAGTTCATAAAATTTAAATTGTATTAACATGTAAGAATTATATTTGGAATGCATTAAAATGAGTAAATAGATCCATGCATGTAAGCCTCATGGTAGCATAATTCTTATACCTTAAAGGAGCTAAAAACAAGGTTAATTAACTAAAGACAAACTTATTAATTAGCCTTTGATAAGTCATTAATTTCCCTTAATTCCTTATGCCTCAAAAGTCAAACCTTAAGATAATATCAACTTTATTATTGCAAAATTCGTGCACAAATTTCAGACCACCAAAACAAGTCTTCAAAAGTTTCAAAACCCCATCTTCTTCTTCTCAAAAGCTCCCCCATGGATCTATATAGAAAAGCCACTCATTTTCTATATTTTCCACCATCAAAAGCTTGATTTAGGGTCATTAAACCAAGCCTTGAAGTTCTTGTGGTAAGTGTGTTCTTCAACTTTCTTTTCTATGCATGAATATATAGTCTTGATACCATATTTGTTTAAATTCATGCTCCATGATGTTTTGATGGTATATGATGTGTTATAGGACTAGAGTGGTTAGTTTTATGTGCTTAGGATGAGTTTTGAAGTGTTGGAAGTGTTGGAGAATGCATGTGGTTGGATGACCTAATATTGAAGTGTAATTGATGTTTGATGGAAGTTGGAAGAAGATGATGAATAGTGATTGGGGTTGATGAAGTTTTGGAGCTGTTTGGTGTTGTTTGAATAAGGTAATGAACATATAACAAGCTTTGGGAAACTTGAAATGAGTTTAAGAGAAATTTGGAAGTGTAAAAAACTTGAAAAACAGAGGAGTTTAAAAGAATTTTCGCAACTTGTTACAGAGTGTACGCCGGCAAAGTACGCTGGCGGTGTTGAATCCTACGCTGCCGGTGTACGTTGGAAATTTTCCGGTGTTGAAGATGCACTCGGGGACCAGAATTGTCGACCCTTAACGCTGGCAAATTTTCAATTTACGCCGCCGGCGTTGGATTCCCTGTTTCGCAGCCTGTTTGTAATTTGGCCATAACTTTTTCATCTGACTTCCGTTTGAGGTGATTCAAGTTGTGTTGGAAAATTAAAAAGAGATCTACAACTTTCATGTTTTAAGATTTTACAAATTACAAAAGTATCAGTGCTTAAATTTCAATTCTTTCCAGCTAATACACTTTCCAACAAAGTTTAAAACTCATTGTTATTTGTTAAAAGTTGTCCAAGCTTGATAAATGATCATTTAAGTCTTTGTTGAGTATTGTATGATAATATATGATATCTAAATGCTATGTGATGATGTTATAATGATTTAAGTATATTTTAGATTTAACAAATTATTGGTTGTCTATGAGTGTTAAGCTAAAACTAGTTATATTATCTATATAATTTCCTTTGCTTGTTTTAAGATCTTGTGATAACTTATTTTGAATTTACTTGAATGGTTAAGTATGAGATTAGTTAATATATATATACTTGAACTAAGTGTGAGTTTGCAACTACTTCTTTTTACAGGGATTGATTCCCTTTCGGTTATTCCCATTGACTCTCAAGCTAGTACAGGTACGCAGTGACTTGCTTGTATGTTTGTTAGGGTAGGCATACTTAAATTTGATATAAATTCCAAATGACTTAAATATTGCTTGATTTGCTTGTGTTTTCACCGTTGAATCAGGTCCGAGGAGCGGTAACTTATCATGATGCAATGATATGTTAGTGTAGGCGCTTAGGCCAATAGTCATGATGCAATGACTAGGCTCGGCGGATAATCGATAGGAAAATGTAGTAACTGAGCAACATTTACTTATTCTTGAAAAGAAATAGTATAACTTAATTCAATGTTTATGGGAGCATGTGAATTAAATTATATTATGGATTGAGTTAAGTGAAGTTGGGCAACGGCTATATAACCTATATGAGATTATTCTTTTCAGTGTAACGTTATCTAGGAGATATAGATATTCGGGCTATCTATATCAACCCCCTGAGTGTCGTGAGCGTTACTCAGGATCCCCGAATCCCATGGCTTGTTCCGGAGTTTGAATACTCCAATGATGATTTGATCAATGGTTTCTAATGAAAGATAAATAAAACATTAATGTTGCATTGCATTAGCTAGGTATGATTGTCACTTCGCTTTTGAGTGTTGTTGCTGTGTACTGGGCCTTTGGTTCACTGTTGCTACTTTTCAGGTGATGATGATTGTTATGATGATATGGGCTATGGGTCGGATTGGGAGAAGTTTATGGATGAGTGGGCCGAGTAGGAATTGAGTGCAAGATGGCAAGGAAGGAAAATTTTTGAACAAGTTGGGGTTAAATTTTGTATTTTGTATTTTGAATAGAGGCTTGTTAGTTAAGCCTTGTTTGTATATAAAGACTTAAAGTCTATTTTTCTTGTTTTGTCAAAACTTATGTAAGTTTTGTTGTGACATGTGTTTGACACAAGATTGTAAATTATTTCTTTAAAAGTTCTATATGAATAGATTACTCAAATGAGTAATCCTTTTGTAAAAAGTCTTTATATCAAGTTATAGTGGGATCAAACAAACAATTCACATAAATTGTTAGATTTAGGACAACCTTACATATAATATGAAAATATTATATGTGGTTGGGGACTTGACTTGCTAAATCTTAAGGATTGGTGGGTCGGGTCTTTACAAATGGTATCAGAGCATGTTTATGTAAATTGTTTGTTTAACATAGGAAGACTTGACCTTAGATGCGGTGAGATTAGTACGGTTTGAGTTAGGATTTGCTTGAATGGTGTGTTATGTTTGAATGTTGTTTCATTTTTTTTTTATTAACTAACTTTAAGGTTAATCTAACATTGCATTAATTATCACATGTCATGTGTATATGTGTTTGTTTAAAGATGGATAGGTCAAGGAGAATTACTAGACAGACTTCAGATAGGGAGAATATGCCACCTCCTCCTCCTCAGTCTACTGTTCCGGCATCTACCTCATCTCCTACTCCAGCTGTTACTTCAACTCCATCACTGGCTTCGGCCTCTACTACTCAAGATCCTCAACAACCACAAATGCCTCCTCCAATGCCTCCATATCCTCCTATGCCTCAAATGCCAGCAGGAGATACAAGTACTATGTTCAATTTGTTCCGGGATATGTTTGCAATGGTTCAACAGTATCAACAAATGATGTATCAACAACAACAACAATTTATGCAACAATATAATCCACCAAATGTGGGGCAAGAACCTAATGTGCGAGTGGAAGACCGATATGATCAAGTGAAGCTACATGACTTTGTCAAGCTAGTACCTGAGTTTGACGGCACTATTATGGATCCGACTAAAGCTGAAGGATGGATCATAGAACTTGAGAAAGCTTTTGCTGCTTGCCAAGTACCTGATGATAGGAGGGTCGATTTAGCTGTGTTTGTGATGAAGCAGGATGCATATAATTGGTGGATGATGAACAGTGAAGGCTTTGCAAGACCGATTCCCTGGAATACATTCAAAGATGCTTTCTTCTTGAAGTATATTCCATCAACTGTAAGGGAACAGATGATTTCTAAATGGCTAAGTTTGAGACAAGGAAGTAAAACTGTAGACGAGTATTATGCGGAGTTTTGCAGGTTGTTAAGGTTTGCAGGAGCAAACTATAACGATGAAAGAATGAAAGTCCAAAAGTTTCAGGATGGATTGAATATGGAATTAAAGAGCGAAGTCAAGAAATTTCAACTGATGACATTATCAGAATCCGTGGTTAAGGAAAGACTGTTAGAACAAATATCAGATGATAATAGAGTTCAAAGGGACAGAAGAGCTACTTTTTGGGCAAGAGATCAACCACATCGTATACTCCTTACCCAAGGTATGATAATGTTGATGAGGGTAAAAGGCCATATATGGGAAGAAGCCTGGTTCGGGACAATTTGTGAAGACTTTCTATGCTTCTACTCCTTTTGATAAGAGGTGTACAGATGTTTTGGACCCCATGACTTGCTCAGTGTAAATGGGTTCCTGAAGCATGTTTTGCGTGTGGGGATGTAGGTCATCGAGCTTCTGATTGCAAAATCCAAAATTGAAGCCTATATTTTGTGCTTATTGCAAACAGAGAGGACACCATGTGATGAATTGTAAGGAGAAGCCTAGACATGATGGTCCTAATGTTGGAAAAGGAACGACTGCTGCTAGAGTGTTTGCCTTACAACAGTATGAGAAAGCTCCTCCAGTGGATACATTAGCAGGTACCATAAAGATTGCAAATCATACTGCATATGCATTGATAGATACGGGTGCTACTCATGCGTGTTTAGCTGAGAACTTTGTGAATGAGTGTGGTTTGTGTTCTGAAGTGTTGCTTGATAGAATAATGAGTATTAATACTACTCTTGGGGTGCAAACTAAAGAACCATGTGTTTGTAGAAATGTTGATGTTGTGATTTCCAATGTGAACATGCCAATTGATATGCTGGTTTTACCTTTAACTGATTTTGATGCTATCTTGGGAATGAATTGGTTAAATTTGTATAAAGCTAGTATAGATTGTATGAAGGCGGAAGTGAGTTTTAATTTGGAAAAGGGTAAAGTAACACATGTCTTGGAGAGGAAAAGACCAGTTTGTATGTATACTATGGAATTATGGGAGAAGAGTAGTGAAGAGATTAAAGTGGATATGGTACCAGTGGTGAAAGAGTTTGTTGATGTTTTTCCTGAAGAATTACCAGGGTTACCGCCTGATAGAGAAATTGAGTTTGGAATTGAATTGATACCAGGGACATCACCGATATCTAAAGCTCCATATAGAATGGCTCCTACAGAATTGAGAGAATTGAAAAACCAGTTAGAAGAATTACAGAAATTGGGATTCATTCGCCCGAGTATTTCTCCTTGGGGTGCTCCAGTATTATTTGTGAAAAAGAAAGATGGAAGCTTAAGAATGTGTATAGATTATAGAGAGCTGAACCAGGTGACAATTAAGAACAAATATCCGCTTCCTCGAATTGATGATTTATTTGACCAGTTGAAAGATGCTGCAGTGTTCTCCAAGATAGATTTGAGATCTGGATACCATCAACTCAAGATTAAACAACAAGATATCCCCAAGACGGCTTTCAGAACACGATATGGACATTTTGAGTTCTTGGTTATGTCTTTCGGTTTGACAAATGCCCCTGCTGCATTTATGGACTTAATGAACAGAGTATTTAAAGATTATCTGGACCAGTTTGTCATTGTTTTTATTGATGATATACTGGTGTACTCAAGAAGTGTAGAGGAGCATGAACAACACTTGAGGCTAGTTTTACAAAGGCTAAGGAAAAGGAAGCTTTATGCCAAATTTAGCAAATGCAAGTTCTGGTTGAAAGAAGTGGCATTCCTTGGTCACATCATTACAAAGGAAGGAATATCGGTGGATTCAGAAAAGATTAGAGCTATTTTGGATTGGCCACAACCTACGAATGTTACTGAGGTGCGTAGTTTTCTGGGTTAGCAAGCTACTATCGAAGATTTGTTCAAGGATTTTCAAATTGCTTCTTCATTGACGAAGTTGACTAGGAAACACGTGAAGTTTGTTTGGAATGAAGATTGTGAGAAAGTTTCCAAGAGTTGAAAGAGAGATTAGTGTCTGCACCAGTCTTAGCACTTCCAGCTAGGAAAGGAGTTTGTCGTTTATAGTGATGCATCTATACAGGGACTAGGATGTGTTTGATGCAAGATAACCGAGTAATAGCTTATGCTTCAAGACAATTGAAACCCCACGAGAGAAACTATCCAGTCCATGATTGGAGCTTGCTGCAGTGATTCTAGCATTGAAGCTTTGGAGACATCACTTATTTGGTGAAAAGTGCAAGATCTTCACCGACCACAAAAGCTTAAAGTATATCTTTACTCAAAAAGAATTGAACATGCGCCAGAGAAGATGGCTTGAGCTAATAAAGGATTATGATCTTGAAATTCTTTATCACCCGGGAAAAGCTAATAGTGTGGCAGATGCATTGAGTAGGAAAAAGCAAATGAATATGGTTACCATGGTTACAAATCAAAGAGAGTTGCAAGAGGATCTTCGAAGACTGAATGTTGAAGTTACTATGGATGAAGTTGAGATCATGTTGGCAAGTTTAATTCTACAACCTACCATATTGGAACAGATTAAGCAAGGACAACAAGAAGACCCAGAAAGCCAAAGTTTAAGAAGTGATATATTGGAAGGAAAGAAGAAGGATATGAGAGTAGACAATGAAGGTGTCATCAGATTTAGAGACAGGATCTATGTGCCAGAGATTTATGATTTAAGGAAACAAATCATGAAAGAAGCTCATTCGTCTTCATATTCGATTCATCCGGGAACCACCAAGATGTATAAAGATTTGAAGAAAAACTATGGTGGGAAGGTTTGAAGAGAGATATTGCTCAATATGTCTCCAAGTGTTTGACTTGTCAACAAATCAAAATTGAGCACCAAAGACCCGGAGGAGAACTTCAACCTTTACCTGTACCCGAATGGAAATGGGAAGATATCACCATGGATTTTATATCGGCTTTACCCAAGACTATTACTAAGTATGAAGTCATATGGGTGATCGTACAGATTAACGAAATCGGCTCATTTCATACCTTTGAAGGTTGGAGATTCCTTAGAGAAGATGGCACATATATATATTAAGGAGATAGTGAGACTACATGGGATTCCAAAGACAATTACTTCCGATCGAGATTCTCGTTTTGTCAGTCGGTTCTGGAAAAGTTTACATGCTGCCTTGGTACTCAGCTTCAGTTTAGCACTGCATTTCATCCACAAACAGATGGGCAATCAGAGAGAACGATTCAGATCTTGGAAGATATGCTTAGAGCGTGTGCTTTAGACTTTGGCAATAGGTGGGATACTTATTTGCCACTCGTTGAATTTGCCTACAACAATAGCTTCCAAGCAACAATTCAAATGGCGCCCTATGAAGCACTTTATGGTAGGAAATGCAGATCTCCAGTACACTGGGATGAAGTGGGTGAAAGAGCTATTTTGGGTCCTGAATTAGTGCAACAAGCAATGGATAAGATTCAAGAGATAAAACAAAATGAAGACAGCTCAAGATCGATATAAAAGCTACGCTGACACAAGAAGAAGACCGTTAGAGTTTGAAGTTGGTGATCAAGTGTTTCTCAAAATTTCTCCAACAAAGGGTGTGCAGATTTGGGCTAAAGGAAAATTGACTCCAAGATACATTGGTCCATATGAGATTTTAGAGAGAATTGGACCATTAGCTTATCGATTGGCTCTACCCCCGAATTTGTCGGAAGTGCATGATGTATTCCATGTATCTCAGCTCCGGAAATGTGTATCAGATCCTGATTCCATCATCTCTACATACCAACCAGAGATTCAACCGAATTTGAGTACAGTTGAGAAGCCGATCAAAATCCTGGATAGAATTGATAAAGTGTTGAGGAGGAAGGTAATTCCTTTTGTAAAAATCTTGTGGACGGGCCAAACTGAAAGAGAAGCAACTTGGGAGCCTGAGGATGAAATGAGACTAAAGTATCCCGAGTTATTTGAGTAGTGATTAAGGTAAGTTAAGTTTCGGGGACGAAACTTCTTGAAGGAGGGAAGAATGAAATAACCATAAAATTTCCAACTTATATTTCATATGTGTGTTATTGAATTTATACATGCTTTTGATATATATTGAATGTGATTTGTGTTCATGATGCATTATGTGTTTTATTATTGTGTTAAATATTCAAATACTCTAGAATTTATTAAATATTTAGTTCATAAAATTTAAATTGTATTAACATGTAAGAATTATATTTGGAATGCATTAAAATGAGTAAATAGATCCATGCATGTAAGCCTCATGGTAGCATAATTCTTATACCTTAAAGGAGCTAAAAACAAGGTTAATTAACTAAAGACAAACTTATTAATTAGCCTTTGATAAGTCATTAATTTCCCTTAATTCCTTATGCCTCAAAAGTCAAACCTTAAGATAATATCAACTTTATTATTGCAAAATTCGTGCACAAATTTCAGACCACCAAAACAAGTCTTCAAAAGTTTCAAAACCCCATTTCTTCTTCTCCAAAGCTCCCTCATGGATCTATATAGAAAAGCCTCTCATTTTCTATATTTTCCACCATCAAAAGCTTGATTTAGGTCATTAAACCAAGCCTTGAAGTTCTTGTGGTAAGTGTTCTTCAACTTTCTTTTCTATGCATGAATATATAGTCTTGATGCCATATTTGTTTAAATTCATGCTCCATGATGTTTTGATGGTATATGATGTGTTATAGGACTAGAGTGGTTAGTTTTATGTGCTTAGGATGAGTTTTGAAGTGTTGGAAGTGTTGGAGAATGCATGTGGTTGGATGACCTAATATTGAAGTGTAATTGATGTTTGATGGAAGTTGGAAGAAGATGATGAATAGTGATTGGGGTTGATGAAGTTTTGGAGCTGTTTGGTGTTGTTTGAATAAGGTAATGAACATATAACAAGCTTTGGGAAACTTGAAATGAGTTTAAGAGAAATTTGGAAGTGTAAAATTAACTTGAAAAACAGAGGAGTTTAAAAGAATTTTCGCAACTTGTTACAGAGTGTACGCCGGCAAAGTACGCTGGCGGTGTTGAATCCTACGCTGCCGGTGTACGTTGGAAATTTTCCGGTGTTGAAGATGCACTCGGGGACCAGAATTGTCGACCCTTAACGCTGGCAAATTTTCAATTTACGCCGCCGGCGTTGGATTCCCTGTTTCGCAGCCTGTTTGTAATTTGGCCATAACTTTTTCATCTGACTTCCGTTTGAGGTGATTCAAGTTGTGTTGGAAAGATTAAAAAGAGATCTACAACTTTCATGTTTTAAGATTTTACAAATTACAAAAGTATCAGTGCTTAAATTTCAATTCTTTCCAGCTAATACACTTTCCAACAAAGTTTAAAACTCATTGTTATTTGTTAAAAGTTGTCCAAAGCTTGATAAATGATCATTTAAGTCTTTGTTGAGTATTGTATGATAATATATGATATCTAAATGCTATGTGATGATGTTATAATGATTTAAGTATATTTGTAGATTTAACAAATTATTGGTTGTCTATGAGTGTTAAGCTAAAACTAGTTATATTATCTATATAATTTCCTTTGCTTGTTTTAAGATCTTGTGATAACTTATTTGAATTTACTTGAATGGTTAAGTATGAGATTAGTTAATATATATATACTTGAACTAAGTGTGAGTTTGCAACTACTTCTTTTTACAGGGATTGATTCCCTTTCGGTTATTCCCATTGACTCTCAAGCTAGTACAGGTACGCAGTGACTTGCTTGTATGTTTGTTAGGGTAGGCATACTTAAATTTGATATAAATTCCAAATGACTTAAATATTGCTTGATTTGCTTGTGTTTTCACCGTTGAATCAGGTCCGAGGAGCGGTAACTTATCATGATGCAATGATATGTTAGTGTAGGCGCTTAGGCCAATAGTCATGATGCAATGACTAGGCTCGGCGGATAATCGATAGGAAAATGTAGTAACTGAGCAACATTTACTTATTCTTGAAAAGAAATAGTATAACTTAATTCAATGTTTATGGGAGCATGTGAATTAAGTTATATTATGGATTGAGTTAAGTGAAGTTGGGCAACGGCTATATAACCTATATGAGATTATTCTTTTCAGTGTAACGTTATCTAGGAGATATAGATATTCGAGCTATCTATATCAACCCCCTGAGTGTCGTGAGCGTTACTCAGGATCCCCAGAATCCCATGGCTTGTTCCGGAGTTTGAATACTCCAATGATGATTTGATCAATGGTTTCTAATCAAAAAAATAAATAAAACATTAATGTTGCATTGCATTAGCTAGGTATGATTGTCACTTCGCTTTTGAGTGTTGTTGCTGTGTACTGGGCCTTTGGCTCACTGTTGCTACTTTTCAGGTGATGATGATTGTTATGATGATATGGGCTATGGGTCGGATTGGGAGAAGTTTATGGATGAGTGGGCCGAGTAGGAATTGAGTGCAAGATGGCAAGGAAGGAAAATTTTTGAACAAGTTGTGGGTTAAATTTTGTATTTTGTATTT
Source organism: Combretum micranthum (assembly GCA_024138025.1). NCBI lineage: Eukaryota > Viridiplantae > Streptophyta > Magnoliopsida > Myrtales > Combretaceae > Combretum > Combretum micranthum. The sequence continues at coordinate 254,912 of JAMXBD010000572.1, forward strand.
TGGATAGAGGCTTGTTAGTTAAGCCTTGTTTGTATATAAAGACTTAAAGTCTATTTTTCTTGTTTTGTAAAAACTTATGTAAGTTTTGTTGTGACATGTGTTTGACACAAGATTGTAAATTATTTCTTTAAAAGTTCTATATGAATAGATTACTCAAATGAGTAATCCTTTTGTAAAAAGTCTTTATATTAAGTTATAGTGGGATCAAACAAACAATTCACATAAATTGTTAGATTTAGGACAATCTTACATATAATATGAAAATATTATATGTGGTTGGGGACTTGATTTGTTAAATCTTAAGGATTGGTGGGTCAGGTCTTTACACCAAGGCCACTAGGAGCTTCGGATTTCACCGAGAGGTCACAACGAAGGTGATTTTCCCAAACCCTAGCCGAGCTTAATGATCCAAATTCGTGGGTAACATGTTGTTTTTATGTTGTTTTTCTTACATATTTAAGTTAATTAGGTTCTTAGGAGTCATTTGGATCCAAAATCCCGACATTTTGACGTCGGGATTCGCCGAAAATGGCCGCGGCTCATCGGGGAAGATAATGAATAGTGAAACCCCGATGAGCACGGCTGGGTACACAGGCGTGTTTAACCCGTGTACCTCTCGGCCAATTAAAAAAAAAGAAGAAAAAAAAAGAAAGAAAAACGAAACTAAATAAATATAATTATATAATAAATAATAATATAAGTAATTTTAGAAATTTTATTATTATTTCTGCATTTATTTATTTTCCAGGAATAGTAATAAAATATTATAGTATAATAATATTAAATCCGAAATTTATTTATTTATTTAAAATTAAAAATAAATTATTTTCTGACCTTATTAAATATATGATGTTTAAATATTTAATCTATTATTATTAATCTAAAAAGAATTTTTAGAAATATATATTACTTTGTTAAGTAATTTCCGCATAATAGATTTCTAATTATTAATGTCCTTAATATTATTAAAGAATTTTTAGAATTTCGAAAATATTATTTCTGAAATAATAATAAATATGAATATAAGACTAAATTACTTTAGTAATAATATTAATTAAAGTATAAGATAATTAGTATAATTACTAATGTGATGGAATATAATTATTCTATCTAATCTATTTTCGAAAATTTAATTATTATTATTGTTATTATTATTATTGTTATCATTATTATTATTAGTATTATTGGTATTATAATTATTTTTGGTGCTATTATTGATAATAATTATTAATGTTCTTATGATTTACGAAAGAGAAAAATAATTTCGAAAATAGTTATAATTAAGTTACTAAATTCTTTTATTAGTGAGTATGTTATCATAAAAATGATATTTAACTAATTTATAGAAAAATATATATGTATAAATTATGAGTTAGTGAATACTAAGTATATATTAGAATATTTGTACATAAATAGATAACAATGGAAAATTAAATAATCCAAAATTATGAATATAGGAATAATTATATTCTATAAGAAAAATTTATTAAGTAATTAAAAAGAAAACTGATATTTTTGGACAATAAAGATGAATTAACTAAGTTATTAAACTTTCCAAATACCCAATCAATAGATTCAAGTATCCAACCAGAATTAATAAAACAAAACTGTGAATACAATGAATTAAAACTTAGGGTTATTTCGAAAGAACTAGTTAAGAATAAAACAGAGACCCAACCAACCATTAGGACATATAAATATTCATATGAACTAAATTGTATAACCTGAAAATTTTAATAATTATATTATTTATCTTAATAGGTGATTCGGGTATTGGGGAGGACCTACCTGAAGATTACTACGATTAAATAGGATGGGCAGGTGAGTAACTCAGTCTTATTATATTGATTGTGCTTGTACTAGTAGTGAACCTTAAATAAAAAGATAATGAAAACTGGTAAACTGTTTGAAATATGAAAGTTGTGTATTGTATTCCATTGATTGCCATGTTACTCTAAAATAAGTGATAACCCAAATGCATGTATCTTGATAATGTATGTAATATCTAATTGAGTGTCTGTATTGCTTGATCACCCCTAAATTGACTAAAAACTACTGGTACCATAATGGAAAATAACCATGCATTACATACTATGCATAAAAAGCATTGAGTAAGTGGTAGCCTACTACGTGTTAGTTTCTTGGATCTCTGGTAATGCTTGAATTATCTAGGCCAGAGAGCTATTAGTTAATTGCAAGATTACTTTTGTTCTGTTAATACCATAAGAACTACATGGTAAACGAAGGACACCGCTTATGGTATTACATGGGAATAACTAACACTTAGTGGAGTTTCTAAAGCTAAAACAAGAAATAAATAATGAAACATGATAATTTTAAAGAGATAATTAAATTGGATATTATTAATTCTTGAAAGCTTAAGTCTCTCATGGGTAGGTGGACCATAGATTGTGATCCTTCAACCCCGATGGGGCGTAAATTTTCATCCTGTTTGGATTCCGGGTTATCCAAGCTTGTAATGTTCATTTGTGTGATTGATGGATTTCATATGATTGTTAAATAACTTGTATTTTATGTGTAATAAGTTCTGGTTATTCACTAAGCTCGTGTTTTAGCTCACACTCCCACAGTCCTTTCAGGTTTACCTTGCGCCCTTGGCTCATTACTAGCAGGAGCATGGTCCCGGTAAGAGATTAGAAGCCAGAAGTTTAAAGTTTAGTATAAGATTAGAACATCTATATCTGTAGTAGTCTTTTGATGCATTTAATGTGCATTAGAATCATCAGTTAAGGTTGTAAGGAACTATGAATCATATGATCTGTAATATTGTAGTTTGTAATAGTTGTTTACTAATTTACATCTTATATATGTTTGTTTATTCCATCCAAGCAACTAAAAGATCCTATTTTTGGAAATCATGTCATTCCTAGAAGGTAAACTAATAATGGTAATTGAGTGGTTCTTGATTATCATTATTAGAATACCCTCGGGGCATGACAATTATAACGTAACAAATGCCACCAATTCTCATTGTTATTGTTAAAATGACCACTGTAATCATAATTATTTTGCCATAAATCGCATTTCTCCACTAATATAAATAGGAGCTATCCAATCCTCTCCATATTACCACTAACAATTTTAGGGAGTGAGATCTCTTCTCAAAAAGAAAAGAAAATCCGATAAAATAATACGAAAAAACCTAACCCTAAATCTTATAGGATATCTAGTGTGTTAGACGGATTAGGTAAACAACCTGCTTGCTTGCATTCCTATATCGGTTTTCTTCTTTCGCACTTGCTATGAAGGAAAGCAAGGGTTCTGTTATGTTTTGCAAATTTTAGAAAAGTAAAAAATTATTGAAATCTAAAATAATTAAGTGAAAGAAAAGGAAATGAAATGAAAAAAAAAAGAGAAATTTGTAATATATAATTTCCGATGCCTTTCTTAAGTATTGTGTTTTTTCGAGCTAACTTTTAAATATATATTATAATATATAATTTCCTAAGGTTTTTAGTGGTGTCTTTTTAATTTTACTTTTTTTTAATTATTGTCTTTTCAATTTTAAAAATATTATTTGTACTCTTTTATAGATAAAATTCACTTTTGTTATTATTCTAATTTCTCTTTTAGTATTCATTTAAAATTTTTAGCTTTTCAAACACAACATATATATTCTTAGGGAAAAAGAGAAAAAACCATTACACATATTCAAAACCAATATCCTTTTTTCATTTTTCTCATTCCCTTATTCTAAACAAATGTATCTTTTTTGTTTTCCATTTTCTTTTATAGTCTTTCATCATAAAATTTCGATGGAAAAAATAAATAAATTGTCACCCTTTCAACTTCCTTTTTCATGTGGGAAAAAATTTATTTTCCTTTTTTTCTATTTTCTTTTTTAATTTATATTTTCCATTTCTTTTTTTTTTTTTGACAAAGTTATAGTTGTGCTTTAAATGTCTTCTTCCATCTTTTTTGTAGATATAATTTTTAATATATGATTTGATGAAAATGACCCAGTTTAAATTTAAAACTTTTTTTTCAAATAAAAAACTACTTCCTCCTTAAGCTTTTTTGAAACAATAATTACTCTCCTTATCTTTTTTACTTTTAAAATTTGCAATTCAATGTAAAATAAGAATAATAATAACATTTAAATATATTATAAGATTGAATCCAAAATCTAGAAAGAGTTTTTTAGAGTCGAAAATTAATATTCATAATAAAATATTTAAGATCTTTTTATGGATACTATTAAATTTGCACATGTGACGCGAGTGCACCATCCACTATTACTATTTAATGGTTCATATTCAATCATGATTAATACCCTTACTTTTCACATTGGTTCTTTCTCTATAATTGCACTCTGACTTCCATGGAACGTCATGTAATTTTTAAAATAACTTCGAATGTCATAGTTTACATGTTACGATTTATCAATATGTATGTGATTATATTTCTTGACATAAGCATGGTGACCAAATGTTACTAACAAAAGAATAGAAAATAGTGTTATATTAATGTCCAATATTTAGAAAACAAAATAGAGTCAATCTTTTTTTTTTTTTTGCACATGCAGCGCGGGTGCGTCGATTGCTAGTAATATGTCATATGCATTATCTTTACATAACATACAGATTATGTATTTATAACCTATGAATTTAATATATGTGCATGTTATATCAATACATAAAATTATTATAGATATTTGATTTACATACTATAAGATATATGTATAGCAAATAAATCAACTATATATTGATATATAAATTATGTACATTTTATTTGTTTAGATAAGATCTATATATATATATTATATGTATATTCAACATATAATTTATAATTTATTATGCACATATATAATTTATTTCCTATATAGATAGTTTTGTCATTTTATAATTTAGTTAAGGATAATGTATTATACATTAATAAAATAAGAATACAAAAAATAATAATATATTTTATTGGATTTGCCGGTTTGTAAACGATTTTGGGTTCTAAACTTGGAACGTTTAAATTCATGTGATTTTTGGGTTTGACCCATTTATTAAACGCGTCGACTTTTATTTACCTAAACCCTTTTATAATCGTCTCATGTCATGTCGTGTCTGGTTTCACTAATCGTATCTCAAATTGCTAGTGCTAATTATAATGGTTGTAACTTGTGACATACTTAACGATGGCGATTTCTTAAAGAAACCTGTTTTGATAGATGCAACAAAAAATATTCTTATCGCAAAAAGTTCCTTTTTTTTTTCAATTTACAAGAAACCATGATTAAAAGTCTACAAAATATAAACCAAATCTGAGTTTCAATAATTACAACAACACTAAAATAGAAAAACAATGGAAAAAATTGAATAAATTATTTAACTAAAATTATAATTTCCATTTATCAATTGGAATCAGCTTGTTTATGAAGGTTATAACTTAAGACCTAGTAATTTCATAAGGAGATCTCTTGTTGTAAATGGAATAAAAGAAACTTGCAGTTACAAATGAGGGAGACGATGAAAAAAGCTTGTTAGTATTCCTAAACTTATCTATAATAGACCTTGTAAACTTTTTAAAATTTTGAAATAGGGCAAATCAATATCTAGACAAACAAATTAAAAATATGAGGAAACAAAAAGTTGTTTGTTTAGAAAAAATTGAAAAATTATATGTAAAAAAAAGGAAGAGAGTTAATGTATGAGAGATAGAGGAGTGACTGATATTTTAATATTGATAAGTGAAAGAGTGAAAAAGAGAATTTAGGTCAACTTTCCATTTAGCCCTTGAATATTTTTAGCTAGATTACCATACTACATGATTTTCATTGATTAATTTAATATAATCAAGGGTAAAGTTGTACTTGGAAAAACGCAATCCAAAGTCCCTAAGTATTAGCTTAATAATATCGATATATATATATAATGTTATAAATGTGTTTTTCAGAATATATTTCATTATATTTTTTGTATGATATTTTGTTATCATGGAAAAAAGGGAGAGAATGCTAGGTTTCCTATTTTAGTTTCAATGATAATAAAACATGTGTTAAATATTTATTAATTTGTATGAAGTGTGGATGTTATTTGGACATTGATTTATATATATATATATATATATATTATTATTATCAATAAGAATGATATTGCGAAGTGTTTGTTAAAAGCATTTACGGAAATAAATAAATAAATTTATTTTGGTGGATTAAGTTAGTTCAGTAATCAATAGAAGGCCTTTCTTCCATTTTTCAAATATATTTGCGTAACAAATTCATTTGTGCTCCATTGAAGTTAGAAAATTATCTAGTACTTGTCATCATCAATTTTAAAAGAAAAACTGGGGTTTATTAATTATATTATATGGATTATGTATTAGGCTTGAATTTTTGTAAGCACATATAAATTACAATTTCCTTGTTTTTTTTTTTTTTTTTTTGAAGATTAAATCTTAGATCTTGTGAATTAAGACATGGAAGTTCAAGATATGACAACTTGAAAAAGACACAAACATGGAATTAAATAAATGATTGTTAGGAATTACTGCACATATATATATATATATATATTTGAAATGCTAAATTCCTTAATGGATCCATGCGGTTCATCAAATAGAAGGAAATAAGGATTAGTGTTTTACCTTTTACGAATTTTATCGCGTTGATGGTACAGATCCATAGGTTATGCAAAATCAAGAATGCCTTTTACTAGTATCTACGTGAAAGAACACACTAGAAATGGGTATTGGTGTGCTAACATTCTCTAAAACAGCTCCAGATTACCTCATGAATTTCCTCACTTCTATCTCTTATGTTTTCTCCAACTCTTGGTGTCAAGAAAGAAAATCTCTCACTCTTCATAAGAGGCCACTCATATATAGATGGAGTTCACCTCTTCAAGAGATTACTTCCTTGGAAAGTACTTCTTGAAGAAGTTACCTCCTTTGTGTAACTTTTTCTAAAAGAAGTTACTTCCTTTGGAAGTACTTCTTGGTGAAGTTACTTTATTTTGGAATACCTTCTAAATGAAGCTACCTCTATTAGAGGTTTTCTCTTCCAAATCGAGATACTTATTATTTAATATTCTTAACTATTTAAGATTAATAATCAATTAGGAAATTCTATTGGACTTGTTTTAAATTAGACCCATGACTCATTTTTTTTATTCTTTGTGTTCAACCCTGTACGCTTAATGTTGGCAGTAGATCTAAAGCACTTTTCTGCCCCACGAGACATAAGTGATCTTTAGCAAGACATTATGTCTACTTAAATTAACTAAAGATCGGCAATCCAACTTTTCCTGTTCTATAACTTATGTTATAATCCTTTTGTCACATGATATTTAGATTGAACATAAGGCATAAGTAGTGTCACCCTTATATTGCTAAACTTTATCATTTCTCGATCTCTAAGTAGACTAATAAAACAAATGATGTTGATCATATTATCAATTCATTTGAGCATAGCCATATATTGCTCAATCTCACTTATCAAGGGACCAAGAGATATCTCTTTCATAATGGGAGGGACAAATCCCATCTTAATCACTCATCTCTCTCTACATGATTCAAATCATAATGTTTCTCATGTTGGAATCCATGGTGATTTTAGGTTTAAGGATTCAGTGACATCATTATTAAAGAATCACTTATGACATTAATCTATGTAGTAGTCTCACCATGGGTCGGTCAGTACTCAGTTCTCTAGAGTTTGATTTGTATCTCCATATAAATAAACATCCCATGACTATTAATCAAACCTCATAAATTCATTATTGTTCCCACAATAATAAGCATTTAAAGAGATTTATAATAATTGCATGATTATTCGAGGATATTATTATAATGTAAACATATAAACAATATAATAATAAATACCTCTTTATTAAAAAGGTAAGAATGACAATATGCAATGATTGACCTAACAATGACGATATATTTTATGAACAATTCTATTTTGACCATGATTGATGCTGCCATCTCAAAACGATACAAGTTTTTTCGTATTAGAAAATGTTTGGAATAAAAAAAAAAAAAAGGAATTCTAGAAGAGTCATAATGGATAAATCAAGGAAAAGTGGAAGGAGATAAATAATGACATATTTTATGGGTATCAAATATATCACTTCATGATCATCATAGATTTTCAAGAAGCTTGGTTCCAATGATTTCATTCTTATAAAAACAGTATATTGGATCAAATATCCACATAGATATATGCTCATAAAAATTGCAGAATTTATATGGATGAATGATCAAGTTAGCTTGTTAAGCCTTGTTTTTTTTTTTTTTTTTTGTTTGTGTACAATTTCTTTTAATTCAATTTGTATCAAGCCTAACCATTTAATATGAACCCTTGACAAGGAAATAAAAGAATTTTTTTTATTTTTTTGAAAAAATATTAGGAGTCATAACTGGGTTGGAAATGATTTTGATCCTAATTAAGCAACTAATCTTTGAAAAATAATTTTAAACGAACAAAAGTTTCATGAGTTGCAGAGTTATCCTATTAAAATCAAATGTTACCACAAGTAAACTTAAATTAAAAATTATTCCCTTCTGACTTTAAAAAATGTCAATCTTTTAATTGATATTCACAAGATAGAGAGAAATTCTACTTACAAGAGAGCCAACAATTAAATTATCATTTATAAGATAAGGGTAAATTTTTTTCCTTCATATATAAGTCATCTCATAGGTGCCTACTCACTTACCAATTGGGATTAGACACAAAGTCTTTTCATTAAAATCTTAATGGGTTGGTCACTTTTAGACTTTGAAATATTCTACATTAAGTTTATTAAGTTTTATTATTTGTGCATATAGTTTAAAATAACAAATATCTAAAGAATCTCTAATTTTTTTCCCATTAAGGAAAACACATTTTCTTTAGGTGATAAAAATTGGATTTTGTAAATAATCCTTTATTTATCTTTGGGATAATGACACGTAAAGCACCAATACCAGGTGTCACACCCCGAAGGGTACCATAAGTGTGGCAGTCCGCCACATATAATATCAAGACTTAAGAATGACTACCTTAGTCACGCGAAAGTCTCAGTATTACATATAAAGCATCTAACACGGTATTAAGAGACGCTTTTGAAAAGTATAATCTAAGCAAGTAATATTAAACATACAAGAATCTATAAATAAAAATAGATCATAATAATAACAATTAAAAGTCTATTACATGATTCTTAGGAGCATATCTTTGCTAAAACTCCAAGGATCGAAATAACTAATAGTCTTTACAATAACTTAAATACCACATCAACATATTTTAAAAGAATTCTAGTCCAATCCTTCAAGTAGATTTCCTTCAAAAGCTCCCAAAAGAAAACTTACGCGGATATGAGGAGACCTCGGGTACAGAAACATGTGTTCCTGTGAATACAAATATCTATAGGGGTGTAAGCTTTACGGGCTTAGTGAGTATAATCTCAATAATCATACTTAAAGCAAAATAACAACCAAGTTTGTTAGACAAGCAAATGTAATGCAATAAGCACGTGAGCATGCAATACATATGATTTTTCGGGAATCATATGTTGAATGAATTATGCTATTCATTCGGGGTTAGATATTCCGATCCATTACGACCATCACTTCTTTTAAAAATCATTTTTATAGATCTTACCGGCTCCTATTTGCCATCGAAAATATGTAGTTATTATCTGCTCCTACTAGCCATCAGTTTATGTAGCTTTTACCTGCTCTTACTCGCCACATACATAATACAGCGGTTATGCCTACCACAACTATCATATACTTGTCCCACCAATTGTACAATAGCGAATGCAATGTGACTTAACTTATAAAGTGCATGCATCAACTTTTATTTAGAGTCTATTATATTTCAAATTCTTGCAAGTGACCAACCATTTTAGACACTTCAACATGCCAAAAATCATACAATTTTTTACAAATAATTCGTGGCTCGATATGCTTAATATTCTTTCAACATGTTATAAAACACGTGCATCTTCAATTTTATTTTTTCTTAAATCTAGTGCAACTAATTTACAAGCACAAGCATGAGCATGAAAAATAAGGGAAGTAGACTCACTCGGCCATGACGATACTCCCTTAGTCGAAGTAGTCATTGGGTAGCATACGTCCTCCTCCTTGGTTCCTAAATAAAGAAAATGTCCAAAGTGAGTATTCTATGGAATTTCTAGTCAAAACTTCTAATTCTATTTTCTAGTTGTGGTAAAATTCGTATAGGTGGAAATTCCAACTTAAAATGGTTATAACTTGCTTATTTTAACTCGGAATTTCGCATATAATATACCGTTTTGTATCTATTCTAAAAGATCTATCCGTTTCTATGGTTATTCTTTTCATAAAAAGTCGTTTGGGTCTCGAAACCGTAGAGTACAGATTTACCACGAAAACTCTAGTTTTCAAAACTTAAATTTTCAAACTTTTTCTTATCTAAAAATATTTGTACCAAAATATGGATATTGTTATAGTTAGAAAAACCTTTAGAATATATATATATATATATATATTGGCCCATATCATATGCATGAATTTAATGAAGTTGTCTCAACAATGATTTTTGTAAAAGCAATGTTTTTTAAAATTTAGAAAAACAAAACTTTGAAAATTTCTACTTAGCTTATTGGAAAAATTTCTCAAATCATTTTAAGTGAGTATTTTCTCCATTTGATTCTATTCCTTAGTCTTTCAAATTTGTAAAAAAAAAATTATTTTTTTGTCTTTTAAGTTTCTTATAACTTAATTTCTAGGGGTTGAAGGGTAGTTTCTAATTACAATTTGAAAGTAGTTAAAATTTATCAAGCTTTACATTTTCTTAACCTTTCCTAAAGTTTATTTCATTTAATTAAAATGATTTCCTAAGTTGTTTACTAACTTTATTCCTTAAGAACATTTTATCCTTATAAAAGAAACATTCTTGGTGATTTGTCAAACTAGTCTATTCCTTCATATTCTAGAGTATTGGTGAAACTTTCTTAATGAAGTTTAGTAAAACTCTTGTCAACCAAGAATTTGAAATTTTAATTTTTAAAGAAAACTTTTTCACTTTATAGTTTTGTAAAGTGTATGTATGATATATCTACTTTATGTATCATCTAAAATCCCTATGTCTTTGGTTACTTAAAAACTTATGAAGATCTCCTCTAAATTTTTGGAAAAGATTTGCTAAGATAAATTCCTAAGTTTTTATGGAAAAAATCATTTTTTACATGACAAAATTTATTTTGGAAAAGAACTCCATCTTCTTTTTATTTAAGAAAACCTTTCCCTCTTTATCTTGTTGAGACAATAATCAATATGCTCATGCATGGTCATGAATATGTAATATGAAAATATAAGAAAGACATAATAAGCAATATAATAAGCAATATTATAAGCAAGTTAATATATCAAGTATTGGGAAACTTAGCTTCATCAATATAACCCGGTCAAGTATTGGGAGCCTTAGCTTCATCAAGACAACCCGGGACTAAGAATAGACTAATCCCAAAAAAGAGAAAAAGAAAAAGCAACAATAATAGCAAGTTAGAGATAGTTAGTGAGTATTAGGCTTTAAAAATATATAGATGTACATATACTTAATATATATAGGGTTAGATTAGAGCATAATAACAACAATAATATCATTAATAATCAACATATATATAAATATAATAACAACATAATAAAATTTGAATTTCATGTACAAGAACAAAACATAAAAATATTGTTGCTTTTACTACTTATATGAGTTTCAAAACAACACCATAGTCATACTGGTTACATGATATGAGTAAATAAAATAAGAATAGGAGTTTTACCAAAAGTGTTTATGGTGTAGGAAGAAGGTATTGAATGTATGGTTATGTGGTTAGTGAGAAATGGTAAATGGATTGTGTAAAGAGAGAAATTTTGTGAGTATTTGGTGAAAAATAATTTTGGTAGAGGAAAATTTTGTGGAGAGAGTTGTGGAGTGAATTTGAGAGAATTTTGTTATGTGTAAAGATGATGTGAAAGAAGTAGAAGGAGATGGGGTATTGTAAGCCTCTAGATTTTTCGATCATATAAGAAAACCCTAGAACCGGAAGTCAAACCGGAACCTAAAATTAACCTAGTTTTATGTTTAGTCTAGTGAATCTAGATCCGACAATCCCGTGTTCTTAAATCCTAGAAAACAAATTGAGATAATTGTGGAATATGGTTCGTAATAACATAGGAAAGCTTAAAAATATCAGGTTCGTAATTTTCTAGTGTCTTTCGGATCCGATCGGATTAGTTTTCGAAAACCATGCCTTGGTGCATCGGATAGTGAAAATATTCCGACAATACCATTAGATTCGTAAAAATATAAGGTTTTCAAAAATATCAGTTTTAGAATTTTTCGGTAACTAGAAATATCAGATATAGCTTAATTACGCATATTTTCTTTACTATCGGTATTTTAATTGTCTAGTCTACTATTCATAGTACTTTTCTACTATTCATTACTATTCACCTATGTCTACTTTTTCTTATACTCTACCATACCTATACCTTACAATTTACCTTCCCCATACAACTTTAATCACATCACACTTTACACATTACTTTTTTTATTACAAAACAAACAAAATAAATTAATCTTCCCCCTCTACAATGCTAGGATTGGTGCCTCCCCTCTCTCTCTTCCATCAAATTATTTTTCTTTTTCAATTTATTTTATTACATTAATTTCCACTCAAAAAATCTATAAATACGCCATTCTCCTTCATTCTTTCACACAACTCATTTCCTACTAAAACTCTCCCAAAATCACTCCATAAAATCCCTCTCTCAAAATCTCTCTCAAGATCTCTCTTTTCTTTAGAAAACCCATTCCCACATATTACTACAAAACATTTCATTCTTCTTCAACAAACACATAAACCTTAGGTAAAATTTCTCTTATTCACTCATCATGTTCATACAACTTAACATGAGTTTAGTGTATGTTTCTTAGACTCATGAGAGTTAAAGAAGCAATAATATATTCGTGTTTTGTTTTTGTTCATGTTTCTATTTTTCATTATGTTGTTATTATTTGTTTATAATCTAACTTATATAAAGTATTATGTATATTATGTATATATATTTATTTAGAGCATATAAGCTCATTTTTATTTATTTACTTTCAAGTTATGCAATTTATTTATTTCATGTTGTTATTAAGACTAGTCTTTCTAGTCTTAGACTTGTTCATATCAAGTCAAAATAATTTTCTTTTTTTGCTTTTCTTTTCTTTTAAGGACTAGTCTATTCTTAGTCCCGAGATACCTTAATTAAGTTAAGGTTCCCAATACTTGACTTTACTTTTATGCTCTTATATAATTTATCTTATTATGTTGTTATTTCTCATAGTTACATAATCTCATTCATGCATGAACATGTTGTTATTGTCTCAACCATAATAAAAAATGAGTTTTCTTAAGTAATAAAAATAAGAACTTTCTTTAAAAATAAATTTTGTCACATAAGAAATTATTTTTCCATAATGACTTAAAGTTTTATCTTAATAGATATTTTCTAAGTTAGATAAGTTAGCTCAAGTTTTAGTAATAATACTATATGGTATTTTATCAATGAAAATAAAGTTATCACAAACTCTCTTTTAAACCAATAAAATAAGAAAGTTTCTTTAAACTTAATTCATGATTTAACCAAGAGTTTTCTTAAACACATTTATCAAAGTTTTCTACCAACACTATAAAATACTAAAGTCTATATAAGTTTTTCAAAATAAACTTATAAGGTCATTGATATTATTCTTTTAAAGTGGATCTAACTTTAGAAAAACTTTAGAACATATAACCATGAAATATTTAGAAAAACTATGTTTTCCAAACCACTAGAAATAAATTTATGGGAATCTTAAAAGATTAAAATTTCTTTTTGAAAATGTAATTATTCTCAAAATTAAGAAATGGAGTTAAAAGAAGGAAATACTTACTAATAAATTTTCCAAAACAAAACTAAAAAGGAGTTTTTCAAGTCTTAGTTTCTCTCACTTTCAAGACACATTGTTGAGACAACATCACTAAATTCATGCATATGGTTTGAGTATATATATATATATATATATATATATATATGTATTCAAAGGATTTTTAATCATACATATATATCTGTATTTTTGTACAAAAGCTCTTGAGTGAAGAAAAGTATGAAACTTAAGTTGTGAAAATGGAATTTTCACACCAAATCTATACGTTACTATTTCGAGACCCAAATAACTTCTTTTGGTAAAAACAACCTTAGAAATAGATAGATCTTTTTGAGCAGGTAGAAATCGGCATATAATATGCGAAATTCCGAGTTAAAATGAGCAAGTTATGACCATTTTAAGTTGGGATTTCTATTCATACGATTTTTTTTGAATTCAATAAGATAGAATTATAGAATTTGAATACATCTTGGATGAAATACTCATGTCGGGTATTTCTTTTGTTTAGGTGTCGAGGACCAAGATCTTCTCTTCCTCGAGGATTACTTCGACTCTTAGAAGAATGCTATGGACAAGTGAGATTCCTTTACGCTTATGTATTCGCGCATATGCTTGTAGAATAGAGCACTAGATGTTAGGAAAAGACAAAATTGATATGCATGTGGAATATCATGGGAATTATGTATATGAATCATTATGTGCGATCAATGAACAATAAGTATATCGGAACCCGATTTGTGATTGATATAAATGTTTCCATGTATGTATTGTTATGTATGCAAATATTATTTGATCGCTTTAAATGATTTAATGTCATATTGAAATCCCCATATAATAAACTACTCATGCATATCACTTAGAATATCATTTCGAAATTTTGCTACTACTCCTCAGCGAGGAACCAGAAAGGTAAGCTGCCTAGCTACATCTTGAGGGTTAGGACATTCGGGAATACGACCTCAAGGTGTAGCCGAGCCGGATCGATCGCTTTGGGTATGAAAGCTTAGGACTAGTAGTACGGTTCATTGAAACCCCAAAAACGTGCAAACGTTTAAGTAGGTCGTTTGGGACCCAGTTTAAAGCATTCCTTAACCACCGATGGAGGGGTAAATCCATCACACATATGAAACCGAATAGTCATATGTACTGCATGATCATATGGTTGTTGCATTTCATATGTAAAGACCCGACCTGCTAATCCTTAAGACTTAGCAAGTTAAGTCCCCAACCACATATAATACTTTCGTATTATATGGAAGGTTGTCCTAATCTACAGTTATGTGAATTGTTTGTTTAAAACTACTAAAACTTGTTATAAAAGCTTTTACAAAAGGATTACTCACTTGAGTAATCTATTTACATAAAATAGTTTAAGGAAATATTTACATCCTTGTGTCCAGCATAGGACACAACAAAATATACATAAGTCTTACAAAATGAAGAAAATAGACTTTAAGTCTTTTAATACAACCAGGCTTAACTAACAAGCCTCTATTCCAAAATACAAAATACATTTGTTAAACGAACACATGAAATAAAACTTTCTTCAAAAACTTCTCGCCACAGGTCCTACTCATCCCACTCGTCCATAAACTTCTCCCAATCTGACCCGAATCCCATATCATCATAACAATCATCATCAACACCTGAAAATAGCAAAAGTGAGCCAGAGGCCCAGTACACAGCAACACAAACAAAAGCGAAGCCATACACACCTATACTAATGCAATGCAAAAACAATTGCTTCATTTATCTTTCTTTAATATTTCTTAAACAAATCAACACTGGAGTATTCAAACTCCGGGACAAGCTGAGGATATCTGGGGTCCTGAGTAATGCTCACAACGCTCAGGGGGTTGGTATAGGTAGCCCGAATACCTATATCTCCTAGATAACGTTACATTGCAAATAATATCTCATCCAGGTTATATAGCCGTTACTCAGCTTCACTTAACTCAATCCATAATATAAAGCAATTCACATGCTCCCATAAACATTGAATTAGATTATATTATTTCCTCTCAAGAGTAAGTAAATGTTGCTCAGTTATACATTCCTATCGATTATCCGCCGAGCCTAGTCATTGCATCATGACTATTGGCCTAAGTGTCTACACTAACCTATCATTGCATCATGATAAGTTACCGCTCCTCGAACCGGATTTAACGGTGAAAACACAAGCAATTCAAGCAATACTTAAGTCATTTAGAACTTATATCAAATTTAAGTATGCCTATCCTAACAAGCATACAAGCAAGTTACTGCGTACCTGTATTAGCTTGGGAATTAATGGGGTGGCCAAGCGAGGATCAATAACTGTTCAACAAGAATTATCACAATTCACACTTAGTTTAAACTCATTTCAACTAATCTCATACATAACCATACAAATACATTCAAATAAGTTATCACAAGATCCTAAAACAAGTAAAGATAATCAATAATTTATTAAATCATACAAATATCCTTAAATCATGCTTAATTATATTACTCGATCATCATTACATATCATATATCATTAATTTATTTCATTTTAACTCAAAAAGATTCATTTCATAAGTTGAAACACATTTAGTAAACCAATATAAGCTTTTAACATTGTTTTGGAAAGAGTAGCATCGGAAAGAATCAAAATTTAAGCATTGTTAAGTTTAAAATTTGTGAAAACTTAAAACATAAAAGTTGTAGATCTCTTTTTTATCTTTCCAACGCAACTTGAATCACCTCAATCGGAGGTCGGGTGAAAAAGTTATGGCTAATTTACAAGACAGCATCGCAACAGGGGAAGAAAATCCGCGAGCGCTACACCCTTGGCAACGGGGTGTTTTGGAGGCCGTTTCAACTCAGGGGAAATGAAATTTTTGATCCGAGAGCACTACACCCTTGGCAACGGGGTGTTTTGGAGGCCGTTTCAACTCAGGGGAAATGAAATTTTTGATCCGAGAGCACTACACCCTTGGCAACGGGGTGTTTTGACAGGTGTAGTGATAGTTATACGAAATTTTTCAAACTTTAACACTTTTAACTTGAAAAAAAAAACTTTTCTCAACTCCTAACATGTCCTAAACCTTATGCAAACTTCATACAACACTTCAAACACTTCTAATACTTATCATACTTCAAACTCCAAATCCACACTTCAACTACCCAAATTATCTTCTTCCCAAATTCAACAACCCCATACTTCTTGCTACACATAAAACATATACTATAAGTTCTTGTATCCTTAATATACTACTTAAACTACCATTAACATATAGAACACATCATTTCTCATATTTAGCATAAGCACCCTATTATCAAGAAATCACATATATGCATAAGATTAAGACATGAAAGACAAACTCACCAATAGAACTTTAGGCTTTAGTTTAATGGTCCTCTAGCAATCTTTTGGTGGTAAAAGTGATGGAAAATGAAGGGCTTAATCTTATACCACCTTGGAGGAGCTTTTGAGAGGGTTAAGAGGTGTTTTGAAGCTTGGAGAAATGGTTTGGCTAAGGTCTGAAATTTTGCCCGAAAATTTAAGTTTGAAGAGTAGATATTATCTACTTGTTTGACTTTTAGGCATTTGTAATTAAGGCAATTAATGACTTAACCTTTTGTTACTTAATGACATTGTCTTAAGGCCTTAATGAGTGTTTAATAGCTTTATTTTTTTGCCTAAAAATTCTGCTACATAAGGACTTAGTTACATGCATTCCTCCACTTAATTCAACACATTCAAATCATAAATTACACATATGAATACAATTAAAATTTTATGAACTAAATATTTAATAAATTCTAGAATATTTCAATATTTTAACATAATAATAAAACATATAATTCATCATGAAAAAAAATCATATTCAATACATATCAAAAGTATGTATAAATTTATTAACACACATATAGAATATAAATTGGGAATTTCATGGTTATTTCATTCTTCCCTTTCAAGAAGTTTCGTCGAAACTTGATTTACCTTATCATACAAATAACTCGGGTACTTTTGCTTCATCAAACTTTCAACTTCCCATACTGCTTCTCTTTTGATTGGTTGCTCCATTGAACCTTGACCATGGGAATCGTCTTGTTTCTCAATGTTTTATCTATCTTGCCTATGATTTTAACAGGTTTCTCTTCTGTAGTAAGGTCAGGCAATATCTCGGGTTGATTTGTATCTAATATTGCATCTTGATCCGAGACACATTTTCTTAATTGAGATACATGAAAAACATTGTGAACGCCTGACAAACTCGGTGGTAGTGCCAATCTGTAAGCCGAAGATCCAATCTGTTCCAAAATCTCATAGGGTCCAATATATCTTGGATTCAATTTACTTCTCACTCCAAATCTGAATACACCTTTAGTTGGTGACACTTTAAGAAATACACGATCGCCAATCTCAAACTCAAGAGGTCTTCTTCTTAAGTCGGCATAACTTTTGTATCTATCTTGAGCTACCTTCAATCTTTGCCTAATTAATTGAACTTTATCAATCGCCTGCTGTACCAAATCAGGACCAATTAGAGCCCGTTCTCCCACTTCATCCCAATGTAAGGGAGACCTACACTTTCTTCCATACAACGCTTCATATGGAGCCATCTGTATCGCCGATTGGTAACTGTTATTATATGCAAATTCAACTAGACAAGTGTTCATCCCAATTCCTTCCAAAATCCAAAGCACAAGATCTAAGCATATCCTCTAGAATTTGAATTGTTCGTTCTGATTGCCCGTCTGTTTGAGGATGAAATGCTGTACTGAACTGCAATTTAGTCCCAAGTGCTTCATGTAAACTTGTCCAGAATCTACTCACAAATCTAGTATCTCTATCTGAAGTAATAGTCACCGGCACTCCATGGAGTTTTACTACCTCTCTAATGTAAATTTGTGCTAACTTTTCAAGCGAATATCCGATCCTCAAAGGAATAAAATGTGCTGATTTAGTTAGCCTATCAATAATAACCCAAACCATCTCATTTCTAGCCATCGTCCTGGGCAAAGCTGTAACAAAATCCATAGTGATTTCATCCCATTTCCACTGGAATTCTCAAAGGTTGTAACTCTCCACCAGGCCTCTGATGTTCAATCTTCACTTGTTGACATGTCAACACTTAGATACATACTCTGCAATATCCTTTTTCATACCTTCCCACCAGAAATGTTGCTTCAAATCACGGTACATCTTGGTATTTCCTGGATGAATCGAATAAGTAGAAGAATGAGCTTCCTTCAAAATTTGTTTTCTCAATTCATAAATTACTGGCACATAAATTCTGTCTCTGAATCTGATCACACCTTCATCATCAATTCTCATGTCCTTCTTCTTTCCTTCTTTTATGTCGCTTCTTAAACTTTGGCTTTCTGGTTCTTCTTGTTGTCCTTGTTTAATTTGTTCCAATAGAGTAGGTTGTAGAGTTAAAGTTGCCAACATAATCTCAACTTTTTCCATAGTAACTTCAACATTCAATTTTCGGAGATCATCTTGCAACTCTCTTTGATTTGTAACCATGGTAACCATATTCATTTGCTTTTTCCTACTCAATGCATCTGCCACACTATTTGCCTTTCCCGGATGATAAAGAATTTCAAGATCATAATCCTTTATTAGCTCAAGCCATCTTCTTTGGCGCATATTCAATTCTCTTTGAGTGAAGATATATTTCAAGCTTTTGTGATCGGTAAAGATTTTGCACTTCTCACCAAATAAGTGATGTCTCCAAAGCTTCAATGCTAGTATCACTGCAGCAAGCTCCAAATCATGAACTGGATAATTCCTTTCATGGAGTTTCAATTGTCTTGAAGCATAAGCTATTACTCGGTTATCTTGCATCAAAACACATCCTAATCCTTGTATAGATGCATCACTATACACAACGAACTCCTTCCCTAACTGGAAGTGCTAAAACAGGTGCAGATACTAACCTCTGTTTCAACTCTTGAAAACTCTTCTCACAATCTTCATTCCAAGTAAACTTCACATGCTTTCTAGTCAACTTTGTCAATGAAGAAGCAATCTTTGAAAATCCTTGTACAAATCTTCGATAGTAGCCTGCTAAACCCAGAAAACTACGTACCTCAGTAACATTTGTAGGTTGTGGCCAATCCAAAATAGCTCCAATCTTTTCCGAATCCACAGATATTCCTTCCTTTGTAATAATATGACCAAGGAATGCCACTTCTTTCAACCAAAACTTGCATTTACTAAATTTGGCATAAAGCTTCCTTTCCCTTAGCCTTTGAAGAACTAGCTTCAAGTGTTGTTCATGCTCCTCTACACTTCTTGAATATACCAGTATGTCATCAATAAAAACAATGACAAACCAATCCAGATAATCTTTAAATACTCTGTTCATTAAATCCATAAATGCAGCAGGGGCATTTGTCAAACCAAAAGACATAACCAAGAACTCAAAATGTCCATATCGCGTTCTGAAAGCCGTCTTGGGAATATCTTGTTGTTTAATCTTGAGTTGATGGTATCCAGATCTTAAATCTATCTTGGAGAACACTGCAGCATCTCTCAACTGGTCAAATAAATCATCAATTCGGGGAAGTGGATACTTGTTCTTAATTGTCACCTGATTTAGCTCTCTATAATCTATACACATTCTTAAGCTTCCATCTTTCTTCTTCACAAATAATACTGGAGCACCCCAAGGAGAAATACTCGGGCGAATAAATCCTAATGTCTGCAACTCTTCTAACTGGCTTTTCAATTCTCTCAATTCTGCAGGAGCCATTCGGTATGGAGCTTTAGATATTGGTGTTGTTCCTGGTATCAAATCAATTCCAAACTCAATTTCCCTATCAGGCGGCAACCCCGGTAATTCTTCAGGAAAAACATCAACAAACTCTTTCACCACTGACACCATATCCACTCCAATCTCTTCACTACTCTTCTCCCATAACTCCATAGTATACATACAAGTCGGTCTTTTTCTCTCCAAGACATGTGTCACTCTTCCACTCTTCAACTCAAAACTCACTTCCGCCCTCTTACAATCTATGGTAGCCTTATACAGATTTAACCAATTCATTCCCAAAATAGCATCAAAATCAGTTAAAGGCAAAACCAGCATATCAATGGGCATGTTTATATTAGAAATCACAACATCAACATTTCTACAAACACATGGTTTCTTAGTTTGCACCCCAAGAGTAGTATTAACACTCATCATTCTATCAAGCAACACTTCAGAATACAAACCACACTCATTCACAAAGCTTTCAGCTAAACACGCATGAGTAGCACCCGTATCTATCAATGCATATGCAGTATGATTTGCAATCTTTATGGTACCTGCTAATGTATCCACTGAAGGAGCTTTCTCATACTGTTGTAGGGCAAACACTCTAGCAGCAGTTGTTCCTTTTCCTACATTAGGACCATCGGTTCTAGGCTTCTCCTTACAATTCATCACATGATGTCCTCTCTGTTTACAATATGCACAGAATATAGGCTTCAACTTTGGATCTTTACAATCAGAAGCTCGATGACCTATATTTCCACATGCAAAACATGCTCCTGGAGCCCATTTACACTGAGCTAAATCATGGGGTCCAAAGCATCTAGTACACCTCTTGTCAAGAGGTAGAAGACATAGAAGTCTTCACAAATTGTCCCGAACTAGGCTTCTTTCCCAAATATGGTCTTTTACCTTTATCAATACTGTCATATCTTGGATAAGGAGTGTATGAAGTTGTAGATCTCTTTCCCAGAAAAGTAGCTCTTCTATCTCCTTGAACCTTATTATCATCTGATAGTTGCTCTAACAGTCTTGCCTTCACTACAGATTCTGATAAGGTCGTAAGTTGAAACTTCTTAACTTCACTCTTCAATTCCATATTCAACCCATCTTGGAATTTTTGAACTTTCATTCTTTCGTCGTTGTAGTTCGTTCCCGCAAACCTTAGCAACCTGCAAAACTCCGCATAATACTCATCCACTTTCATATTCCCTTGTCTCAAACTCAACCATTTAGAAATCATTTGTTCCCTCACGGTCGATGGAATATATTTCAAGAAGAAAGCATCTTTGAATGTATTCCAGAGAATTGGTCTTGCAAATCCTTCACTATTCAGCATCCACCAATTATATGCATCTTGCTTCATCATATAAATCGCCAAATCAACTTTTCTATCATCGGGTACTTGGCAAGCAGCAAAAGCTTTCTCAAGTTCTATTATCCATCCTTCAGCTTTAATTGGATCCATGGTAATACCATCAAACTCAGGTACTAGCTTGACAAAGTCATGCAGCTTCACTTGATCATATCGGTCTCCTACTTGTACATTAGGTTCTTGCCTCACATTTGATGGATTATATTGTTGCATGAATTGTTGTTGTTGTTGATACATCATTTGTTGATACTGTTGAACCATTGCAAACATATCCCGGAACAAATTGAACATAGTACTTGTATCTCCTACTGGCATCTGAGGCATAGGAGGATATGGAGGCATCGGAGGAGGCATTTGAGGTGGCGCTTGTGGTTGTGGAGGATCCTGGGTAGTAGAGGCTGAAGCTGGTGATGGAGTCGAAGTCGAAGCTGGGATAGTAGAAGCTGTAGATGCTGAAGCAGTATACTGAGGAGGAGGCATATTCTCCCGATCTGAAGTCTGTCTAGTGATTCTCCTTGACCTATCCATCTTTAAATGACATACAATATACACATGACATATGATAATTAATGCAATGTCAGATTAATCTTGAATTTAGTTAATATTAAAAATAAAACAACATTCAAGCATAACACACCATTCAAGCAAATCCTAGACTCAAGCCATGCTAATCTCACCGTATCTAAGGTCAAGTCTCCTATTTTTAAACAAACAATTTTACATAAACAGGCTCTGATACCAACTGTAAAGACCCGACCTGCTAATCCTTAAGACTTAGCAAGTTAAGTCCCCAACCACATATAATACTTTCGTATTATATGGAAGGTTGTCCTAATCTACAGTTATGTGAATTGTTTGTTTAAAACTACTAAAACTTGTTATAAAAGCTTTTACAAAAGGATTACTCACTTGAGTAATCTATTTACATAAAATAGTTTAAGGAAATATTTACATCCTTGTGTCCAGCATAGGACACAACAAAATATACATAAGTCTTACAAAATGAAGAAAATAGACTTTAAGTCTTTTAATACAACCCAGGCTTAACTAACAAGCCTCTATTCCAAAATACAAAATACATTTGTTAAACGAACACATGAAATAAAACTTTCTTCAAAAACTTCTCGCCACAGGGTCCTACTCATCCCACTCGTCCATAAACTTCTCCCAATCTGACCCGAATCCCATATCATCATAACAATCATCATCAACACCTGAAAATAGCAAAAGTGAGCCAGAGGCCCAGTACACAGCAACACAAACAAAAGCGAAGCCATACACACCTATACTAATGCAATGCAAAAACAATTGCTTCATTTATCTTTCTTTAATATTTCTTAAACAAATCAACACTGGAGTATTCAAACTCCGGGACAAGCTGAGGATATCTGGGGGTCCTGAGTAATGCTCACAACGCTCAGGGGGTTGATATAGGTAGCCCGAATACCTATATCTCCTAGATAACGTTACATTGCAAATAATAATCTCATCCAGGTTATATAGCCGTTACTCAGCTTCACTTAACTCAATCCATAATATAAAGCAATTCACATGCTCCCATAAACATTGAATTAGATTATATTATTTCCTCTCAAGAGTAAGTAAATGTTGCTCAGTTATACATTCCTATCGATTATCCGCCGAGCCTAGTCATTGCATCATGACTATTGGCCTAAGCGTCTACACTAACCTATCATTGCATCATGATAAGTTACCGCTCCTCGAACCGGATTTAACGGTGAAAACACAAGCAATTCAAGCAATACTTAAGTCATTTAGAACTTATATCAAATTTAAGTATGCCTATCCTAACAAGCATACAAGCAAGTTACTGCGTACCTGTATTAGCTTGGGAATTAATGGGGGTGGCCAAGCGAGGATCAATAACTGTTCAACAAGAATTATCACAATTCACACTTAGTTTAAACTCATTTCAACTAATCTCATACATAACCATACAAATACATTCAAATAAGTTATCACAAGATCCTAAAACAAGTAAAGATAATCAATAATTTATTAAATCATACAAATATCCTTAAATCATGCTTAATTATATTACTCGATCATCATTACATATCATATATCATTAATTTATTTCATTTTAACTCAAAAAGATTCATTTCATAAGTTGAAACACATTTAGTAAACCAATATAAGCTTTTAACATTGTTTTGGAAAGAGTAGCATCGGGAAAGAATCAAAATTTAAGCATTGTTAAGTTTAAAATTTGTGAAAACTTAAAACATAAAAGTTGTAGATCTCTTTTTTATCTTTCCAACGCAACTTGAATCACCTCAATCGGAGGTCGGGTGAAAAAGTTATGGCTAATTTACAAGACAGCATCGCAACAGGGGAAGAAAATCCGCGAGCGCTACACCCTTGGCAACGGGGTGTTTTGGAGGCCGTTTCAACTCAGGGAAATGAAATTTTTGATCCGAGAGCACTACAACCCTTGGCAACGGGTGTTTTGGAGGCCGTTTCAACTCAGGGGAAATGAAATTTTTGATCCGAGAGCACTACACCCTTGGCAACGGGGTGTTTTGACAGGTGTAGTGATAGTTATACGAAATTTTTCAAACTTTAACACTTTTAACTTGAAAAAAAAAAAACTTTTCTCAACTCCTAACATGTCCTAAACCTTATGCAAACTTCATACAACACTTCAAACACTTCTAATACTTATCATACTTCAAACTCCAAATC
Source organism: Combretum micranthum (assembly GCA_024138025.1). Taxonomy (NCBI): domain Eukaryota; kingdom Viridiplantae; phylum Streptophyta; class Magnoliopsida; order Myrtales; family Combretaceae; genus Combretum; species Combretum micranthum. The sequence continues at coordinate 279,624 of JAMXBD010000572.1, forward strand.
CACACTTCAACTACCCAAATTATCTTCTTCCCAAATTCAACAACACCCATACTTCTTGCTACACATAAAACATATACTATAAGTTCTTGTATCCTTAATATACTACTTAAACTACCATTAACATATAGAACACATCATTTCTCATATTTAGCATAAGCACCCTATTATCAAGAAATCACATATATGCATAAGATTAAGACATGAAAGACAAACTCACCAATAGAACTTTAGGCTTTAGTTTAATGGTCCTCTAGCAATCTTTTGGTGGTAAAAGTGATGGAAAATGAAGGCTTAATCTTATACCACCTTGGAGGAGCTTTTGAGAGGGTTAAGAGGTGTTTTGAAGCTTGGAGAAATGGTTTGGCTAAGGTCTGAAATTTTGCCCGAAAATTTAAGTTTGAAGAGTAGATATTATCTACTTGTTTGACTTTTAAGGCATTTGTAATTAAGGCAAATAATGACTTAACCTTTTGTTACTTAATGACATTGTCTTAAGGCCTTAATGAGTGTTTAATAGCTTTATTTATTTTTTGCCTAAAATTCTGCTACATAAGGACTTAGTTACATGCATTCCTCCACTTAATTCAACACATTCAAATCATAAATTACACATATGAATACAATTAAAATTTTATGAACTAAATATTTAATAAATTCTAGAATATTTCAATATTTTAACATAATAATAAAAACATAATTCATCATGAAAAAAAATCATATTCAATACATATCAAAAGTATGTATAAATTTATTAACACACATAGAAAATAAATTGGGATTCATGGTTATTTCATCATATGCTTGATTAATAACTTAGTTGATTTTTCTGTTATGGGTACTTTTGCCTAAGGAAAATCTCACTAAGGTAGTCATGCTTATATACTCCTATAGACTTATGACATTACAGGATTATCTTTTTGCACCCGAGACCATCTTGATCCCCCGGGTGGAATCCTTATTTTGAGAAGCTTTTGGAGGAATTTTGTTTTGAAGTCTTAGAGTAGATTTCTTCTAAAATCTTCTATCTTTAGTTATCTTTAGTAAAATCATGTTGTTATGGAAATTATCAGGAGAATGCCCATTAGAAGTTGTAAGACTTTTTATGAAATATATTAAGTGTTATTTTGCATGTTCCGCTACCAATATCTTAAAATGCATTACTTCACCGGTCTCCCTTTGATTTAATGTACGCCTGTACCGATATGGAGCTTTCGAGTGACAAGAGTCATTCTTAAAGTTTTAATATTACGTACGGCGACTGTCACGTTTAGGTACTCATTGGAGCGTGACAGGTATTTATAGTTGAAAATGGAGGGAAATTAGATGTAATAAAATAAATTGAAAAGAAAAATAAATTTATGAAGGAAGAGAGAGGGGCGCCAACCACTATTGAGAGGAGAGAGAGAGTAAATTATTTTGTTGTTTTGTAATAAAAAGTAATAAAAATGTTAAGTATGGTTGATGTGAAGGTGTATTGGAAATGAAAAAAAGTAAAAAAATAGGTATATAGGTAGTAAGAATAGGTCATAAGGTAAAGTAGAAATAGATGAATATTAATGAATAGTAGTATAGGATAATGAATAGTGAACAAGACTAATAATGTACTGGTAATAAAGAAAATACGCGTATAAATATAATAATATGTTATTTTTAGGTACCGAAAAATTACGAAACTATTATTTTTGAAATCCTTGTATTATTTCGGTCCTAATGATGTTATCAGAATATTTTTACTACTCTGAGCCTCAAGACACGCTTTTCGAGAGCTGATTCCGTTCGGGTCCTAAGGACACTCAAAATTCACAAATATGATATTTTTACGCTTCCTTATATAATTACGAACTATTGTCACTAATTATTTCAACTTCGTTGTCTAGGGCTAAAGAATACGGGAATGCCGGATCTAAATTTTAGGGTTTGTTCTAGCCTTTTATTATCCTTTAGGATTTCTGGTTTGCTTTTAATTCTAAGATTAAGCTTAAAATAAATCAAAATTTCAAGGGTTTACACCAGGGGTGTTCATAGTTCAATTTAGTTTGGTTCAAGGGTTGAATTGAACAGAATTGCATTTGAAAATGTTTGTTCGAATAGCCTTTAAAAGCATTTAAATCTAATAAATAATATTAATAGTCATTTGGGTTTCCAAGAAAAAAAGATGTTTAAATTGAGGAATGTCGTACAAAAATCAAAGATACTTATAATTATATCAGGTCGTGTATTTAATAATTTCATATATAAATATTATCCCATGACACTAACTAAGAAAATTATTCTTTTGCATTAATTCCATGTTTATTTATAAATATTATCCACTTATTACGAATTTAAATTTTCATTGTAACCAACTAAATGATTATGTTTGCCTTGAACTTATTATATCACTTTATTAAAATTTGATGCATGTCTGCTAGTTTTAGTAAGAATTTACAATTAATAAAATAGAAAACATACTATGAGGGTTTGAAAATAATAAAAATAAGTAATATTAAAATTTAAAATATTTTCTATAGTTTTTAGAAAGGTTTCAAATCAATGAAATAAAATATAACATACAAAAAAGGTTTTGGAAATAATGATAAAAAGACATCACGATTTATAAAAAATTATGATTTCATTTTAGGAAAATAATTTATATAAAAAAATTAGTGTATCAAAGAAATGTGTAAATATTAAAAACTTATTTTCTATGTTGAGGAATTGAATGCCTATTCTATATAGTTTGAGACAAGTAAAAAGTTGCTTGTTTAATATTTATTGATATATTTACAAATTGGTGTATGTACAGTTATAGCAAGTTCATTTCAATCCCCGTTAGTTTCCCATCTAATACACTTTGTTTGTGCTAATGTAGCATATTTTATTAATACATTGACCTTACCACACGATTCTAAACATAAAATTCGATAAAGAAAAAAATGCTAATGCATCTCACTTATAATTGTGAATCAAAAGATTATCATCCCCAATTTTTTCATGCCCTAGTCTAGTAGAGGAAATAGGAAGCGGCAAGAAAGACGATGGCAAGCAAATTAGACCATGGTGCACATCACAACGAGCAGTGATCTCAACTAGCAATGTCCTCCGCAATGAGTAGCAACATTGCCAAAGGAGGAAATCCATGGTATGGATGTGATATGCTAAGTTTGCTATTGACATATTGGATACGTGATAATTCTAGAAGATGTTTCTTTAGATGTTGCTTGAAACATGTTTTATGCTCTCACATAATTTTATGTATGTCAAACGACTATAAATGCATGGTATTTTTAATGGAAATCAATTTAAGTGTGAAAGCAAGTGTATTGATCATGTAAGTATAGGCTTTCAAGAGTATTTAAGGTTGTGATCCTTAAGGAGCTTATGACTATGTACTAGATTATATAAATTTTACTCTAGGCTAGGCAATCGAATTGGAGTTTTGAGATTTTTAAACTAACTAAACTACTTCTAAAACCTACCATTATAAATTGTGATTAATCTAACACTAAGGATTACAATAACAATAAAACTACCTTTAGAAACTCCTTCAGTAAATAGGTGTGAGATCATATAATGATTTGATTAAGATTTCCATTCATTGTGTTGTAGTTATAATCCAGTTGTTCATTTGGATTTTCATTAAACCCGTAAGAATTTATTTCCCTCTCAAGTTTTAAGATTCTAATTATAACATGGGTATCCCTCTCGAGTAACCCATTTATAATTATCAGTTATATAACACATTCATCTCATAAGCCATGTTATTCAGATTAAACTTTTTATTCAAGCATGTGTCTGTGTTATAAACCACAATTTCAATCGAATTGAGAAAGTGAGTTCTACAACTTGAACCAAAACCTTATGTGTCTACGTTGATTTTGATATCATATTTTCTATTTCAATCTCGAATCCCTTTTGAGTATCTTGAGCTTTAATTTACAAAAAATTCATAAACAAATTTTTACCTTGTAAACATTAAAATAGAAATAATAAAAAAAAATTCCAAATTAACAAAACCTGTTATAAAATACTAATAAACTGCTCAGAAAATCCATAAACCCATCACATAATCCCACTAAACAAGTTTAGCTCGTACTATAAAATGGAATTCCATTCATAATAATTTGAATACAATCCATTACGAAGGTGAAAGGAAAGTGATACAACCAATACATCTAGCAACAGACAAATAAAAAAAAGCTATAAGAACCATAACAAAGTTGGAATGAAACCAATTAAAATAATAAATTTAAATAGTAACAACTGGATAACAAACAACAACAGTTGGATTATAGCAGCATATAAAAGGATTCACTAGGTAAAAGGCAATCATCCCTGTTCTTAGACTTGAACTTGTTGTTGAGTTTTTTTAGGAGCCATTGGACGCTCGAAGAGCTAGTAAGTTTTCATACAATAACTCACAAAGAAATAATAAAACATAGCTTAGTTTCTGAGCATTTCATAAACACAAATACTCAGTTCATTTCAAACCCTAAACACTTTTCTTTCTTCCAATGCAGAGATATGTGTTCAAGAAAACAAACAATACAGATGTATGAGTTGTCTACCTCTTGAATTAAAAGATCTGTGGAAGCATTTTAGCTAGTAAGTCTTGTGAATAGCAAATTAGCATTCATATTTAAGGTTTCATTTTTTATGTTAGAGGAGATAGACGAAGGATGATAGATAGGGATAATGGAGTACTAAACTTTTTTGTGGTTGGCTTTTCATATACATTGATTTTGTCAGTTTTAAAAAATCCGGTATTATGTGGGATTTAAAATAAGTTTAGGCCGTGTCTTTCATTCATTCATGTGTAACAAGTATTTTGAGCTAAACCATTGGTCTATAATATTAAGCCTAACAGAGAGAGAACACTTAGAAATTGCAGAATATATTTTCATAATTCTAGGTCCAAATCCACAGTGATGCTTCAAAATAAATAGTGCCATAAGTGAGGTGAAGTGAGGTGAGGTTGATGAGATGAGATCAAGGTCAGAAGGTGTTATGGAGTGAAGTGAATGGAAGAATGAATGGATGAAAGATGGTGGAATGATGAGGTAGTGGAATGATGGATTGAAAATGGAGAAAGTATATAGTGGAGTAGTCTCTCGACCAGACCAAGGTATGGTTTGTTCCTAGGACCAAAGACAAGTGAAAATGAAATGGTTATATATTATATGTGAAAAGTGAGTTGGTATGTGGAGGTATGGTGATATGAAAGGTTTTTGGGTGTCTTTGGGTTCAATTTGGAAAAAAAATACGAGGAAAGGACGATCTGGAAACATACTCCAGATCTAGGCAAGTGAAGGCACTGTTAGTAGAAGTACCTATGGATTTGGCTTATAAGCGCTCTTGTTGACAATGCCTTAGGAAAAGACGGTGCCTTCAGTGTCAATAATGAAGGCGCTGTCAGAGATGATGCCTTTAATGTAAACAATGAATGTGCCATCTCCAACGGTGCCTTCAATACAAGCCATCCCCCTTACGTTGCCAACCTATAAACAATGCCCAAATACAATAAGTTGAATGCTTAAACTAGCAACGCAACAAAAAATCAGCCAAAATAATTAAGAAACTATACTACCACCACCAAGTCCCTTACTCCATAAACCATTCTACTACTCATTATTGGCAAGCTCAACTAATCCAACATTGCAAACTTGTAAAAATAACATCCACTAATGGGACAAACTCTTAAAATCAATCCATGACACTAGTAGCATGCCCAACCAATCTAACATCTCAAACCTGTAGAAATAACATTCAATAACACGATAAACTCCTAAAACCAATCCACTACTCACTAGTGGCATGACAAACCAATCAAAGCCATCTAGGTGAAAAAACATTCACCACCAAGATAAATAAAAGTTCATTACATAAAGTGAATCGAAAAAAATACAAATTTGTTTAGATGAAAAGCAAATAGAACAAGGAAAGCTATAATCTTACCATCTACTAGTACTCCATCGTATGCCTTTAATAATCTTTGACACTATGGATCACCGACTAGGCTGTGCAGGTGGATGTGCAGGTGTAGCCTCTGGATTATCTTCCTGAACCGAAGATGCACTAAAATCTGGAGGAGCTACTGGTGTAGCCTAAGTGAGTATCCTAAACTATGATAACTGTGTCAATCCCTTACCCATGTCCAGATTTGAAGCTAATGGACGCCTCTTTTGTGGTGGTGGTAGAGGATGACATGATGATTCACCAACCTCGTTATATGGAGTGTGGTAAGATGGCAATGAGCTATGCCATCCCCTCACAACTCCAGGTATGGCAGCAAATGATGATGGAGCATGGTGGACAGTCTCATACTACTCCTACTCGTGTTTAGTCTGATCTTCTACAGCTTTACTCTCTTGCATAGTGTACCAGAACTTGGGGTACAGATGGTCAACAACCCCTACTCATCGATTGTCTGGATTACATCATCTACAAATGAGTGAATTTTTGATATTGCAGAAGATAGCTGGATCTATTTGAACTGATCTGCTTGCAGAGGAAGTGCAAGCATTGGGAGTGCAAACATTAGGAGTTAGATTGGTAAGTCCCTATCACTATAGAAGAAGGGAAATACAAGACTTAGAACTTACCAATGCACCGACCCTGGCACTAGTATGGCTTAGATATCATCTCGTGACATGTATGAACCAACGTATGTAGTTTAGGTTGATACCAAGGGGAGGCTCAACATTTACTAGTCAATCACGCCTCTCATTCTACACCCCATGGTAGATAGCGTGATAGATCACACAATCAGTGTCGATCCTTCCCCTTAGATTAATTTGATATAGATCTGGATCAATGTTAACAACTGTTGGAACCCTCTGATAAGCCCCGAACTGCTAAATGACATGATTGGGAAAACACCACTCCACATAGCAAAAGCAAATTAGGGGTACACGAGTTGTCTACACATCCATACCAGTCGACAGTATAGCATTAACCTACTCATGATCTGGTCGGTATATGGTATCCGGACAACTTGAACCGCAACACAAAATTCATTATTGAAAAAATGAAAGTAGTTATGGAAATTCATGGAAAATTGGAAAGCAAATGTACTTGTTCACCTCCTTTCATGTCAAATGCTTCTCTGTATATTGAAATCACGTGAGATAGGTATCGGGTAGTGTCCTGAACTATCCACTATTGCACAGTAAGAGGCACTCCATCATCTAAAGGTGACACAAAATGGGAACGGGAGTAATAACAAGGAATTGATCTCATGCCCATACCTGCAACAAGACAAACTCTCCACCAATCTGGATAACATTCTCATGAGAAGCATGACACAATTGACGGTACAACCAGCAAAGGTATGCATTACCCTAGCTATACTGCCTAGCCTGTGCTAAGTTATCTAACAATGGCAAGAACATTGTGTGCACCAATGAGTCGAATTTATCTGCAAATATACATCCTTCCATGAGTTGTAATATATAGGCATGAGCATGACTCATGATCTTCTCCTCTGGTGCATCATCTGGTAAATGTATGAAATTTTCCCATAGTCAGAGATGGACTCCACAGGATGTACCCACTGTGGGTAAGCCCCTAACAACCTTACACACTCTGCCTGCCATCTGGTGGCTATGCATGTGGTACCAACAACTGACAAGCTATCCACTAGCAGTCCTAGTTGTACCTCCACATCATGTAATGTGATGGTGAGCTCCCCCTGATGGATGTGGAAGGTGTGAGTCTCCGGTCGTCATCTCTCCACCAATGCAGAGATGAGATGCTAGTCAAGGTGAATATAAGGGAAGTGTACAAGGCCTATGAAGCCAGCCTACTCTAAATAACGCAGAAGACGCTTGTCAATGGGTCTGCAAAGTAGGTCATGTCTAGATGCCGGTTCCCTTCATCTAACGGCAAAGCTAGTAGCTGATGCCTAAAAAAATAATGTTAAGTGATATCAGATATATTGATCATGTGCACCCACATGGCTTAATGGGAAGTTGAGTGTTAGATTACATACCTCGTCTAACCAAACAGATGATTATTGATGCCTACCTTATTGGGTAAGCACCGACGGATCAATGGGGCTTGGCTCCATCTACCCTGCATGTAGGGAGGAAAATGCCAAACCTAAATAAAAAAAGCATGAAAAAAAATGTAAAATACATAGCGGAAAAAGCATCATATCATCCTACAACTTTTAAACACACATATGCCAAACTTGGACACATTTTGGCTTGCCTTGTTTAGACAACTCTTCTTATTATGGCCCTCCTGTCTACGTAGCCCACATGTTGCTCTATTGGGCTGCTCTCTCCAATCCATTCCCATCCTATATCGTTTCATCCTACGTTTTCCTTTTGTTCGTGTGGTCGCTAGATCAAGGATTAGGTAGGGGAAGTTATTTGGGCAAGGCCATCAAGATCATCACCAAGTGGAAAGAAATGGGATTCATAGCATTGTAGTTCATTAGTCCACCTATACCATAGCCCAACAAAGGAAGTCCAATCAACATTACAATACCCTGTTGCTTCCATAGCATGAGAACATGGTAGTCGGTATGTTTGCCATTCGTTGTGTGTATATGTTTGTTTCGAAAAGTCCACTTTATGAGTTCTAGTGTTGCGTTTCAAATAACCTTTCTCCCGTCGAGTGCTGGTGCGTACCTCAAATAATCCAGTGCCTTAACTAAAACTTGTAACTTGATGCGAACTAGCCCTTGCTGCTCATAAATCCAATGCCCATTCTGGCATTCCTCGTAGTACCAAATCTCTCTTCCCAGTACATGACGCAGTTGTAGAAGATTTTTTTAACCAATCTTGCTATAGTTAAGCCTCTCGCTCCCTTGGTGACAAAGTTGTATGTCTCTGCCATATTCGTTGTCATGTACCCAAAACGATAAAATCCATCAAATGCTAAGATTAATGCCTCCTTGCATAAGATCAGATCTCTATTTGAATCAGTTTGATTGAACCATTCAACTACTTCTTCATCAATATTTTTCACAAGCTCCATAGACTTTTTGAATTTATAGGGTTATGCTTAAAATGCTGTGTATGTTACTAAGTTCTTGCACCTTTGACTCTTATAAACTTTGTTGAAATTACTAGCAATATGTCGTACACAAAATTGATGCACTGCAAAAGGAGGTTGCCACCCATTTGCTACATCATCAACTGCCCTAATAATATTAGTCCCCCTATCTGAAATGAGGCATATAGTCTCCTCTCCGCTATGTCCTATAACTCCTCACTTCATTTTCCTAAAAAACCATGACTATGCATCTTTAGACTCAGATGGTGCTAGACCAGAGGCTAAGGGTAAGATGTGATTGTCTCCATCTACACTACATGCCACGAGCAACATGTACTTGTATTTGCTAGATAGAAATGTACCATTTACATAAATAACTGGCCTACAATGCTTGAAGGCCTCCACATAAGGGCCAAACCCCATAATACCCACTGTAATACACCTCATTTGTTAAGATGATCTTATCCAGCCCACTCGACAATCGACCCCAGTTAGTTGATTGATTGCATAGAATAGATTTAGAAGTTCATTGTAAGATTTCACCCAGTCACCATGAACCATACCGATTGCTTTTTTTTTACCTTCCCAAATTCCTCAAAAACCATATACCTGTACAAAGCCAAGCAATGAGACTCAAGCTCCTTTGCCTTACAATTTGGATTTTTTCGAACAAAGTTGATAAATTCTCGAGCTAGAGATTTGAGTGAGTATATTTGTAAATGGTCTTGCCCAAGTAATGGATTAGTGTAGCAGTGGGACCATCAAGCTTGGTGATTACAAACTATTTAGTTTTTTCAAACAAGCCCGTATCTGCTATGAACCTTGATCACTTTTGGGGCAATGAGTAGTCCATGGGGTTTTCTTCAAATCGTCAACACGGAAGTTGCAACGTGTTGTTATGTGAAAAGATTTTATAGCCTCAATTATGTCATCCTTTATCTTGAACATGATTCCCCTCACTAATTCTTGGCTATCACAAATATTAATAGACATAGCATCCAATTCATCCTCAAAAATCACATAGCCATCATCACCTCCACCTATATTAAAATAAGGAATTGTATCTCTCGTCGATGTCTGACTTGACATTACATCACGTGGCATTGATCAATATGGGACAACCAAACTTGCAATATACCCATTTGAACTTCTTCTTCCACAACATTATCATGGTTGATTGAGATCAAAACTCTATTTATTGCCATGCATTGACCTAAAAAGAAAAAAGGGTCATGGTTATTGATAATAGAAATTTTAAAATTGATAAATTACAATAATAAGAATATATAAATCTCATGGTTAGTTGCATAAAGGTTAAAGAGAAAGTTATCTAAATGAATTTAATAAACTATAATAGTTTTATTACATATGTGTCAAAGAAAGCAGTTATCTAAAAATATCTTTTCATACTATTAACAATAATAGTCTTGATATATATAAATCTATTATCGCAGATTTAAAGGTTGTTTCCAAACGGATTTAGCTTATGTCTAGCAAAACCTTGTACTTTTGTATAAGCACAACATAAAGCCAAAGGATAAATTTTTCACTACTCAATTTATCGTTCGTGATACAGAAACTAGGGCATCATCTACATGATGAACAAAACAAAATTTAAGAAGTTTTTTAGGCATTGTGCTTCACTTATTGCAGACATCATATATGATGTTTGAATAAAAACATGACGACCCAAACCATGATTAAACTAGAAAAACTAAAGGCATAAACTAGAGACACCAAATTAACAACAAAATCATATAAGAGCTTTGACACATAGGTGTAGAATCAATAAAAAAGTAGAATCCCAACTTGAAGATATTATATAAATAAAGTGAAAAATTAATTCAACAACAAATCTTCGATTTTTATCTAGAACTCACCTCAAGACATGGTCCTAGTACAGTCCTTATGGTCTAGTTAGGGTTTTCATTAAAAAACCTTGATAGGGTTTATGTATAGTGTAATGCCCTATATCTAAAGGCATTACAACCCGCCACGTGTTTTCTCTTCTACAGAATATGCAAAGGCTATAAAATACTAAAACAGAAAATTTAACATATATAAATCTCCAAAAAAAAAAAAACTCATAAAGGGTTACTGAAAAAGACATCAAATAGATTTATAAAATCCTCATGTCAGACTGTTGGCATAAAAATCTAAAGGCCAACAAATTAAACATCCTAAAACAGATAATATTCTTAGAGCTTACATCTTGAATATGAAATCTCTAAAATATGATAAAAAGGTAAAATAATATAATTCAATAGTCCAATTGTTCCTTTAATTCATATAATCTAAAAACTAAAAGTTTGCAGGATAGTCTATTGTGCTATCGTCCTCCCCATAGTCTATGTAAATATCATATCCCAAAAGATCGAATACCACGGACTCATCTCCAGATCGTGAAAAATAAAAAGATGAGCGAAAATGCCTAGTATGCCATACCACACACACACATGCGCATGAATAAACATCAAACAGGATCGCATGCATAAATGCAACAACCATAGGCTTATTATCTTTGATTATCCTGTAAATAACATAGTATAAGACCATTTCGAACTAATCCTAAACCCAGAGTGACTCAAACCCCGATAAGAACAATAGTACTTATTAAAATATATATAAACGATCTTAGGATAGTTCCTACAAACTAGTTAGTACCGTTCTCGCACCACAACCTGATCCATTGGAATCCTTTCTATGCACGAATCCACTCAAGACGACCTCACAAATAGATCATCAGGACGCCACATTAGTATCACTGCCTGTCAGGTCTTTACTAACTACAGTTAAATAGAAGTAACAATCAAATTAAAAGCCTGCAAGGGTTAATCTAGTTTATATGCAGGTCTAATCCTATAAGCACAAGTAGCAAACAAGGTAAGGTCGTACCTGTATTCAACCTTTTCTTAAAAATCCCTAAATTTTTCACAAAAACCTGATAATTCAACAAATATGACCTCAATCAATAAATCCATATAAATACATTTAAATATAATCAGAATCCTATACCAGAAACTCAAATCCAAACCTTTGTCCTTGAATCAACGAGTCACTAAAAGAGATATCTCCACAAAACCTTCCAAACCTTAAGATCCACATCAATGGAAACATACCACCATTCAGAAATCAGTTTTTCTCCAAATTCATAGAATAAAAGATTATTCATCTTACCTAGGTTTCAATTCAAATTCTCCTGATCTCCAAGATCGAATCTGCAAGAAGTCTTAGGGGTTGTTTCTCCAAAGAATCGATCTCCACATTCTTATTTTCTTAAAAAAAAAAAACAAAGAAAACCTATAAGCAAAGGATTAACTTAAAAGAATGATGGCAAGACGAAGAAGAAACCCACTTACCTAGGGTTTTTGCTTAGGAAAACTCAAGGCAAAACTAGGTTAAAGGGATCTATTTATAGGACAAAGTTAGCTTAGAAAAAACGCCACCTCACAATCTTTAAAAATTTTATTGACCATCATTAATGTGAGGGTTGATAATAATATCTCATATATTAGAGTTGACCATATAATCCTCTCATTTTATAACAAATGAAACATTTGCTTTTCATTATAAAATATTTTTATTTATATTATATCCTTCCCCCAAAAGAAACTTTCGTCCTCGAAAGTTACCTGTATTATGAAAATAACTCTGGATAGTTGGATATCATTTCATCCTCTAGCTCCTAAGTTGCTTCTCTCTCAGATGGATTAGTCTACTGAACTTTCACATATATGATCATCCGTCTTCTCAAAACTTGTTCCTTAAAGTCAACAATTCTTATTGGCCTTTCCACGATAGATAGATTTGGATGCACTTCCAACGATTCTAAAGCCACCATCTATTTAGGATCCTTAACATACTTTCTTAACATTGACATGTGGAACACATTGTGTACCCCTTCCAAACTAGGTAGCAAAGCTAGTCTATAAGCCACATCGCCAATTCTTTCCAACATTTTTATATGGTCTCACGTGTCTTGGGTTTAACTTTCCTCTTAAACCAAAACTGATGACACGCTTGGTTGGTGAAATCTTCAACAAGACATGATCTCTTACTTGGAATTCGTTTATCAACGTAACTTTTTGTTGACTTTGAGTAGCTTACAGCCTTTGTCTAATCAATCTAACTTTGTCCTCATCATCCTGCACCAATTCTTGTCCTAAAAGCTATCTGTCACCAACTTCATCCTAATGAATAGGTGATTTACACTTCCTACCATATAGGGCCTCATAAGGTGGCATCCCGATTGATGCTTGATAGCTGTTATTGTAACCAAACTCCACTAAAGGCAAGCATTCAATCCAACTTCCTTCAAAATCCAGAACAGAAGCTCTCAACATGTCCTCTAAAATCTAAATTGTTTGCTTAGACTTTCTGTCTGTTTGAGAATGATAGGCAAAACTAAAAACCACTTTTGTTCCTAAGGCTTGGTGTCCTAAATCTGCCAACAAATTTGATATCTCAATCCGACACTATAGAGACTAGTATCCCATGAAGTTTTACTATTTCCCTAATATACAACTTTGCTAACCGCTCCAGCTTGAATCCAATTTTAATTGGTATAAAGTGAGCCACTTTCATAAGTCTATCCACAATCACCCATACCGAATCAAACCTTTCTCTTGTTCAAGGTAAGGCTGTAACAAAATCTATGGTTATGTGCTTCCATTTCCACTGAGGAATTAGTAAAGGCTTCAACTCTCCTATTCGTCTTCTGTGCCCAATATTAATCAATTGGCACATATGACACTTAGATACATATTCTTCAATTTCCTTCTTCATGTTATTTCACCAATACATCTTCTTCAGATCCCGATACATCTTATTACCTCCTAGAAGTATGGAATAACCAAAGTAATGAGCCTCTTTCAATAACTCCTTCTTCAAATCCCCTTCTTCAGGTGGACACACAACCTTCCCTTATATCTTAGGAAACCTTCCTCATCAATATAGAACTCAACCACTTTACCCATATCCATCCTCTATTAGTGATTGTGCCCTAGGCCAATTACTAAGTATTGATATTTCATGTAATTGAGGCTAATCAGCAGTTAGTGATTTAATTTTAAAATCCAATGGGAAGAATAAATAAATTATTATTATGAATAATAATTTACTATCACTACCAATGCTAATAAGATTAGGGGCATTATTGTCAGTGCGAAATACTAACATAATATAAATAGGTGTGATAGCGTCTTATTAGGGTTAAGACTTTTACTGTCACATTAGACGGCAGAGAAATTTTGTAATCTTAAAAGAGAAACACAAGAAAACATGATTTTTCTCAAATAATCTAGAAGCGTTCTAGATTGTGCTAGCACACAAAGGTGATTCCTTTTTGGAGGCGCTTGTTCATGTGGACGAAGTAGAGGGTGCTGCAAAATTGTGGTACCTTGTAAATCCGGATTGATATCAATTTTAAAAAATTTGAAATTGCATGGCATTATTTGGAATAATCTTTTTGTATCCGATTTAATTAGAACACATGGATCCAGGCGTTAGGATTTTAATTTTTCCGCTGCAAATAAGATTTAAAATTTCGTATGAAACCCTACAGTGGTATCAGAGCCACTTGTGTTCTTAATTAAATTGGAATTTGTTTTTCTATCTACATATGATGTAGTGTTATTTTGTGATTAATATGCAGTTGAAATTAGATTCGAATAAGTTACAACGAATAAATTCATAGAATTCGATTTTATGATTTTCGTATCTATTTATGTTAATTGCAATATCAATTCGTTATTATGCATGATGGAATCAATACGAATATGATTTTGTACATGATATAATAAAATTCGAAATTTGAAAATCGAATATGTTATTGTGCATGAGGGTAAACATATCTAATTGGATTAGGTTAACATCGAATATATATATATATATGTTGATATATCTATATGTGTGTTTTTGGCATTTTTCAATGGGGTTAAAAGGATATGATAGGTTTCGAATTAATCAAGTTTAGTATATTGAATGTGATTAAACATGTTTCAAAATTCGTTATTCAGGGGTCAGACATATATTGTTCAATCATTGAACAGATCAGCAAATTTCAATCGTGTATGACACGAATTACAATTGTGAATTTATTAAATTTTTTTTTTGAAATTGAATGAAATTTTTGCAGTTCAATAATTAAAGTCATGTTTTTCGTATTGTTGTAAATTTGGGTTTTAAGAATCGAATATTTTATTTTGCAATGTTTCAAAATCCAAATTGAAATATTTGATTTTTCAATGAATTTTAAAACCCAGATTTGATGGATTTTTGTTTTACGAATTAATAAGGACTTATATTTTTCAAAGGATCTTCTAACCAAAATTTTCAATTTCATCTAGGTTGCTGCAAGGGGACTCATCCCTTGACCCCGCAAGCATTAAATAAGATAGTTAATATAAAGATCGTCCTTTTAAGTATTTTAAAATTGTATAATGACTGTCAAATGTGCTTATATTATATGTACAGTGCATAGCATGGCCCTAAGACCCATGTGATTAGCAGGTTTTATTCTTTGGTTTTTATGGGTTGTAATTTTAAATACGGCTTACGTGTCGTTTATTTTATTGTAATATATCTTTTCTACTCATAGAAATAGGATTTTTATATATATTCATTATTGTAATGAAGACAAGGAAATGTCATGAAGACCCTCTCTAAATCCATGGTGATGAAGAATCAAGGATCATGAAAAAGATACAAGAAAAATTTGCAACTAAATACCATGAAGATGGTTCTCACCTTAAGATTGGACCATTGATTTTCATATTGGCTTATGAAAATCAATATGAAATAAGGGGCCATGCTATGAAACTTTTCTTTATTTTATAAATTTGATATATCATGAGATGATGTATGTATATGTATGTGATACTAAATTTACTACCATGTATGCTTGAATATTCATTATACATGATGATAGAAAATAGAATAACAATAATTAGAATCCCTCCATAATTTTAACTTTAATGCCATTCATGTCAAAACACCTGTCAAGACTTTGATCACCATAATGTGGGTTTGCCAAAGTAGAGTGCATTAGGCTATCTTAGTAAGGTAGGATAGGTAATGGTGTTACTCATGAGTTTAACATGGTTAGACTTAATTAGGCTATCAAAATTGTTTTGGACCTAAGGCATTAGATGAGATTCAAACATACCAAGACATATGATGTCAAGAATCCCATAAACAATCTAAGAGTTGCATGTGATGTAATTGGGAAAAAGTTCCCTACCTAAATAACTTAAGTTTAAGTGTC
Organism: Combretum micranthum; assembly: GCA_024138025.1. Lineage (NCBI taxonomy): Eukaryota > Viridiplantae > Streptophyta > Magnoliopsida > Myrtales > Combretaceae > Combretum > Combretum micranthum. The sequence continues at coordinate 295,870 of JAMXBD010000572.1, forward strand.
ATGCCAAAGCTGACTTAGAATTAAGTGAAACATGGTTCTTAGCCCACATAATTAAGTATAGTTACTTAAATAATGAGGGTTATTGATTTAGTGGGAGTTATTATTTGATGTCTCAAATATATATATATATATATATATATATATATATATTAAAATTAACTTTGCATATTTAACTGTAGATCAATGGTTGCAAAAAATACTTCACACTTATCTTTGCAATCAATCCTTGAGAAGGAAAAATTAATTGGGACCAATTTTCTAGATTGGTTCAGGAACTTGAGAATTGTTCTCAAGAATGAAAAGAAACCTTATGTCCTTGATGAGCTTATTTGTGAGGAACCTCTAGCTAATGCTCCAACAGCTCAAAAGAATGCTTATAAGAAGCATTCTGATGACTCTTTGGAAGTAGGATGCCTAATGCTTGCAACCATGAGTCCAAAACTTCAAAAGGGTCTGGAAAACATGAAGGCTCATGAGATGATCCTCCACCTCAAGGAAATGTTCCAGCATTAAGCTAGGCAGGAGAGGTATGGGACTACCTAGGCCTTACATTCTTGTAAGATGGTTGAAGGAGAGCAGTAAGTGCCCATATCCTGAAGATGAAAGGATATATTGATCATCTTGATAGATGGAGTTTCAATAAGTCAGGAATTTGCTACTGATTTGATCCTTAATTTGCTGCCAGATAGTTTTGACCAGTTCGTCATGAACTACACAATGTATAATATGGACAAATCAATCTTTGAATTGCATTTAATGCTTAAAGACTCTGTGAAGTCAATATCAAAAAGAAGAAGCCTAACAATATCTTAATGGTTCAGAAAAGGAAGGGCATGAAAAGAAAGGGTAAAGGAAATGCTAAGGTTGCGAAAGGTTCAAAGCCTAAGCCCTAGTCCAAACCAAAGGCTAAACCTCCTAACGAAGGAGTTTGCTTTCATTGCAATGAACCAGGACATTGGAAAAGGAACTGCAAACTCTATCTAGAAGATCTGAAAAGGAACAAGAGTAGTCAGACTACTGCTTTAGGTATTTATGTTATAGAAATAAATTTATTTGTCTCTACTTCTTGGGTATTAGCTACTGGATGTGGATCTCACATTTGTACAAATGTGTAGGGGTCTCAATAAGAGTAGAGATTTGAAGAAGGGCGAGGTTGACTTACAAGTGGGCAATGGAGCAAGGGTTGTTACCCTAGCTGTTGGAATTATGAGTTGACTTTGCCTAGTGGGCTCTTGTTAATGTTGAACAATTGCTACTATGTTCCTACTTTGAGTAGGAATATTTTTCTGTTTCATGTTTAGATATTGAAGGATTTTCGTTTATTATTAAGAATAATAAATGCTCATTATAATAAAGACATGTTTATGCAAATGATTTACATGATGGTCTTTATGTTCTAAATCTGGAACCTGATAATGTATCTATCCATAACATAAATACTAAGAAACTTAAATATGATGATTTAATATGACCTACTATGGCATTTTCATCTTGGTCAACATAAATGAGAAACAATATCGAAGCTCCATAAGGATGGATTCTTGAATTCATTTGATTTTGAATCATATGAGATATGTAAGTCCTGTTTATTAGGCAAGATGGCCAAAGATCCCTTCACTGGGGCACAGTGAAAGGGTAACGAATTTATTGTGCTAATACATACTGATGTATGGGCCCATTAAGCATTGCCTCTAGAGGAGGTTATCAATACTTCATAATTTACTGATGATTTCAGTAGACATGGATATGTCTTTTTGACGAAGCATAAATCTGAATCATTTGAAATGTTTAAAACTTATAAGATGATGTATAAAATCAGCTTGGCAAAACTTTAAAATGCTTCAATCAGATCGAGGGTGGCGAATATCTAAGCCAAGATTTATGACCATCTCGAAATTATGGAATAATTCACAATTAACTCCACCTGGGAACACCACAGTGGAATGGTGTATCAAAAGGAGAAATAGAACCTTATTAGATATGGTTCGATCTATGATGAGTCAAATAGATCTTCCTCCATCCTTTTGGGGCTATGCCCTAGAGACGCTACATTCACATTAACTCATGTTCCTTCTAAGGCGGTAGAAAAGACACCATATGAGATATGGACCGAAAAAGGCCAGTCTATCTTTTCAAGTTTGGGGTTGTGAGGCTTATGTCAGACGTCGCCTTAGACAAATTAGGACCTAAATCAGATAAATGCTTTTTTGTGGGGTATCCAAAAGAAACCAAAGGGTACTAACTTTTAAAATCCCTCCGAAAACAAAGTGTTTGTCGCTTGGAATGGCATCTTCTCATAGAAAGAGTTTATCTATGGAAGAACCAGTGGGAGTAAAGTACATCTTGAAGAAGTCCAAGATCCACAAAATAGTGTAATATACCAATAGAAAGTCAACAAGTCACACAGTTACCTGTTGACCCTCCACAAGTAACACAAGGCCCACAGGTCTGATAGGGTACGACATCAACCTGAGAGATATGGATTTCTCATTACAGATAGTCGTGATGTGTTGCTCATGGATCATAATGAGCCCACTACCTAAGGAAGCCATGATGGGACCAGATTCTGAGAAATGGCTGGAAGCCATGAAATCTGAAATACAATCCATGGATGACAATCAAGTATGGACTTTGATTGATCCACCTGAAGGTATAAAACCATTGGGTGCAAATGGGTTTTCAAGAAGAAAACCGATATGGATGGTAATGTGCAGACCTTTAAAGCACGACTAGTGGCGAAAGGTTTCAAGCAAACACATATAGACTATGATGAAACTTTTTCACCAGTTGCTATGCTTAAATCCATCAGGATTCTTATTGCCATTGTGTGTACTATGATTACGAGATCTGGCAAATGGATGTCAAAACACGTTTCTTAATGGAAACCTGCTTGAGGATGTGTATATGACACAACCAGAGGGTTTTGTTCATCCCAAGGATTCTACAAAGGTTTGCAAGCTTCAAAGATCCATTTATGGATTGAAGCAGGCATCTCGGAGTTGGAATCTTCGATTTGATGAAGCAGTCAAAAAGTTTGGATTCATAAAAATGAAGATGAACCTTGTGTCTACAAGAAAATTAGTGGGAGTGCAGTAGTCTTCCTAGTGCTATATGTGGATGACATATTACTCATTGGAAATGATATTCCTATCTTACAGAGTGTAAAGACTTGGTTAGGAAAGTGTTTTTCAATGAAAGACTTAGGCTGCTATATTTTAGGCATTAAGATCTATAGAGATAGATCTAGAAAGATCATTGGCCTAAGTCAGAGTGCATATATAGACAAAGTATTGAATCGGTTCAATATGCAAGATTCCAAAAGAGGATTCTTGCCAATGTCACATGGTATAAATCTAAGCAAGACTCAATGTCCAATGACAAATGATGAGCGAGATCGCATGAGTAAGATTCCTTATGCTTCGGCAATTGGATCAATCATGTATGCCATGTTATGCACTCGACCAGATGTGTCATATGCATTAAGCATAACTAGTAGATACCAGTCAGACCCTGGTGAAGCTCACTGGACAACAGTCAAGAATATTCTTAAGTACTTAAGAAGAACTAAAGATACATTCTTGATATATGGAGGATTGGAAGACGAGCTAGTTGTAAATGGTTACACAGATGCAAGTTTCCAATCTGACCTGATGATTTTAGATCGCAATCCGGATATGTTTTTTGCTTGAATGGAGGTGCAATAAGCTGGAAAAGTTCAAAGCAAAGCACTGTAGCAGATTCTACAACAGAAGCTGAATACATAGCAGCATCAGATGCAGCTAAGGAGGCAGTTTGGATAAAGAAGTTCATTACAGAACTAGGTGTTGTTCCTAGCATTGCAAATCCAGTAAACCTTTATTTGATAATAATGGTGCTATTGCACAAGCTAAGGAACCCAGATCACATCAACGATCCAAACATATACTCAGACGTTATCATCTCATTCGAGAGATCATCGAAAGAGGAGATGTCAAAATATGCAGAGTTTCATCTGATGACAATATTGCTGATCCACTTACTAAGCCTCTTGTACAGACAAAGCATGATTACCATACTAGGTCAATGGGTGTTAGATACATGTATGATTTGGCCTAGTGCAAGTGGAAGATTGTTTGATTGTGCCCTAGGCCAATTACTAAGTATTGTCATTTCATTTGTATTTTAATTAAGAGGCATTTTTTATTATAAAGTTTGGATGTTTACTTTATAATAAAGATTCATGAATAATCTATTTATTCTTGAATATTCATTATTGTGGGATGGTAATGAATTATATCCAGAGTGAGTTTTATTAGATAATCATGAGATGTTTATGTGTATAGAGATACAGATAAAACTCATATATATATATTAGAGATCTATATATATTGGACTGACCGCTATGCGATCACTACATGGATCAGGTCATAAGTGATTCTCATAATAACAATGTCAATACATCCTTAGACCTGAAATCACCATAGTTTCCAACATGAGTGACATTATGTCTCGACTAAATCAAACGTTGTTCTTAACCGAATAATTATAAAGGTTTTGATTGGGCATGATGTAAATCATGTAGAGGGGTTGAGTGATTAAGATGGGATTTGTCCCTCTTTATGAGAGAGATATCTTTGGGCCCCTCGATAAGTGAGACTGACAAATGCATGGCCTGCTCAAATGAATTGATAAGTGTTATCAATTTCATTTGTTTTATCAGTTCACTTAGAGATCGAGAAACAACAAGATTGAATGATATAAGAATGACACTGTCCATGTCTTATATTCGATCTAGATATCGCGAGACAAAAGGATGATGACATAAGTTATAGAACAGGTAAAATCGGATCACCGATCTTCATTTGATTTGGGTAAACATAATGTCTTGCTAGAGGCCGCTTATGTTTTGTTTACTGAAAAACGGTTTTTAAGTTAACTGCCAATATCAAATGAACCTACAGGGTCACACACAAAGAATAAGCAAAAAGGGATCATGGATTTTAGATATATGTGTGATTTGGCCTAGTGCAAGTGGGAGATTGTTAGTGATTGTCCTAGGCCAATTACTAAGTATTGTTATTTCATGTACTTGAGGCCAATCACCAGTTAGTGATTTAATTTTAAAATCCAATGGGAAGAATAAATAAATTATTATTATGAATAATAATTTACTATCACTACCAACCCTAATAAGATTAGGGCATTATTGTCAGTGCAAAATACTGACATAATATAAATAGGTGTGATAGCATCTCATTAGGGTTAAGACTTTTACTGTCACATTAGACGGCAGAGAAATTGTAACCCCCAGAAAATTTCAGTAAATAATTCCAAAATGAACTTAAAAAATAAACCCTAAAAATGACTCCAAATTAAAACAGAACTTCAACTAGTCACTAAATCACGAACGAATTTAGAACTTTCTTAATCTTGAAAAAACGAGATTCCTTAAAAAATAAAATAAGAACTTAACAGTCTTCAAATTCAAAACCACTACGTACTACAAATTCTATACGTAACTCTGACTTATAAAATCGGGTAATATAGAGCCCAAAAACAAATTATTAAAAAGTAAATAATGATTAACCTTCGGAAATAAAACCCAATTTAATAATACCGAAAACGCTTAGAGATATTAAATACTTACAAAAATAAAATTTAAAATAAAATTTTCAAACTAAATGTATTGTATAAACATAAAACATCAGTTTCCAAATTGGCAAAGATCTAAACCGGAAAATCACTAGGAAACCTTAAGTGGAATACAGTAGTTTAAGTCCGGCAATCTCGCGCTCTTAATCCTAGAGGCCGAGGTGTAGTTTAAGTGTGTAGAATAACTCGTAGTAATATAAGGTTACTTAAAAATATCAGATTGGTAAATTTTTAACCTATTTCGAACCCGTTCGGATTCAAACTTTGAAAAGCGTGTCCTGAGGCTCGAGATATCAAAAATATACCATTAATACCATTAGACTAGTATTTTTATAAGGATTTCTAAAACATCAGTTTTATAATTTTTCGATAACTAAAAATATCTGATTTTGCGATTGCATTCGTATTTCATTACTACCGGTATTTAACTGGTCTTTTGTACTATTCACTATTCATTATACAATTTTATCATTCTTATAAATCCTTATATTTTTAGATAAATATTTTATATATCATAGATAATTCTGTTTTTCTAAAATTTAGTTAGTTTCGGGTTTTTACGGATCAGTTTTTGTTTAAAACCCAATACAAAAAATAAAATAAAATAATTTAATAATTTGAAAATATTTGAAAAATATTTTTTAGAATTTTTCGAGTTATGAAAATATCATTTATAGCCCATATTCGCGTATTTTGATCATACTAGTAACTTATTTAATAATTCACTAAATAAATTAATTAATTATCTTATTTTAATTATGAAAAATCTGCTACAAATATTTGGAATACATATTTTATATTTTTCTTATTTTTATTTTATTTTACTAAGAAAGTACTATTACAATCCATACCTTCAAGTACACCTTAACACATCACTTCTTTTTCACTTCAATCTTTTTATACTCCATTATATCACTTCATGGCAAATTTTGACTTCTTGTTGCTACCTTTTGTCCCTTGAAATGCCCCCAGTTTAATTAAATAAACCTATCTTAAATCCTTCTTCAAGAAGTTACACTTACACATTAATTACACATTACATTTTCAACTCAAAAGCTAACTAAATTCTCTCTCTCTCTCCTCCCAAAATTCATGCCTACTCTTGCATTGTGTAGGCTACCATTTTTTTTTTTTACTTCATTTAATGAGTCTTTAACTCATTCAATCTCTCTCTTTCATTTACACCTTTTACCCTTTACCATTCCTTATACTTTTCTCTCTATTTTTCCTGTCTCTCTCTGTTCTTTCCTCTTGTTCTTCTAAGAAAACAAGCTGCCCCCATTTCCATTTCTTGCTTCCACACTCCATTCTTGAAGATCCTTAGAGTAAACCTTCTTCTTAAGCTTCCATAAAGGATATAGGTAAAGTATAGTGAGAGTTTCATACACTAAATGACCTTCCATAAGCTTAAAAGCTAAGGATGATGATGCCAAAATGAAACACTCCTTTTATCCATGAGTACTCTCTTGTAAAATTATTATTTTCTTTCTAGAAGTAGTTATATTTTGTAGATCTAGCTTTTATGTAGCTTTGATTATGTTTAGGTTTAGATCTATGAGTTTATAGTTCACTCCCATGCATTTCTTTTATATTCATGTTCATATTATGTATAGATCTTAGATTTGAACTTGAATAAAAAATAGTAAAATTCGTATCTTGACAAAACCTATATTTAAAAACCCTTTTCCAAGTCTCAAAATGGGAGTTTTAGTTAAGAAAATGAAGGTTTAGTGGATGTATATCATCAAGACTTCCTTTTACAAGAATCAAAGGTGATTTTCAAAAGTTATTTTCAAAATAAAAATCTCATTTTCGGATTTTGGCTAAGCCATAGTTTAAAAACATGTTTTACAACTCAAAAATGAAGATTTTATTCAAGAAATGGAAGGCTCTTAAGATAGGATATGTAAAGGATGATTTTTCCTAAGTTTAGATGGATTTTATCAAAAGATATGTCCAAAAATAAATTTAGTAAATTCGGATCTCAACAAGACCAATTTTGAAAACCCATTTATCAACTCCAAAACTCATGTTTTATGTGAAGAATGAAGGGTATAGGTAATAGGTATCATTAAGTAGTGATTTTTACAAGTTGAAATGAGTTTTGATGAGATTAATGTGTAAAACAAGAAGTAAAAACAAGATGGAAAATTTTGAGTTAGTAGTCAACTTGTAAAATTCGTAACTTTGGATGATGCCCATGAAAAACCCATTATCCAGTTAAAAATAAAAGTTTTATGTATTAAATGAATTCCTTAAGTAGTAAGTATAGTAAAGTCTTAAATTTTAATGCATTAAACAAGTTTTTCCCAAAGGAATCATTCAAAAAGTGGATTTCTAAAAATTCGGATTTTTGAGTAAATCCTATTTGAAAACATATTTGCAAAGTGCAAAAATGCAAATTTTTATGTAAAAATGAAGGCCTTAGGTAGTATATGTTATGAAGACTCAATTTTAACTAAGATAACTAGAAATTCCTAAGAATGAATTCCAAAACACTAGTGTGATGTCAAAGTTAGAAAACTAGATTTTTCATAAGTAGTTGTTATTGTGGTCTTACAAAATAAAAAGTTATAAATTTTCTTTTAGCAAAATCATCAAGATCATGCATACATTAAACTCATCACATGTCATTCATGTTAGGAAATTATTCATATTTCATGTACTCTTGAATTATCAAATAGGAACATTTTAGGCAATTACAAAACTATTTTTCGGAAATGGAGATCATTACTAATCAGATCTGATCCCTTTGTTTCGTGACCTAAATATTTTCAAAACTTGAAAATAATATTAGAATTAGACAGATCTTTCGAAGTAGATAGAAATCGATATATAATTTGCGAAATTCCGAGTTAAAATGACTAAGTTATGGCCGTTTTAAGTTGGAATTCCCGCTTAGGACGAGAATTACGAATTTGATAGTTTGTATAAGATAGTTTGGATTAGTTAAGTGATGAAATACTTATTATGGTATTTCTTCCTTTTTAGGTGACCCGAAATCGACGATTCCCTACCACCGGATTACTTTTACTAAGAGACTGGTGATCCAATGGCCGAGTGAGTCTTCTTCTTATTTTGTTACCTTGTTTGTGCTTGTAGCTAGATGTATTAGAATTATAGGAACAAGATAAAAACCTATATGAATGGGGATGGGATAGATGATGAGACTTTGATGTATGTATGCCAAAGAATACTAAAGCATATTGAAACCATGATTCGATTGGATAACTACCCTGTTTATATTACTTCTGTTATGTATATGATATAGGTCGGTCACTCTAAGGAATGTATGAATATTTTGACCTAAGCAAAAATTTAAATTGGTCATGCATCGCATCGGACATGTTGCATTTGGTAGCATGCTACTCCTACGCAGGTCGATCGGTATGGTCCGAAGACTCGTTTGGATAATGACCCCCGGTGCCAAAGCTCATTCATAGGGAACTAAGGTGCATCAGGGATGCATTTCATGGGTTAGCCTAGTCGAGTCGAGTGCTGTGAGCCGAGGGCTCGGGGACTAGCAGTGGTTGTGTAGACTTCCAATACAATCCCTAACCCAAGATATAGAGGGCATAAATCCGTTCTGTGTATGGGTTCCGGATACTCATACATAATTGTCTGCTCATGTGTTTGTTTATGCATAGCATATGGTTGATTTATAACTTGCTTGTTATGGTACAGAATTAAGGGAATTCGCACTAAGCTAGTGTAGCTTATACCCCAATAGATGTTTGAATGAACAGGTTATCTCAAGAATGCTAAGTGGGGACCGAGATGGTTGGAGCCAAATATAACTTCAGGATTCCAGCGGTAAGTATGAATACTTGAAGTTATTAGCTAGGTTTTATGATTTGCTTTCTAATAGTTTTATGTAGTGAAATCTTTTGATGAATTGTAATGTGAAGCATAGTGAAGTGTATTTCCTTTACATTGTTACTCAAGTTGTATCAATATAAAATGTACTACTTCGATGTGTCTCCTCCATGCGCAAGATGTCTTGTACACAGTATGGAAGCCTTCGCCTGACTGAAGCGGTCATTCCTAGGTTTTAATATTGTGTACGGTGGACTGCAACGTTTAGGATACCCTTCGAGGCATGACAGAAATTCTGTAACCCTAAAAGAGAAACACAAGAAAACAAGATTCTTCTCAAACAATCTAGAAGCGTTCTAGATTGTGCTAGTACACAAAGGTGATTCCTTTTGGAGGCGCTTGTTCGTATGGACGAAATAGAGGGTGCTGCAAAATTGTGGTATCTTGTAAATCCGAATTGATACCAGTTTTCACAAATTTGAATTGCAAGGTATATATTTCGAATCATTTTTGTATCCGATTTAATTAGAACACGTGGATGTTAGGCTTTAGGGTTTTAATTTTTCCGCTGCAAATAAGATTTAAAATTTCGAATGAAACCCTACAAATCATGATCATGACAAAAAATATGAGCTTAAACATAAGATCCATAACTTGTGATGGCTTGATTATCATGTTTTAGTGATTTCACATCCCTAGCATAAAGCTCATGGGGATTTCTATGTGAATCAACACATGAATGATCTTGCCATTACATGTTTTTGTGGTAATAGTGTATAGATCTATACCTATTGAGCTTGTAAAGCAAAAGGACTTGAGGAAAAAAAATTTGTGGTGTGTGTGTGTGTTTGCTAGAGAGGGTCATGGCATGGAGGAAGAGAGGAGAGAGTTTGAAAAAGAAATTTTCCAAAAGTGAAATGAAGAAAGAGAAAGGAAAGGTATAAAATGGTATATATAGAGAGATGTATTAGGGTTTTGTGTAGTTAAAATAAAAGAAGAAAATAAGACAAATGAGAGGGAAAATGGGGAGGGGTTGTGCCGGCCAAGAGAGGAGGGGAGAGAGAGAGAGTTTTGTAATTTTTGAAATTTAATTTTGTGTAATAAAATGTGTTGGAAAAATAAATGTAAGGAATATGATGTAATGAGATAAGGTTAGATTGTAAGGATGTAAGAGTAGGGGTATGGCTTGTGAGTGTGAGTGGGGTATGGATTTGTACTTGTGAATAGTAGATTAGATAATTAAATTATTGGTTAGTAAAGAAATACGAATAAAAGGCTATAACTGTAATTTTTATAAGCCAAAAAATGATAATAAATATGTTTTTGAATTCCTTAGTAAATTCCAGTATTAAGGAGTATTCCAGAATATTTTTTTAATTTCGAGTCCTAGGGCCGGTTTTCCGGAATAGATCCTAGCTGGGTTTGAAATAGATAATTTCTCGAAAATTAATTTTTTATATTTTGATATATTCTTTAGAACTATAATCTAAATCAACTTGCTCTCAAAAGTTCTAGGATTTTATTCTTGGTGAAGCCGGACTTAGGGTTTCTAGGTTTCTTCGTAACCCTAGCTATTCCGGTTTAGGGTTTCGGTTTCCGATCCCATTCTTGAAGTCAAGCTTCGTTTACAAAAAAAGCCAGGGCTTACATATTCCCATATCTTCTTACTTCCTTAACTTCAATAAAGAATTATAATTCAACAGAAATTCTATAGTCCTATTATTAATTTTGACGAAAATGATCCTACCAATTATTTAATGGCTTAAATCATACTTAACTACGATCCTATCACTAAAATAGTTCTAACTACTATATTTATTTTAACTTTTATATGATTATTTGTACAGTTCGTAAACAATACCATAAAGATCCATATGATTAAAAATATTTGTACTTAAAAGGAGTTAGCTAGCTCAACAATCTCTTTCCCTTTAGATTGCAGAGATTTGATAATGGAACAACCAATTGCCAAGGTTTTTGTTGAAGGAATTTCGATAGTCTTTCTTCTTAGACCAGAGAAGGAGGTTAGGTATAGAATGATAAAGTTCACGTCGACCTTTTAGGCTTTCGAGAGAAAAGAAATATATGATAGAGAGAGATTATAAAGGAAATGTCACACCCTAATTAAGGTTAAAGCGTATCCAGTTTCGCCATGTATAACATTGGAGCATTATGCACTAAGACAAATTAAAAGACTAGTTTATCTACTTCGTTTGCTAACAATTTTTATATTTTTGAAATCTTATAACTATATCTTGAAACTTAAAATGATATAATGGGAATGTAATTTGTACAAATATCTTATAAAAAGGCTACTCCCATGAGCAAGCCCATCATAAAAGATAACTTTTGATAACATCAGTTTCAAAAGTCTTCAAAAACCCATAGGAGACAATAATTGTAAAAAAGTACCCGAAGGGCACTAAAATCAAATGCAAGTTCAGGACTCAAAATAGGCCCACAAGAAAACAAGTGATTGAAATAAGAGTTTAAATAAAGATAAGATGAGAGCCTCAATCCTAATCACTAAGCGCATCAGTAATTCCTCGAAGACTCTCATATCACAAATCATCATAGCACTCACTATCGGAACCATTAGTGCCTAGAAAACAAGAGTGAGCCAAAACTTGTATACAGTAACGCAATCACATATGATGTGGCACACACATCTGGACTATATGCATTGTAACATCCAACAGTATCATTAATTGTGGCGAATCAAACAAGATGAGAGTATGCATATTCCGAACAACATGCCATAGAAATTTGGGATCTTAAGTAGCAGTAACTGCTTGGGAATTGATTAAGGCAAGCCGAATGCCCTAACCTCCTAGAAAATGTTCCATGTAATAGTCTCATCTAAAGTTCACACTATTATGCATCTCTACTTATCTCAGTTCATAATACAATGCGGTTTCAATCAGTCCCATAAATATGAAACATACTACATTACTTCTCTCTAAGACTAAGTAGACATTATCCCGATGCTATTTGCTTTATCAACTACCTGTTAAGCCATCAACGTAGCCTAAGCGCCTAACTATCGCACTGACATTGCCTACCAAGGATGTCGTTACCCGGTCAGATTAAATGACATATCCACAAAAAACACACTTAATTATTAGGTTGTTTTTAAGTTCAAGTCCATTTGAGATACATAGCCTAGGCAAATAACATACATGTCACTGTGTACCTAAGTAGTTGATAGTTCGATACAAGTCAAAAGGTAGACTAAAAGATACGTCGAAAGCAATAGTATATGTACAAAGGTATTTCATATTAGCATGAAGTAAGTAATTATCTATTTGATTCCTATTGATTAATCAATTTTGTTTTTGTTATTCCTTAAAGTAGGTCTCATATATATTTGTATACATAAGGCCTTATATTGATATTTTGAGTTCAATCCATTTAGGCTATTGGGATTAAGTAGTTTAGATTAAGGCTATGAGTACAAGCGACTAGATTTTTACTTTTGAAGTATTGGGCCTTTAAGGGTCCTATATTAGGCCCAATAGGATTTTAACTAAGTCTTTTGATATTTAAGGTAATGAGTTTTAAGGAATTAGTAATTGAGTCCATTTGAGAATATAAATTATAAAATAGGTAGAATTGGACTTAAATTTTTTTATTAGGCTCAACTGAGTGAAATTGTGTGTTGGACCTAAGAATTAAGTAAAAGCTCAAATAGAATTTAATTTAGATTTAATTAAAGCTATTGAACCTTCTAAAATTCCTACTTAGACCCACTAGGTATATCTTAAGACTTATAGACTCAAGAAATGTTACACGAGCCCATTAGTCAATTCAATACTTGGAAAATGATAATTGGCTCAATATTTTATAAATAGGCCCAATTGAAGTAGGTAATAATTTTGGGCCTATTATTATGGAATTTAAATCCACAAGACAAAAAGGCAAGTAGGCTTTACTTTGTAGGTTTGGCCTTAAATGGTTAAAGAATCCTAGGATTTAATTGACCCATCTAGTTATAAATAGGTATACATCAAGCTATTGGGCTTAAAGTTATATTTCTATATCATTTTTATTTATTAAAGCCCATTTGTAGATATTTGATAGAATTGGATCCTAATTTAGTATCTAAGCCCATAATTAATTATTAAATCCCAAAACTTACAGTTATTTATCATCTCAATTAAATAATACTTATAATCATATATTTATAATTTTAATATTATATTTTTGTAACATATAAACATGTTTGGTTGGGTCCATAATCTACTTGGCCGGGCAAAAAATAATGTTAATTATTGAGATTATGTCCAGGTCCTGTTCTTAAGTCCTGGAATGTTTTAAGTCATACCAGTTTGAAGAATATACCACGGATTTGGCATAAAACATTGGCATGTCAAATTTCCAATTCAGCCATTGCCTGTATCCAATTATGTTGACTCAATTCTAGAAATTTCCGTAACTTGCTTTGTTAATTGGACTTCATAGATTCCAATGTTCACATGTTCAACTGATTTATTCATTTAATTATCATTTATTCACTAATTTATAAATATATATACTATTCTATATCAATTTAACTAAATAAATTTCAAGCAGTTCCAATCAAAATTTATATATCAATGAGATTAAACTGAACACGCACATTTACATCGTCTTGACATATACTTAATTAAAATAATTTCATTAACAAAATTTATATTATAATGAGGTTACTATATATCATTCTGTATATATATATATAAATATTATCATCGTAAATTCAAAAGCATGATTAATTCATAAATACACATACTCATTTGTCTAACATATATTTTCACATTTTCTTAGGCTATAACATAAATATCAAAATATACGTATAAGATGAATTTGGTATTTTCACATATATGCATAGATTTCATAATTCGTCCAGAAATTATCAATTTAAACAACATTAACACATCTATGTTTATAAGATTTCCAAACCGACATGTTCAGTAAACTCTATCAAAATTTTATCATTACTTATATTCATATATTATTACTTTACTACCAACATTGTTTTATGATATTCACATATTATAATCTATTCATAATTTATTAAATAACCTAAGTTCAACAAGTATATATACATTCCACAACGTGTTCATCATGGGGTTTGCGTCCAATTACATTTTCCTAGAACATATTATATTAGATCAGCATGTTTAACAAATACACATGTTTTAATTTCCATCATATCAATATGTACAAAACAAACTCAGCACAACAAAATCTCATAAATCTACTATAATATATTTATAAGCTCGAATTTAGCTTTCATGATATAAACATATATTTTTATATTTTATCATTCTCCAGCAAAGAAACAATAATATTCAAATTAAAAACCCGGCATTTAATTTGGATATAAATGGTTGAAAAACAACGAAAATTGGCAAAAGAAACAATAAAACCAAAAGCTCTAAAGTCGTGCAAAAAATAGTTTATACCATGGATTGGATGGATGAGTGTTGTAAATATAAGTTAAGAAGCGGCAACCAATGTAAGTTCTGGTCGATGAACTGGTCTAAGGAGGGAATACCAACTAATTTCATTTATGGTTCTTTCACCATAGATATGTTGAAGATCACGGTGGCTTCCAGCCTAGCAAAATGTGAATACTTAGAACGAAGATATCATTGGATATCCCATTGATGATGATATCAAGGGTAGATTAAGCCAACATATATTAATAGAAGACATTGGAGAAGATACTCTAGCTTGGTGTTTCGATGTAAGTGAGGAAGTGATAACCAAGTTAGCCTATGAAAATCTTTTTAAAGAAAATGGGGACGCTAATATAGATCCTATAAATAATTGGATTTGGAAAACTGAGACATACCCCAAAATTCAATTTTTTCTTTGGAGATGTTGGAAAGACTGCATTCTTACTCGACATCAACTCCTAAGACGTGGTTTATCTATTGATCCGCTATGTCCTTTATGTGGTGAACAAATTGAAGACAGCATTCATCTTTTCATGACTTGAAAATGGACGAAAGAGAGATGGATAGCCTCAAACTCTTCTCCTTTATTTCTTTCAACTTTCTCCCTACCCTTTAAGAAGTTGTTGGAAGTAAATAGTAAGAATATTACCGAGCTTGCTGGCCATACTGGTCCTTCTTGGAACACAATTTTTAGTTTTGCTCTTTGGTACATCTGGAAAGCGAGAATGTGAAACCATTTTTCGTAGTGGTAACATCAAGAAGGATTGGTTATATATTGTCCGCTCCAATGCAAATGAATTTTAGAATGTATCCCAGAGTTCCAAGAAGAAATGGAAGAACCTTGTTAATATGAATAAAACATTTCAAATAATGTGATGGTTAAAATCAATGTATATGCCACCTTTCTACTTGGTAAAAATTACTCTTACATTGCTAGTTGCCAATGGGATAAAAATGGCCTTTGTAAAGGAGGATTGGTAGGAAAATCAGTGTGAGTTCGCCTTTGGAAGCGTAGTGTTGGGGTATCTATTGGGGCTTATTGTTTGCAAAAAATTTCAAAACCAAATTATCCTTCTTGAAACAGATTCTCTTGAAGCAGTCCAGTTGATTAAATCCAATGATATTAATATTGTGTTTCTACCTAATATTATCCTTTCATGGAGGCAATTATTCCCAAAAAACCTCATGGGTTCTTCTATCTTGGACGCCTAGGGAGGACAATTCTATAGCTCATGAGCTTGCTCAAGGCGGAGCAATTGTTGATCAAGACTTCGACTTTACTAATACTATCTCAAGCAATATCTTTTCTCTCTCTATCCTAATGTCAAGGATCTTTTATCAAAGTCCAATTGTTCTATCATTCATATGGACAATTCTGGACATCAACCAGCCATTACTTAAGGCTGTTATTCCTTATGTTTTGCTTTTTGGGTGCTCTTGTATGATGTTCTTTGTTGGTATTTAATGAAATCTTCTTTCTCACTGAAAAAAAAAAAAAAATGCTTGGTTCATATTTGCATTAATTTTAATGGAATCACAATATAGACAACATGTGAAGGCATTTTATATGTTCAACGTTTTCATATATTACATATGCTATATTAAATTAATATAATTTCTTACGAAAATACCAATCAGCGTATATACACATTATACAAAATTCCAGACGAACATCGCAATTTCACAACACGACAATCTCTACTGAAACAAACAAACAATTTTTTATATATAATATATATATACATATATTTATAAAGATCGGTTTACATATACATGTACCTAAATTATTTATCAGATCTAATTCAGTTTGCATCTAAGTTAACTTTTATCATATTATATATTTTTCATTGTTAATAACAGAATCAGTAAAATAATAAAACCATTTCTACTTACTTATCAAGAATCAAACTATAGTTCTTCACTACTCCTACCCTTAATTTGATCAAGCTCCAATTAGAGTCCCCATGCCTCTCTTTTTGCCCTAGGACAAAATAAAACAATAAAAAGAAAAAGGATTGAGGCTGCTAAACAATAGACTAAAGGAGCTGTTTTATATTGGTTCAGTAAGAGTAAGGCTAGGGTTTTCCAATGCCCTAAGGAATTTCTTTTTTTTTTTTTTGAAATAAAATATCCCCTTAATTAAGGATTGCCATTATAGTAATGCTACCCACTTTTTATGGAACATGTCATTGAAAGGCCTAAGCTTTCTAAATTTAGGCACTCTATATATTATAAAACTCAATTACAAATTTAATTATACTAAATAATCTAGCCATATACGATAGTCTATAATTTATTAACTTCATTTAGTTTTATTTTCTCTGTTCGATTACTTTAGTAAATTTAAATCAAAATTCATAGTTACCATGTATCTTTATATGATTTTTAGAATACTTTCAAGACTTAATTCAACATATTTTAGGGATATTTCAGGAAAACTCAAGAAAGATTTGGAAAGTACGTGAAAAGAGAAAAAGGAAAGCTGCACTTTTTCATAAAAACCGCTGATACATATAGATTAGACAGGTTCAAACAAGAATGTTAGTTTATTTGATGTGTTAGTTTATTTGATGTGGATAGATCATGTCATCGAACATGGGCAGTGCGTAAAATTTTAAGTCTCCAAAAAAGAAAATCCGAAGTATAACCACCATTACTTCCGGCGGAAATTGTATACTTATAGCAGAATTTATAAAAAAAAATTTGCACAATGCCAACCTTCTTTTAGAAAAGTTTGGTGTGCCATGAGGTATCTCCACAAAAATTGATCAAATCTTATTGCATATATATATATATATATATTTATATTACCTTTTAGTATTGGATACGCACTGCATGGGTTTTATCCTTTTAGTATTAATGCTTCCATAGAGGTCACTCATTCTAGGATTACTCTGCATAGAGCGCTTTTAACTTTAGAATTCCAACAAACTCTAAGTCATTATACCAAAAGGCAGATTTGTGATTAAAGTTTTGCTATCTATATTTGAGAGATATCACATACTCTCTCATTTATAGACCTAGCATCCTCGTTAGTTTCGTTATACAAGGTCAGAACCACACTAAGTAGTGAGGACACACTCCTTCACTTTCAACTAGTGAACTACTCTGATACCACCCGTAATGCCTAGAAACTTTACTCACCGCGATATTATTCGCTTTGACCATATGTTATACAATTTTGTCCTTTGATGCCAGTGTTTCCCAAGAGGTCACAAATCTTAGGATTACTCTGCCCAGGCACGCTTAACTTTGGAGTTCCGATGAACTCCAAGCTATTATACCAAAAGCGCCGTTGTAATTAAAGTTCCACTATCTAAATTTGAGAGGTATCATAATTATATTACTTTTCTTTTAATTTTAAATTTTGGTTCTTAAACTTTTCTTTCTTCTTCTTTTTTTCCTTTTTTTAATACAATTTGACTCGCCAACAAAACGAGTTAGATGAAATTAAATTGATATTTAAAAATAGAAATTCTGTGATAAAAAACTTATAAGATAAGTTATATTTCTATATATTAAATCAACGATGATAATTTTTACGATAAAAATTTACATTTAGAGATATAATTTTTATCTCTAAATCTCAGTTCTCTTGTAGTGATTTTTATATGCACCAAAAAAGTCTAGCACTGATTCATTTTTAAAACGAGTTAAACGGAACAGCCCACAAGCCATGGCTTGTTCTCCCTACTCTAACTAATAGCCATCTCTAACAATCCACTAACAATGGTGATAGCCAATATACTCCTTATCATGGCTCACAATGTTGAGATTTATTAAACAACAAATTCCAAAACTAAATAACGTATGTGTAAAATTAGGTAACAAACAAATAGAAGCGAAAACACTACAAATAATTCTGGCTTTAGCGACAGAAATTTCTGTCTCTAAAAGTGAAAAATCTATCTTAAAAATCATCATCACTAATTTGTTTAGAGACAAAATTAATTTTCCATCGCAAATTTGTGATGGAATTTCATAGTAGATCTATCTTAGATGTACAATTAGTTATTATTAAATAATTATTTAGAAAATAATAATAAAAATTATTCCATTACAAATCAGTATCTGATTTTAAGATAAACTATTAAAAAAAATTCATTTACCTCCTATACATATTTTGTCCTTCCCAGTAGGCTATCCATCTTAGAATGATATGCATTGAGCACCCTTGACTTTGAAATTTTGGAAAGTATTAAACAAATGAATCAATTCATATCTTCATAAATAAAGTTTCACTTTGTTTATTCAAGAGATATCACAATTTATAATATTATAACAATAAAACATTTTACGTATCTTTATAATTAATTACTAACTTAATCTACTAATTTTATTTTGCAATTTTACTTTACCTATTTATGAAGGATTTTTCATTAATATTTTATTAAAATAATATATATTATTTATACATACTAATTTAAAATTTTATAATAATTTCTTTATATTCTATATTTTTTATTAATACACAATATTTTTAGGTTGTATATTGTAAAAATATATTTATTTTTATGTAATGTTTACCTTTTTACAATACTTATTTTATATTTTAATTTAAACTAATATATTACATAATTTTAAGTAATACATTTATTTTTTATATCATTTATTATTACACTTAAGAAATTATGTAAAACTTAGAAATATAAATTTTGTTAGAAACATATAATAAATATACTATAAATAATATTTTTATATCAAGTTTTCATTAATATATTATTAAAATAATATGTAATATCTATTTGAAGAAATTCTAATATACAAACTTTATATTTCAAACCAAGGGTAAATTACACCAAAAGGTCACAACGTTTTAAAAAGTTCAAAAGATGCCATAGTTTGGAAAAGTGTCCTTTGAGATTTAATTAAATATTTCTCCTATTAATACATGTCAATGTGACTTAAAAAGAACATTTTTTTGAGTTTAATTAAATATTTTTCCTATTGACACATGCTAATTGTGATTCCAATTGACTCACTTCTTTAAACATTGTGACCTAAAATGAAGTTATTCTCACATATTATGACCTAAAATAAACTTATTGACTAAATGTTGCGACCTCTTTTAAACTTCTTGAAACATTGTAACTTAAAATAAACTTAAACCTAGATGTTATGACATTTTGGTGTAATTTACCCTTTAAACTAATTATTTTATATTATATTTTTTATTATTTAAAGAGTTAATGACGAAAATGATATATGGACATTCATAAATAGAATAATTAGCTACCTAAAGTTTGTTTTTGAATAATTTGGTACTTGAACAATGTTTTTATTCACTTTTTTTTCATATATGAAGTTTGGTTTTGGCAATTTTGGTACATGAACAAAATTTCTATTGACTTTTTTCATACCTAAAGAAAGTGAAAAGAAGTATGAAAAAAGTTCATGAAAAGTTTGATCAAGTACTAAAATTGTTAAAACCAAACTTTAGGTATGAAAAATATTCAACGAAAACTTTATTCAGGTATCAAATTGTTCAAAACCAAAATGTATAAGGACTTGAAGAGGAATTATTGGTGGGAAGGACAAAAGAAAGATGTTGCAAGCTATGTATTAAGCTGTCTAACTTACTAACAAATTAAAATCGAACATCAAAAACCGGGTGGAGACAGGAAGAAATTACCATGGATTTCGTATATGCATTGCCAATGACTATTGCTAAACATGAAGTAATTTGGGTAATTATTGTTAGATTGACAAAATTGGCTCACTTTATACCTTTGAGAGTTGGTAATTCTCTAGAGAAAATGGGGCGCGCGCGCACACACACACACACACATATATATATTAAGTAGATAGTGAGATTACATGGTGTTCCAAAAACGACCACTTCTAATAGAGACACTAGATTTATTAGTAGGTTCTGGAAGTTTACACACAACATTGAGCACACAACTTCAGTTTAGTACTGCATTTCATCCCCAAACTGATAGGCAATCTTAGAGGACCATCTAGATACTTGAAGACATGCTTTGGGCATATGTCTTGGATTTTGGTAATCGATGGGACAATTATCTACCACTGATTGAATTTGCTTATAATAACAGTTTTCAAGCAACCATTTAGATGGCTCCTTATGAAGCTTTGAATGGAAGAAAATGCAAACCTCCTTTACACTGGGATGAAGTTGGAGAATGAGCTATCTTAGGTCTAGAATTGATACAACAAGCTATAGACAAAATAAAAGTGGCGAAGCAAAGGATGAAAATAGCTCAAGATAGGTATAAAAGTTATGCTGACATAAGGAGAAGGCCGTTAGAATTTGATGTAGGTGATCATGTATTTCTTAAGATATCTCCTACAAAGGGTGTAATTTGATTTGGGGTTAAAGGTAGATTAAATGGAGATATATTGGTCCTTATGAGATTCTGAAGAAAGTTATACTGTTGGCTTACAAATTAGCTTTACCCCTGAATTTATCAGAAGTGCATGATGTTTTTAATGTGTCTCAGCTAAGAAAATGCATATCAGATCTTAATGCATCATTTCTTCTCATCAGCTATAAGTTTAACTAAATCTTAGTACAATTGAAAGCCGATCAAAATCTTGGACAAAATTGACAAAGTGTTAAGAAAGAAAGCGATTCCTTTTGTAAAGGTTCTACGGCCGGACAAACGGATAGAGAAGCAACATGGGAGCTCGAGAATGAAATGAGAAGAAGTATCCAGAGTTATTTGAGCATTAAATGAGGTAAGCTAAGTTTCAAGGATGAAACTTTTTGAGCATGTATTTTACTACTAATTAAATTCTCATGCATATATTTTACTTGTTTTAGATAGCAAATGTTATGAGCATGTATGATTAATAGAATGAGCATGTGAAAGCCAATACATAGAATATGTTAGTGTTAGTATGGTATATGTATGGTATGCTAATGTTTATATGCAAGTGGTTGTTGTGCTTGTGATGTTGTAAGTGTAATGAAGTATATGAAAATTTGTTTAGAACAAGTTAAATATGTTTAATATATATATTTCCAAACTCAACAGAAAATTTTGGACAAAAAAAGCCCCAAATGCATTGATTTTTTGCCCAAAATCAAGCCCAAACCCATGCAAAGAGAGCCCATAACATGGCAGCCCTTCAAGTCAACAATTTGGATAAATATCAAGTCTAAATTATGCAAAAATTCGTGTGAAAAATCAGACTAACCAAAGTAACTAAATAGAGAAGCCAAAGACACCATTATCACCATCCAAAACTTACCTTTGACAAGCCCAAACATCACCTATTTTTCCTCAAGCAAAACCATCATTTACTTGTGGTAAGATCATAGGACCAAGCTCAAGACTCTAAAGGTATGTATTTGTTATGTTAAGAGTATATTTGTTAGTTTAAGGTTTTACTAGAATATAAGTTTTCATGTTAAAATGAGTATTAATGATATACATGTGTTAGTTATGTATTGAATAAATATCCTGATAGTTTATAAGTTCTTATTTGTGTTAAGTAAGTAACATGTAGGATTAGAGTAAATGGAGTTGGGAATGAGCAGGGTTAGGATTGTTTAGAGTGGAATGAATGGGCTAAGTTATAATACATACAAGTTAAGGTTTGGTGTTGGAAATGTGTTTGAAGGAAGTTTAGAAATGAAAACTTTGGTAAAAAGTTAGTGTTTTTGAAACAAAGAAGTTTGCAATTTTTTCGAAAATCTATGCTGCAATGTACACCTCCTTAACGCCACCATCGTAGGGGTTAGCACAACCAGCGTACACAATAACACTACCAGTGTTGAGGGTATTCACAGGCTTGAACCGATCCCGTGGAACTCTAAAAAATTTTGGTAAATTTGAGTTGCAATCTATACCGGCTCAATACTACTGTTGTAGACCACAATACTGCGGGCGTTTGTGTTAATGCCGCCAGTGTTGGCAAGCGTAGAATTTTTGGTGCAGACTACACCACCTGAATGCCACCAGCATTGGAGGCCGGCGTATCATCTGCAGTTTTCCATTTTTCAAACTTCATCAAACCATTTCTTTAGCTTGTTAATTTGACTTGTGATGGTTTTATGAGTTTGTATGAGATTGTTTGATATATAAATGATATGTTATGACTTTGCTTTGGATTCATTTAAATTCCCATGAGAGTTAAGCCTAGAATTAGTTATGTTTTAAGTATAATTTAAAGTGTTTATATTGATTTAAATTGAATTTCTTTGTAGCAGTGATAGATACTCCTTTGAGTTCCTCTACTGATTTACACTTAAGTGCTTCTATTGGTTTCCTTCATAGCACAAGTATGTGGTAACATGATTGATTCTTTGTTTAGGATAGGCATACTTTAAGTTTACTTTAATTAAGAAAACTTAAGAACTGTTTGTATGATTGTCTATTATTCCGTTAAATCCGGTTCGAGGAGCAGCACCTTGCTCAGATTGGGGGCATAGTAGTTTAGGCGCTTAGACCCTGTCATGATGCAATGACTTTCGTAAGTGGTTTAGTAGGTAATTGATAGGGTAATTGGTACCGGTATAACATTTACTTATTATTAAAAGGATGTAATATGATTTAATTCAATATTTATGGGAACATTTAATTAGATGATATTATGGATTGAGTTAAGTAGAGTTGAGAAGAAACATCTAAGTACCCTAAATGAGATTACTTATTCGTTATTAGATAGATTTATCTATGAGATATAAGTATCCGAGCTACTTATATCAATCTCCTGAGCGTGGAGATCGTTCCTCAAATTCCCCCCGATACCCTGCTGTTTGGAGTTTGAATACTCTAGTATTATTTGGATAACTAAAGATTATCTAACAACTTAATGATTGTGGCATTCACATGTAGCCTAAGCTTGTATGCCATTAAGCTTGTGTTTTCGTTACTTATGTACTGGGCCTTTGGCTCATATTTTATCAGTTTCAGGTGATGATGATAGTGATGAGTTTTATGCGAGTATAGGCTATGGTACAGACTTTGAGGACTTCCTAGTGATTTAGAGGATTAGATGTTGACCATGGACCTTGATAGATTTCCTTTTGTAATAGACTAGCTTAATGTAGCTTTGGATATATGTAATAGATGTTATATTTTGTCTATCTTTTTTGTCTTATGTAAGGCTTGTTATTAGCTTATGTTTGTAATATCTATACTTAACTATGTATGATTTAAGTTTATAACTTTCATGAAATGTGATGATGAAGATGGTATGTTTTTCTTAAAGTTTTCAAAGTTAATAGTTTTTGTTAATTTGTTCTTTTGAAGATTTAGACAAACAATTACTCAAACACTTGTATAAGGACAACCTTACATATAATACTGCAGGTTATATGTGGTTAGGGATCCATAATCACCTATTTTAATTATCAGGGTGAGGTCAAGTCTTTACATGATATGTATTAATTGTGATAATTGGGGAGATCTTCATAGCTTTAAATTTCCTAGAAAAGCCCAAAGCCCATCTTTTCTAGCAAACCAAGCTCACACACATACATAACTCAAGCTTATGTTTTAGCATCATCTATAAGCTTTTAAAGCTATCCCAAAAGTAAAAAAAGAAATAAGAATATCAATCCAAAACAGACCTACCATCGTCTCTCCCTTCTTCCTTTTCCTCTCATCTTCCAAAAATACAAACAAGCCAATATTTCTCTCTAAACCTTACCTCCACACGTACCTAAGTAAAGAAATAACCTAAGGAACAAGTAGGAGTAGGAAATCAAGCTAACAAAGTAGCAAGACAAGTTTAGTTGACTCTAGTAGCAATAAAAGTAAGTAAAGTTAATTTCTTACTTGTTTTGTCTAGTCATGGTTTTGATTGATGTTAGTATTACATAGGTAGAACTTTGATGTTTTAGATAAATTAAGGGACATGCTAATATATATGTATATATAATTGAACTAAATATGCAAGTAAGCATATGTACTCTAAGTAGTTGAAGAAATGAAATTTGAGCTTTTGATGAATTTATGCATGTATTGATGTTGATAGTGAAAAATGAGTTGGACTTGAATGATTAGAGTGATAATAGAGTTCTACTAGCTTAAATGATGGATTTATGACTTAGGTTAGCATTATTGTGCATATACATATGAAATGAGCATATGACTACAAGTGAACTTGATGATGTTGATACTGTGTTTATAGGTTAGTTTTGGCATAATTTTACAAACAAATAAGAACTTAATAAAGAGTTAGAAGATTTAAAACTTGAAAATTATTGGAACAAGTATCAAAGAGTTAATGCCCTATTCAAAAAGCATGTTCGAGGCTATTATATCCTAGACAAGCTATTTTCCTGACGATCACGACCCTGACATGGCTCGTGATCTCCTTTAAGTAGTTTTTAAAATGTGAAACGGCCTTGTGTAAACCCCTGAATTTTTCATAATTCTTAAAAGATAATCCTAGAGTTGAATACCAAAACCAAGACCCTGAAAACTAACCCAAGTTAAAACCAAATTCTAAATAAGATCAAATACAAAAATTCTTAACCTTGAGAAAAAGATAACCCTAAAAACAAAATGAGAAATCCAATAATCGTTCGATTTAGCATCTATACGCTAACCAAATCATCTATCTGATCCCTAATACGCAAGTCAAGATTATATATCTAAATAACACTAATGATAAAATGCTAAAACTATAAACCCTTTGGTGAATTTTAGAATAAAAATTTTCAATTACCACGGAAAGTCAAACAAAGTCAACCCATAACCCTAAACTTGATTAAATAATCTCGGGAACTAAAAATATTAAATTAATCATAAAAACAAAGTAAAACGTAAATTTTGAGCCAAAAATATAACACGATAAAAAATCCCAAAATTTTATGACCTTACAAATAAATAAAAAAAGCCCGAAGTCAAACTGAAACCCTAAAGTCAATTTAGAACAATAACAAACTCTAGTGAATTAAGATCCAGTAATCCTACGCTCTAAACTATTAAATAATAAAATTAAGTTAATAATAGGGTATAGTCCGAAATAATATAGTGAAACTTAAAAATATCAAATCATCAAAATTCAGTTTGTTTCAGACTCGAGCGAGAACAGATTTCGAAAACCATGTCTTAGTGCACCTTATAGTAAAAATATTTCGATAATATCGTTAGACTCCTAAGAATATGAAGATTTCAAAAATATCAATTTTAGAATCTTTCAAAATCTAAAAATATATGATAACCCATTTACGCGTATTTTTATTACCACCACTGTTTTATTTGTTTAGTCTATTATCATTGTACCATTTCTACTATTCATTAATATTCACTTATCTTTACTTTATCTTACTACTTACTTCTTACAACCTATGAATCTATTTTTTATATTTGCTTTTTCAATATTACTTTTTACTTAACTTCTCTTACACTTTACTTACTTTTCTTTACTAAAATTAATTTTTTATCACATATTACCTCTTCCTCCTCTTTTGTCGTTCACCTACCAAACCAAACCCACCCCCCCCCCCCCCCCCCCCCCCCTTCTTTTCCTCCATTTCTTTCTTTTTCATTTATTTAATTAATCTATTAATTCCCTTCATATTTATCTATAAAATACCCATTCACTTTCACTACTTCACTCTTTACACACTATTCTTTTATCATAACAAAACTCTATCAAAAATGTTTATCAACTTCTCTCTCTAATTTTTCTCTCCAAAAATTCTTCCCAACTCTCTATTCTTCCTACAGCATCACCATCTCCATACAACTATCAAAGCTTTCTTTCTTCCTTCATCTTCACATCACCTTAGGTAAAATTCTCATTTATATATTTCATGTCATGAAACTTAACATGACCATAGTATGTATTTCTTGAACCCATGGGTAGTAAAGCAGCAACAATATATTCATCTTTTGTTCTTATTCATGCAATATCTTATTATATTGTTATGATATATTATTCATGCTTCTAATCTAACTTCTATGTGTTATTAAAGATATTTATGTATATATATATTTTTTTAGAGCATATAAGATTACTAACATAAAATTTATTTATGCTCATGCAATTTATTTATTTCTTGCAATTTATTTATTATTTCATGCTATTATATTAAAACTAGTCTTTATAGTCTTAGACTTGTCATCATTAAGTCAAAACAATTTTTCTTCTTTCTTTTTAAACTTGTCCATAATCTAAGTCTAGGGAGCCTTGCAATAAATCTAAGACTCCCATGATTTTCTTATTTGTTTTCTTATTTTCTTAAAGGACTTACCGATGTCTAAGTCAAGGAAGTCTTGATACAAGTTAAGACTTCCCAATACTTGACTTTTATTATGTGCTTATTTCATTATCTTCCATCTTTCATATTAATTATTTTTGTCATATTATTTAATTATAAACTCATGTTCATACATGACCATGTCGTTGTTGTCTTAATAAAAATAAGAGAATTTCTTTCTTTGATAAAGAAAATAAGTTAAGCTCACTATAAAAATGTAATTTTATCACTTAGAAAAGGTTCTATTAAAATTTAGAATTTTGTTCCAACAAATAATTTTTAAATAAAAAATTAGACAAGTTCATTGCCATGCCCCAAAAGGTATCCTAAACGTGGCAGTCCACCACATACGGTATTAAAACTTAAGAATGACTTTCCACAGTCATGCGAAAGTTTTCAACACCATATGTAAGGCGTCTATCACAACAATAAAAGACACCGTGGGATGTATAGTTTGATATAGTAAATACAACATATAAGAATATAAATAATCATCCAATTTATCATTAAAAGAATATAATCCTTACATCATCTCAAGGTTTTTCCCTTATAATTCTCCAACAATCATAATATCAACTTAATCTTTCTCACAACAAAATAATACTAATACCAAAAGTCATTAAAGATATTTAATCTACGATCTTCAAAAGATTCCTAGAAGCTTTCTAAAACATCATCCCACTCGAGTATATGAAGTCTTCGGGCATAAAAGATATAGTCCTGTTACAACAAAGGTCTATCGGTGTATAAGCATAACTAGCTTAGTGAGAATATTCCTGAATTAACGTACTTGTATAAATGATTTTAAACAAGTTATTAAACAAGCATATGAATGCATCAAGCAAGTGATCAAGCAATATATATGATCTACGGAAATCATATGTGTCAATGGATTTACCCCTCCATTCAGGGTTAGGTGTTCCAGGCTCTTTAAAACTCATCTTAAAATCCAACTCATGTAGTTTATTTTAGACTCCTACTCGCCATCTTAAAATAGTTCTTTCAGGCTCTTAATCGCCCATCTTGCAGATTTCTGGCTACTGTACACCCGGCTACTATACTTGTCCCATCAAGTATAGCAGCTCATGCAATGAAACTAACTATGTGATATGCATGAATCAATTAATATAACTCATAGTATATAATTAGAGTATTTAAAAGTGACCGCAGAATTTGCACATATCCAATAGAATAATAGTAAAACATAAGTTAATTAACAATGATTCATGCCTCGGTATGCTTAGCATTCTTTCAACCAATATTATCATACATAATTCATTTTCATCTTTTCCTACTTCTAGTGCCTCTAACTATAAGCACAACCAAGTACATAAAAAGTAGCAAATAAAACTCACTTGGCTATGATGATCTATCTTTCTTGTGGATGAGTAGATCGATAAATCCACTAATCAAAATAATCCTCCGGGTATAAAAACTTCTCCTTGGGATCACCTAATCAAGAAGAATACCCATAATGAGTATTTCTTATTGATTCTATGGTACTTATACAAAACTATGTTATAAGATCGTTAAAATTCGTATAGAAGGTAATTCCAACTTAAAATGGCCATAACTTGGTCATTTTAACTCGAAATTGCGCAAATAATATACCGTTTTCTATCTACTCGAAAAGATCTATCCATTTCTAAGGTTATTTTTTGTCATAAAAGCCATTTGAGTTGGAAAATACTACGGTACATAATAGTTACGAATTTATAGTTTACAAAATATGATTTTTCCAAACTTTACTTTACTCAAAAATCCTTAAGAAAAATATATGGATATATATATAGCTGAAAAATCCTTTGAACATATATTTATACTCACATTGTATGCATGATCTTTGTAGTGTTGTCTTAATATTGATAATTCATATAAAATTTGTCTTTGATGGTTTTAAAAAGATAAAACTTTTGAGAATTTCTCCTTTTTGATTTGTTTAGAAAAGTATATTTGAGTGGTTATGAGTAAATGTTCTCCTATTATAATTTTGTTTCCACACTTTTCAAAAAATAAATTCATTTTCAAAAATTTGGTTCTTTAAGTTATCTATTAACTTTATTTCTAATGATTGAAAAGTAAGTTTTTCAAAATATCCTTTAAGTTTTTCATATGGTCAAATATTTGAAGTTGTGTTAAATGTATGTTTTCCTTTTATTTTTATATCATTCTCTTCTTTAGAAAATGGATATATCTTTAAAACTTTACTTTCTTGGCAAATTTTATTTTTCTAAGTTGGTTTTCAAAATAGTGAGTTGACTTTATCTTGGTTTGAAAAACATGTTTTATTCTTAATATTTGTTAAATGATAGAATAATTCTCTTAGGCAAGTTTATAAGAAAAGCCTTCTTAATAAAGAATTTGTTAACATTAGAACTTAGTAAAATTTTATTTTAATTTTGAAAAGAATATAAAATTCAAGTTTGAAGATACTTTCATATTATGTGCTTTTCAAAGTCTATAGTGAATTTATTTAAATTTATAAAAGGTATGGTTGAGTTAAAATCCTTTAATGCTAGAAATTCTTCCTTTATGGACTATTTAGTTTGGTTTATAAAAGAAAAGAATTTTTTTATTATTTTATTCAAGAAATCTACATTACTATTCTTTTAGAATTTATGATTAGCTTATCTTTTGGAAAATGTTTATTAAAAACAAAATTTAGATCTTTTGTTAAAAAAAATTCCTTTTGTTAAGCAATCTAGTTTACTTTTCTTTATTCAAAAAAGAACCAATTTTTTTTTTATTTAAGACAACAACATTTTAATCATGTGAATATGATTATGTAGCAATATAAAAGTAAATATAATATATAATAAGATAGCAAGAAACACTTGTAAGTAAATAAACATAATAAAATAGTCAAGCATTGGGAACCTTAGCTTCATCAAGGTATCCCGATCATGTATTGGGAGACTTGATTCATCAAGATAACCCGGGACTAAGAATAGACTAGTCCCAAAGAAAAGAAAGAAAATTGTTTTGACTTGATATGGACAAGTCTAAGACTAGAAAGACTAGTCTTAATAAATTGCATAAAACAAGTAAATAAATAAATTGCAAGACATGAAAGTAAATAAATAACAATGAGCTTATATGCTCTAAATAAATATATATAATAATATTATATAAGTTAGATTAGAGCAAAAATAATAACAATAATAGCAACAACATAATAACATAATGTAAAATAGGAACATGAACAAAAACAAAACATGAACATATTGTTGCTTCTTTAACTCATATAAGTCTAAGAAACATACACTAAGCTCACGCTAAGTTGTATGAACATGATAAATAATATAGGTAGGATTCTTACCTAAGGTTTAATGGAAGGTTTGAAAAGAGATGATGGGTTTTGCGTTTGTTATTTTCTTCTTGAAGAATAGAAATTGGTAAAAAGTGTTTTGAGAGAGATTTGTTGGAGAGAGGTATTGAGAGGAAATTTTGGTAGAGTTTTATTATGTAAATTTTGGTAGAGTCTTTTGGTGTTATTGGAATATTTTTATTATTCCGAGCTTCGGGATACGTCTTTCGAGAACTGATCCCGTTTGAGTCCGAGGAACACTCAAAATTCGCGAATATGATATTTTTATATTACCCTATATTATTATGAACTATTATAAGTTATTAATTTAATTTTATTTCTAAGGTTTGAGAACGCGGGATTGCCGGAGTTGAAATTGCTTGATTGTCTTGGTCTTTGTAGACTTTTGAAACTCTGGTTTGATTAGGGTTAAGGTTTAATCCAACTTTACCCTAAAAATTAACTTAGGGATCAGATAAGTGGATCTTTTCATGTTCGGACTTTCGAATCGAACGATTATTGAACTTTCTATTTTTGTTTTGAAAATTCTCTTATGAAATCCCGTTATCGAAATTGATTAAGGTTCGGTTTCAACTTTGGTCAAATTTAGGATTTCAATTCGGTATTCTAAAACCATTCTCGAAAAAATTCAAGGGCTTACATTCATCATAGGTTTTATTGTTGTTATTATGCAAGACTTTTTTCCAATTTAACTAAGTAATTATTTACTCTCTTTTCAAACTACCAAAATAAAATTATCATTTAAAACCTTAAGGTTGATAATTCTTTATTTTATAAAATTTTCTTAAAAACTTATTTATAAGATTATCACAAACACTTTAGCAAACATTAAGAACCAAACAACTTTTATAAGTCAAGTTTAATATCACTAAGTAAAAATCCACTTAGGAATAAATCGGTGTACAACTTAAGGAACTAAGTTTTATGAAGTAAAAATTCATTTTACTTTTATGAAATTAAGAAGATAATAGTTATAATAAATAGAAACTCACTTGAAGCAAACTAAAGATTTTTCCTCACAACCATATTAAGGTTCATGTTTTGGAAAATATTTAGTTAAAAGAAGTTTAGCATAAAAAAATAAAATATTCATAAACTCAAACTAAATATGGAAATATGAATTTCTTTAAATTGAGTTTCACGTTTAAAAATCTAAGAAATAGAATTTTGTTGAAAGAATAAAACTTAAGCTATTCTTTTAACGAAAACTCACTTGGGTTTTTGTCACAAAATGATGTTATATAAAATAAATTTTTAAGCAAGAATTTGTAAATAAATATAAGACCTTTAGAAAATACATATATTGAATTATGATCTTTCTTGTTAATCAAATCACATATTTACAAAATAGCAATTTAAATCACAAGTGAAAGAATGATGCTTCACTAAACTCTATTTCTCATAAAAATTGTTTACAAATTTTATTTCAAGACAACATCACCATAATCATGCATATAATATGAGTCTATGTATATATCAAAAGGATTTTCAACTATATAAACGTTTGTGTGTTTGCTATAGAATTTTAGATGGAATAAAATTGAGAAAAATTACAAATTAAGCTGGAATTTTCATGTTAGAGCTGTACCAACCCATTTTTTTAACTAGAATAACTTCAAATGTTAAAAATAACCTTAAAAATAGATATATCTTTTGAGTAGGTTAAAAACAACATCTTATATGCGAAATTCCGAGTTAAAATGAGTAAGTTATAGCCATTTTAAGTTGTGATTTCACATAATCTAAATTTTGATGAAAATAACCAAATAGAGTTAGAAAGTTTAAATAGAACTTTTATGAAATACTCATCCCAGGTATTTCTTTTGTTTAGGTGATGAATAAACATGAAATTTTCCTTCCTAAGGATGACTACGACTAAGAAGATTGCGATATGGAGGAGTGAGTTTTCTCTCTAAATTTTGTTATCTTACTTATGCTTGTAGAAAGTTGCACTAAATCTTATACGTATAAGATAAAATGAACACATATGGGGTATGGGTTTATATGTTTATTCTCTTATGTATGCATGACAATGGATGCTAAGCATATCGGAATCCATAAAGGATTGTTTAATATATTGTTGTATGTGTGATGATTGTTTGATCACGTTTAAGTTTGCCATAATTATACACAACCTTTATATAAATTAAATGGACATGCATTGTAAGCCCCAGAAAATGTCAGTAAATAATTTCATAATAAACATCGAAATATAAACTCTAAAGATGACTCCAAATTAAAATCGAACTTCGATTAGCCTTAATCACGAACGAATCTAGAAATTTCTTAATCTTGACAGAATGAAATCCTTAAAAATAAAATAAGAACTCAACGATCTTCAAATCCAAAACCACTATGTATGACAAATTCTATATGTAACTCTGACTTATAAAAACCGGGTAATATAGAACCCAAAAGCAAATTATTAAAAAGTAAATAACGATTAACCTTTGGAAATAAAACCCAATTCAATAATTCCGAGAACGTTAAGAGATATTAAATACTTACAAAAATAAAAATTTAAAATAAAATTTCTCAAACTAAATATGTTGTATAAACACAAACCCACAGTTTCCAAATTAGCAAAGATTTGAATTAGAAAGTCAATTGGAAAACCTAAGTCAACGAATTCCTAGGAAAACCCTAATTGCTTATATCCGGCAATCCCGTATTCCTAAACCAAGGAGTCGGAATATGAGTAAAGGGTATAGTTTGGTTCGTTAAAATACTAGGATGCTTTAAAAGATAAGACTAACGAATTTTCGATCTATTTGAACCCGATCGGGTACAGACTTCGAAAAGCATATCCCGGGGCTCGAAATATTAAATATATGATATTAGTATCATTACACTCGTAATTTCATAAGATTTCCAAATATATAGTTATATATAATTTTTCGAGTTAAAAAAGTTACAGTTATAATCTTTTTGTCGTATTTTCATTACTACCGGTACTTTAAATGTCAAATCTACTTTTTGAATTCTTCACCACTATTCACAAGTACAACTACCCATAACCTATTTCTTACATCCTTACACCCTACTCTTACAATTACATCATTTTTTCTTACAATTTACTTTTCCAATATAACTTTATTACTTAAATTACTTAATTAAATTTTAAATCTTACACAACACAAAACAAACAAACCCTCTCTCTCTTCCCATTGCAAACAGGCACAACTCCCCTCCCATTTTTCCCTCTCTCAAATTGTTTTATTTAATTTCTTTTATTCAAGAAAATCCTAATCCACAAAGTCTATATAAACTCCTTTATGCCAACTTCTTTCTCACTTTCTTTTCTTCCACTTTCTCACTTTAGAAAATTGTTGCAAAACTCTCTCTTCCCCTCCCTAATACACACACACACTTTTTTTTCTTTCAAGTTTCTTACTCCACACAACCAATAGGTAATAGATTTATACCTTAGTATCTTAAAAACATGTAATGTCAAGTTTATTCATGTGTGATTTCACATAAAATCTCCATGAGCTTCAAGTTAGGGATGTGGAAAACACTTGAACATGAGATCCTTGCCATCATAATGTTTTAGATCTTGATATTTGAGTTATTTTGCTATTATCTTGTTTTATTATTAAGTTATGTTATTATTATTAATGATTTGTGTATATATTCATCATCTATTCATGTTCACATAACCATCATAGTATTCATGCATATATAACTAGTATAGTAGACTAAATCTAGTTGTTTTAAGTTCATACATGCATTAGACTTTTGTTTTATGTTCTTAAATAACTTATAATAGCTTGATGATAGTAGAAAAGTATTAAAAAGCTCAAGTTCTATGTTAGTTTCAACAAAAATAACTTTTGAAAATTCGGATAAAAAAGGAACCATATTTAGAAAACCTATTTTTCAACTTCAAAATGTGTATTTTTCATTTAAAATGAAGGGCTTAGGGAATAGATATCATAAATGAATGATCTTGATGAGAAAAGATTAGATCTACTAAGGAATATTTTCAAAGCAAAGGCAAGTTTACGATGGTGATATTTCAATCTCAAAAATAAATTTTAAATTCGTAATAAAAGAAGCATGAAATGTAAACACCCATTTTTCAACTTCAAAACAAGATTTTTATTAAAGAAATGGAAGCCTTGATGGGTAGGTTTGATTAGGAAATAGTTTTTGAAAAACTAAATGATTTTACAAAGAAAATAAACTCAATAAAAGTTTCAAAAATTCGGATTTGAAAATAACCATTATTTAAACACCATTTCAAATGCTAAATGATAATTTTTATAGGAAAAAAGTTCTAGGGGATACATGTAATAAAGACCCAATTTTGACAAGAGTAAGAGAGGTTTATCAAATATAATCTTAGAACAATAAATGGTTTCCAAGAATAGGTCAAACAATATTTTCATTCTTTAAGATTTTATAAAATTAGTGCTTAGGCAAACCACCTATTTAAACACCTATTTTCTAACCCCAAAATGAAGGTTTTATTAAAATAATGAAGTTGATGGCTATATAGGTCATCAAGGTTAAGTTTTGATGAAAGCAAATGTGATTTTTCAAGAAAGAAAACCACTACTCTTAAGTCTAGTAAATTTCAAGAGTTTTGCAAAGTAAAAGTTTTTCAAAAAGAATTCTTAATACTATAACATTAAGGATATACATATAGATAGTCATTCCATGACCTTCATGATAATAGCTTGTAGGTACTACATATATACATGATGCACTTATAGAAACAAACTTAGAAAAGTAAGGTCACCTACTTCTTATTTGATAGTATCTAAGTACATGAGAAATTAGAAATTTCCAACACTCATGAATCATGCATGGTATTGAGTTATATATGTATATAATAGAGTCCTACAAAATATAAAGATAGCTAAGTATCTATCAAAGCTTTAGTATAATGCTTGAAATGAAACTAGAAGTTGAATTATGGAATGGGAATCCGTATAGTATTCTCTACGTTACTGTTCATAGACTAAATGAGCTTGTTTGTAGGAAATAACTCTAGAAATAGATAGCTCTCGTCGAATAGGTAGAAATCGGTATATAATATGTGAAATTTTGAGTTAAAATGATTAAGTTATAGCCGTTTTAAGTTGGAATTTCCTCTTAAACGAATTTTGACGAACTTGATAGAATAGAATTTATAAGTTCTTTCAAACTTTATAGAGATACTCATTAGCGTTATTTCTTTTGATTAGGAGACTTGGGAGATGGACTAAATCTTCCCGATGATAATTACAACTAAGTGGATTTCCGCGCCATGGCAAAGTGAGTTCATTTCTTAAATAGTTGTGCTCATATATGTGCTTGTAACTGTAGTGGTATTAGAATTAGGGAAAGATAAAATTGAGATGAGTTGTGATCTAATCTTGGTTGAATGAATGTTAATTATATCGAGGCAAGACTTGTTGTAAAATGTTGTATGAGCTAGTATAGATTTGAATTGTCTGAAATTCTCTATGATCGCTCTTAAACTACATAATTAACATGCCACGATTATATGAATAAACTGTACATGCATATCACGTAGTGAGTCACATTGCATTGGTTGATATATCTTTGGTGGGACAAAAGTATATTAGCGGAAGGTGTGGGGGCCTATGTTAATATTAAGGATGCGAGATCGCTTAAGTTAACAGAAGTGGGGTAGGCACTTAATACTACCATAATGAAACAATAGAGATTGATAACTAAGAGAAAGAGATCGGGATTATGGTTGCATGACTTATGGACCATCCCACTCAAGATTGGAATTATGATTGCATGACTTATGGACCACCCCAACCCCGAATAGAGGGCGTAAATCCATTCACATATGGCTACCGGAAAGTCATATGCTTGTATGCTCATTTGCTTTTGCATTTCATATGGATGTTGATAACTTGTCTGTTATATATTGTTGTTGAGTACCAATTATTTGGAAATGAATCTCACTAAGCTCGTAAGCTTATACCCCGATAGTTTCCTGTTGCAGTATGAATATTTATGGCTATCTATGAGAAGCCACTTTCCTCAGGTACAACTTTGGATTCTAAGGAGTTTTTTTTTATGAAGCCAGGACCTAGACGAAGGCATAGGCTTCCATTTGAATTTCCTAAATTGGTATTTGATGAATGTTATAAGAGACTTTTGAGAGCTTAAGAACTCTTAATAATTTGACGGGGGTATGGCCCTTAGACTATGTAATAGATTAAATCTAAATATAACTGTTATGATTCACATTCTTGTTGCTATGTGTCTTCTTAAACTATTTCAAAGCAAAGTATGGTTCCCTATATGTTGAACGTGAGCCTTACACCCGATGTTCAAACTCATAGAGAGACTAAGGTTGTCTCACTTGAGTTTAAATATCGAGTGTGGCGGATTGTCACGTTTAGGGTACCCTTTGGGGCGTGACACGCATTGCATCCGTCGAGTCACATCATAAGGAATGCTACTCCGACGCGATGAATTGGAAGGGCCAGAGGTCAAGCTCATTCTTGAGTAACTAAGGCGTACAGGGGATATATCCCAAGGAGGAGCCACACCAATTGATTGTTGAGAGTAGAGTGCTTGAGATCTAGCAGTGAAGATGGCAAGGATCTTCATACCTAAATTCCCCAACCTTCGATACGGAGGGGTAAATCAGTTCTGTACTTTTTTCGGATAACCATATAATTTGTGTAATTATGTGATTGTTGCATAAACATGCATAGCATATGCATGAAAATTAATAAATTTTTGTTGAAATCACGGTGCAAATAAATGGGAATACCTCACTAAGTTCGTTGTAAGCTTATGCTTCCATAGGCCTTTCTTGAAACATTATGTTTGCGATTATGATCGATGATTGGAATATTAAGGAATCGTTGGTGAATCTTTGAGCTCTTGTGAAAGAAGTGGAACCATAGAATGGATTTACTTTCATGTAAATTTTTTATGAGTTATATATGATATGTTAATGTTTAGAGATTTCTAGGAAGTGTATTTGTATTTTTTTGAAGACATTAGTAGGGTATGCTCCTAAGAATTATAATTGACTTTGCTTATGCTTTATGTTAAGTATTCTTCTTACTTTGTTATTTAATTATTATCAAAGTAAATTGCATTACTCCGATGCTTCCCTGGTGTGTTGTACACCTTGTGCATGATATGAAAGGCTTTGCGTGATTAAGGAAGTCATTCATAGGCTTTAATATTGTGTATGGTAGACTGCCACGTTTAGGATTTTTGCTTCGAGGTATGACACCTTGATCACAGTTGTTACCAACCCGTTATCTCCTCTAAGTGTTTTAAAACATGATACGACCTATACTATAAGCCCCAGAATTCCAGTAAATAATTCCAAAATGAACTTCGAAAATAAACCCTAAAAGATCCCAAATTAAAACCGAACTTTGACTAGTTCTAAATGATGAACGAATATAGAAATTTCTTAATCTAGAGAAAATGATATCCTTAAAAAAAAAATAAAATAAGAACTCAACAGTCTTCAAATTCAAAACCACTACGTACAATAAATTCCATACTTAACTCTGAATTGTAAAATCGGATAATATAGAACTCAAAAACAAATTATTAAAAAGTAAATAACGATAAACCTTTGAAAATAAACTCAATTCAAAAATTCCAAAAACGTTAAGAGATATTAAAATACTCACAAAAATAAAATTTAAATAATTTTTTCAAATTAAATATGTTGTATAAACATAAAACGTCAGTTTCAAATTGACAAAGATCTAAACTGAAAATCACCTAGGAACCCTAAGTGGAGTACAGTAGTTTAAGTCCGGCAATCCCACACTCTTAGCCCTAGAGGCCGAGGTGTGGTTTAAGTGTTTAGTGTAGCTCGTAATAATATAAGGTCGCTTAAAAATATCAGATTGATAATTTTTGACCTATTTTGAACCCGTTCGGATATAGACTTCGAAAAGCATGTCCCAAGGCTCCATATATCAAAAATATACCATTAATACCGTTAGACTCGTATTTTTATAAGGATTTCTAAAATATTAGTTTTATAATTTTTCGATAACTTTAATTATCTGATTTTACAATTTTAGTCGTATTTCGTTACTACTGGTAATTAATTAGTCTTTTTCATTATTCACTACTATTCATTATACATTTTATTATTCTTATAAATCCTTATATTTTTAGATAAATATTTTATATATCCTAGAAAATTTCGTTTTTCCAAAATTTAGTTCGTTTTGGGTTTTTACGGGATTAGTTTCTGTTTCAGACCCGATACTAAAAATAAAATAAATTAATTTAATAATTGTAAAATATTTGAAAAATATTTTTATTTTCATAAAATAATTTTTTAGAATTTTTCGAGTTATAAAAATATCATTTATAGCTCATATTCGCATATTTTGATCATACTAATAACTTATTTGCTAATTTACTAAACTAAATTAATTAATTATCTTATTTTAATTATGAAAAATCTGCTACAAATAATTGGAATGAATTTTCTATTTATTTTATTTTATTAAGAAAGTACTCATACAACTCATACCTTCAAGTACACCTTTCACACATCACTTCCTTTTCACTTTAATCTTTCTACACTTTATTTCACACTTCATGGCATAATTTTTTTGACTTCTTTTGCTGCCTTTTTGTCTTTTGAATTGCTCTAAATTGATTAAAATAAATCTCTTTCAACCTTCTTTAAGAAGCAACACTTACACATTAACTACACATTACATTTTCAAGTCAAAAGCTAACCAAATTCCCTCTTGCTTTCCACTCTATATTCACGCCAGCTATAGAGGATTTGTGGCTGCCCATTTCTTTTTTTTTTTACTTCATTTAATGAGTTTTTAACTCATTCCATCTCTCTCTTTCATTTGCACCTTTAACCCTTTGTCATTCTTTACACTTTTCCTCTCTTTCTTTCTTCATTTTCTCTTGTTCTCACAAGAAAGCCTTGCTGCCCCCATTCCTTCTTTGAGTTCCCACACATATTTCTTCAAGATTCTTGGATAAAACTCTTATCCAAAGCTTCTATAGAGGATATAGGTAAAGTATAGTGAGAGTTTCATGCATCAAATGACCTTCCATAAGCTTAAAAGCTAAGGATGATGATGCCAAAATGAAACACTCCTCTTATCCATGAATACTCTCTTGTAATATTATTATTTTCTTACTAGAAGCAGTAATATTTTGTAGATCTAGCTTTTTATGTAGCTTTGATTATGTTTATGTTTAGATCTATGAGTTTAGTTCACTACCATGCATTTCTTTTATATTCATGTTCATATTATGTCTAGATCTTAGATTTGAACTTGAATAAAAATAGTAAAATTCGTATCTTGACAAAACATATATTTAAAAACCCTCTTCCAAGTCTCAAAATGGGAGTTTTAGTTGAGAAAATGAAGATTTAGTGGATGTATATCATCAAGACTTCTTTTTACAAGAATCAAAGGTGATTTTCAAAAGTTATTTTCAAAATAAAAATCTCATTTTCGGATTTTGGCCAAGACATAGTTTAAAAACATGTTTTACAACTCAAAAATAAAGATTTTATTCAAGAAATGGAAGGCTCTTAAGATAGGATATGTAAAGGATGATTTTTCCTAAGTTTAGATGGATTTTATCAAAAGGTATGTCCAAAAATAAATTTGGTAAATTCGGATCTCGACCAAGACCAACTTTGAAAACCCATTTATCAACTCCAAAACTCATGTTTTATGTGAAAAATGAAGGGTATAGGTAATAGGTATCATTAAGTAGTGATTTTTACGAGTTGAAATGAGTTTTGATGAGATCAATGTGTAAAACAAGAAGTAAAATCAAGATGGAAAATTTTGAGTTAGTGGTTAACTTGTAAAATTCGTAACTTTGGATGATTCCATGAAAACACCTATTATCTAAGTTCAAAATAAAAGTTTTATATATTAAATGAAGTCCTTAAGTAGTAGGTATAGTAAAGTCTTAAATTTTAATGCATTAAACAAGTTTTCCCAAATGAATCATTCAAAAAGTGGATTTCTAAAAATTCGGATTTTTGAGTAAATCCTATTTGAAAACATATTTGCAAAGTGCAAAGTGCAAAATGCAAATTTTTATGTAAAAATGAAGGCCTTAGGTAGTATATGTTATGAAGACTCAATTTTAACTGAGATAACTAGAAATTCCTAAGAATGAATTCCAAAACACTAGTGTGATGTCAAAGTTAGAAAACTAGATTTTTCATAAGTAGTTGTTATTGCGGTCTTGCAAAATAAAAAGTTATAAAATTTTCTTTTAGCAAAAATCATCAAGATCATGCATACATTAAACTCATCACATGTCATTCATGTTAGGAAATCATTCATATTTCATGTATTCTTGAATTATCAAATAGGAACATTTCAAGCAATTACAAAACTATTTTTCGAAAATGGAGATCGTTACTGATCAGATCTGATCCCTTTGTTTCATGACCTAAATATTTTCAAAACTTGAAAATAATATTAGAATTAGACAGATCTTTTGAAGTGGATAGAAATCGATATATTATTTGCGAAATTTCGAGTTAAAATGACCAAGTTATGGCCGTTTTAAGTTAGGACTTCCGCAAATAGCGAGAATTGCAATTTTGATTAGTTTTGATATATAGTTTGGACTAGTTAAGTGATGAAATACTTATTGTGGTATTTCTTCCTTTTTAGGTGATCCCAAAATCAACGATTTCCTACCACCGGATTACTTTTACTAAGAGACCAGTAATCCAATGGCCGAGTGAGTCTTCTTCTTATTTTATTACCTTGTTTGTGCTTGTAGCTAGATGCATTAGAATTATAGGAACAGGATAAAAACCGATATGAATGGGGATGGGATAGAGGATAATACTTTGATGTATGTGTGCCAAAGAATACTAAAGCATATCAAAACCATGATTCGATTGGATAACTGCACTGTTCATATTACTTCTATTATGTGTATGATATTAGTTGGTCACTCTAAAGAATATATGAATATTTTGACCTAAGCAAAAATTTAAATTGGTCATGCATCACATCGGACATGTTGCATTTGGTAGCGTGCTACTCCTACTCAAGTCTATCGGTATGGTCCAAGGACTCGTTTAGATAATGAGACTCGGTGCCAGAGCTCATTCATAAGGAACTAAGGCGCATCGGGGATGCATTCCATGTGTGAGCCTAGCCGAGTCGAGTGCTATGAGCCGAAGGCTCGGGGACTAGCAGCGGTCGTATAGACTTTCAATACCATCCCT
Source organism: Combretum micranthum (assembly GCA_024138025.1). NCBI lineage: Eukaryota > Viridiplantae > Streptophyta > Magnoliopsida > Myrtales > Combretaceae > Combretum > Combretum micranthum. Next base: position 337,476 of record JAMXBD010000572.1, read on the forward strand.
AACCCAAGATACGGAGGGCGTAAATCCGCTCTATGTGTGGGTTCTGGATACCCATACATAATTGTCTGCTCATATGTTTGTTCATGCATAACATATGGTTGATTTATAACTTGCTTGTTATGATACGAAATTAAGGGAATTCTCACTAAGCTAATATAGCTTATACCCCAATAGATGTTTGAATGAACAGGTTATCTCAACAATGCTAAGTGGGCACCGAGATGGTTGAAGTCGAATATGACTTTGGGATTCCGATGGGAAATATGAATACTTGAAGTTATTAGGTTTTATGATTTGCTTTGTAATAGTTTTATGTAGTGAAATCTTTTGATGAATTGTAATTTGAAATATAGTGAAGTGTATTTTCTTTACATTGTTACTCAAGTTGTACCAATATAAAATGTATTACTCCGATGCGTCTCCTCCATGTGTTAGACGCCTTGTACATAGTATGGAAGCCTTCGCATGACTAAGGTGGTCATTCCTAGGTTTTAATAATGTGTACGGCGGACTGCCACGTTTATGGTACCCTTTGGAGGGTGACATACACTATGGCTGTTACAAGGGCCGTTATCTTCTTGTATGATTTTTAAAGCTTAATATGGCAAAGATCACGGCCGTTACATAGGGTTTGATCTTCTCAAGGAGTTTTTAAAAGAAATTATTTTACAAGTTGTTATGAGCATAATTTGTAATACGACCTACACTACGGCTGGATAAGGGACATTATCTCCTAATATAAGCATGACAAGGCTAATGAGATCATCATGGCCTTTGTCATTGGCATGACAATTCCTCTATTATTGTTCATATAAAAAAAATAATAATGAATGGATGAATAATGAAATAAGATATATAAGTATATATACATATGTGAATGCGAAGTTACAAAGGTTTGATATTTTATTTGAATATGATGAAGGAAAATGGTTTAATTTTTAATTATGAATTAATGATGTTTTGTATGAAATGATTCTTTGATAGATTCTCGAGTCGAGTTTGAATACTGGTCATTTACTCAATAGTTCTGATTATCCAGATACGTAGTAACTTGCTTATTGAATGTTATGTTAGGCATTATTAAATCAACTCTAATTAATGATTGGCTTAAAATTAGTTTGAATTGTTTGTGCTTGTGCCGTTAAACTCGGTCTGAGAAGCGGCAACCTTGTTAACGAGGTTGATATGGTAGATTAGGCACTTGAGCTACCTTGATCATTAAGCAATGGCTTTCTTAAATAGCTCAGTGGGTAATTGATAGGAGGAACGGTATCGGTGTAACATTTGCATATTCTTTAAAAGGAATATTGATTTATTCATACTTATGGGACAAGTTGAATTAGATGATATTATGGATTAAGTTAAATAAAGTTAAGTAATAGCTATGAATCCTAGATGAGATTATTAATTGTAAAGTTCTTGAAAGTCCCATATCATCCCTTATCCCCGTGGCTTTCCTTCTGGCTATCGCTTCCTAACCCTTGCTGGCACAGCTATCATTCGTTAACGCAGAACTTGACTACTCGCTCGTTTTGAAGAAAATATCCTAGCCTAGTTTGAGAGCCTTGGCACCTTATATCACATGAAATCCAACTACCAGCTACATTAGTCAATTCACATGCTAAGGCAGATACACCCTAGCAGCTAAGAAAGAGAGAAGTATTCGAGCTGTTTATATCAATCCCCTGAGCAATCGATATTATTCAGGACCCTCATATTCCCAAGGATTGAAACCGAAGTTCAAATGCTCCAGAATTGAAATGTTCTATTTAAATAAAGATAAATAATTCTATTGTTTCTAGCATTGCATTAGTTGGGATTATGTCATCAGGTATTTGTTTGTGTTGCTGTGTACTGGGCCTATGACTCAATTTTTCCTTTACAGGTGATGATAAATATCATGATGATATAGGCTATGGTATGGATTGGGAGGCCTTTCTCAATGAGTGGGACAACTAGGACTCCCTAACTTTACATTGTTGTTTTCTAAGGAAGGAAAAAGAAAGACTTTATTTTTAGGATGTAATTATATAGTTTAAGGCTTATTTAAAAGCTTATGTTTTTTAAACCTGAAGCACTTAAGTTTCTTCCCTTGTATAGTTGAGATTTCAAGTTTGATTTGTAAAATTTGAAGTATCATATATGTTGATACTATCATATGTTTAATTTAAGTTACTTACTCTTGATTAAGTAGTTTTTGTAAAATCGTATACTTTGACAGGTTGATTAAGCAATGAGCATAATACAACCTTACTTATAATATCATCGGGTATTATATGTGGTTGGGGACTTGACATGCGATTATTTGATAAAATACATGTTGAGTCTTTACAGAGTGGTATCTGAGCTATGTTTATTCAATTGCTTGTTCAATGGAATAGAGTATAAGATGATCTAACCTTAGATGTGGCAAGGGTAGTTGGAAAGGCTTATGATTTTGTTTGAATGATGTGTGACAAGTTCATTTTACTCTATCGTTTTCATAGGAATTTAGAATTTATTTTAATTCATTTTGGAGAAATTTCCTATGAAATATGTGCTTTTAATGAAATTTGTTGTTTTGTAGCTCTTAGAATCCAACAAAGCAGAATTTAAACTATTTAGATCTGATTTGGAGTGAAAACAGCAAACAAAGTTAAAAATCAGAATAGTTAAAGCCCTGCAGAATTCATCATCGAGGCTAAACACTTGAAGAAAAATAGGAAAAATGGTTTTTCATGCCTCAAATTCGAGCCCTCGACATGACTCTAAACTTTTGTTTGAGGAGATCGAGCATCAATTTGCAGAAAAGCTTCTATCGAGCCTCAGAGCTGAGCCTCGTATTCAACCCTCGATAGTTGCCTTTTGAAGGTCATTTTCTATCCATTTTCTTTACCTCAAGCTTTAGCCATACGAGCCTCGACTACCTTAATTCAACCCTTGATAGAGTAATGGACAAAAACGCAAGTGCTCTTAAGCATTTTAAGTATCGTGCCTAACTTCTTCTTTCTACGAAAACTCTACCATAGCTCTCATGTGACCCTCGACAATTAAGTACACGATACAAGCACACGCGTGAACAAAGAATTTGCTTTCCATTATAATGGATCCGCTACGTGTCGAATAAAATCCATCACGCTTTCTGTACCCTATAGCTATAAATAAATAGGCAAGCATGCGTTGTGTGGGGGAGACGGGGGTACCAAGAAATATATCATAACTAACATAGTATAGTTTTCAAAGAATTCTAAGGAAAAAGAATTTTTGTTGTCTTCTTACTTTGGAAATCTTTAAAGTTTTTTGGGTAAAATCAGGTTAACCCTTATGTTTGTAATTTCTATAAATTCCTGAGCAATCAAAGCAAATTATCTTTTCGAATCGATTTTATTTCTTCAGAGTTGTGCATTATTGATTAATTCCATGGAGAGATAATCTCCTACAATTTAGGGTTTGCGAATCCAATTCTTAATTCAACTTATTTTAAATGCGATTTCAAGTTAATTGACTAGGTGTTTGTCATAAGTAACTTGAACTGCATTTTTTGGGTTTTAAGAGAGTGGTGCACCCTTTTAGATCCACATTTGATTTCAATTGAATAGACCGAGAGATCATTCTTTTGAATAGATCTGTGGTTGCTAATGGAGTTGATCCTAACTACCTCGTATGAAGACGGGTGAAAACTTGCTATGAATTGTTTTAAAATTCATTGAGTTGGGTTTTCAAAATAAAGGATTATTAATCTTTATGCGAATTTAGCATCTAGATCTAGAACTACTGTCTTCAAGAGAAGCTTTAGTTTACATTAGTGCATCCGATGGTGCAAATATCCTAATCAACAGCTTTTCCAAAGAAGCTTTGTCTTAAGAAATCGATTGATAAGGAATTGGTGTAATGAACCTCAGGCTGTTATCTTTGCAAAAGTCACAAATCTATCTTTTACTTTTGCTTAGCAAACGCTTGTGAAATTTTCCCAATTAACATAAGTGAATTTTTTTTTCATTTATGAGTTTCTAATTTTCTTTGATTAGATAATGGAAGGATTGTGAGTATAATAGTTGCCACCATTCCTTTGGGACTGACCTAATTTTTCCTATGCTACTTCGGTAGGTGCGCTTGCCACGATTGTTGGAAGTTGATAAGCCGAAGTTGAAAAAAAAACAATTAGCTTTTATAAATTTTGAAAACTTCAACTTCTAGTTGTGTTATGAAATTGTGATTTAATCTAATTCCAACAATCAGACAAGAGAAATTGAACAAGCATTTCTGGCGCTGTTGTTGGGGATCGGTGTTGGATTCATTAATCTAAAGCCCAACAGGGCAATATTGTAAAGTTAACCCATTCAATATTCTAGCCACCTTTTGGTTATATATCTTTTTGTTAGTGTAGATATATGTTTTTCTATGCTCTCTATGTTTGTTTGTTTTTTTTGTTTATTTCAAGGATATGATGGCGCACAATATTCAATCCATGATCCAACAACTAGAGGATTTGTGAGACAATAACAAGAGAGGTTCTTCCTGTATCATCAAGTCAACAATCATTACCATAAGGAGAATTTTCCTCGATATTTTACAGATAATCACTTTGAAGCATGCTGGAATTCCCAACAATAGAGCTGGAACTCTTATCATCAATATCAGAATATGTAGCCAGAGGGTTTCCCTTCTTGGTTCTATGGAAGTCCTAGCTTAGAAGAAACCTTTGTTTCTTTCATCAAAGAAATCGAACACCAATGTCAACAAACTGAGATGGCACTTGAAAGTCATTCTCTGTAAACCCTAGTTTTTCAAGTAGCCAAGATAACCCTAGAGCCGGAAACCAAAACCCTAAACCGGAATAGCTCAAGTCTAGAGTGAGAACTAGGAACCCTAATTCCGGTTTTTCCTCGGTTTCCAATTAAGAAACTTTTCTAAGAAAATTTAACTTTGAACATAGTTCTTGATTATATTTCAAACCAAGGAAATTTCAATTTCGGGTCATCTCGAGACCTATTATAGAAAAACGTGCCCCGGAACTAGAATTTCAAAAATTTACTTATGAGTACTCATTTGAACCGAAATAAAATAAGGATTTCAAAAATATATTTTTCATAATTTTCCGGGTTATGAAAAATACAGTTATAGCCTTTTTATTTATATTTCATTACTATCGGAAATTAAATTCTCTTGTCAACTATTCCTCACTATTCAAAAGTACCACCTAGTCTACCTACTAGCACACTCTACAAACTCAACTCTTACCATCACTCAAATCAATCCCTTTTCTCCTTACTTTTTGTCCCTTAACCTTCTAACAAGTTATGACAAGTCAAATATCAAGTTAAATCAATCAAAATAAAGCAAAAAAATTTCAAACTTCTCCTTCCTCTACAAGTGATGCCGGCGTGAATTGCCCGCGCCAACCCCCCCCCCCCCCCCCCCCTGCTCCTTTTGTAATTTTTTTTACTTCTTTTAACCTTATTCCACTTCATATATAAGCTATATTTTCTCTCTCTTTCTTCATTCACTCATTTTACAAACTTCACAAAGTGGAAAAAGCTCTCAAAACCTCTCCTTTTCCCTCTTAGCCGAAAGTTCCAAGCTCCCCACACACCACACAACCTTTCATTTTCTCCTTTTTATCTTCTATTTGTCTTCAAGTAAGTAAGCTTCCACTCCTTCCACTCATAGATCTTGTTATGGCTAAGTGATTCTTGGACATTTCCAACCAAAGGACCCCATGAGCTTTTGCTAGGGACAAGGAAATGTCAAAACAAGAATACCGAACCATTACAAAGTAGATCTAATCTTTAAAGGAGCTTTCATACTAAAAGCTTTATGTTTATCCATTCAAAAGTATTTTAAACAAAAGATCTTTTACAAAAATATAGTTTTTATGTTTTCAAAACTCATTTAAGCATATGAAATAATAGATCTGTCATTTTACTACTCATAACCATGTAGGCATTTAAAGTTTCATTATTATTTTGTGTTTATGTGCATTAATAGTCTTTAATGCTTTTGTCTTTAGTAAATAGCCTTTTAGTATGTAGATCTATGGTTAGATAAGTTAATAAAGTCAAAAAGGAAAACACTCTTCAAGAAATGAACTTGTGTAAATTCGGATGACTTTGTAAACCTAGGTCAAAAACACTTTTATCAACTTCTAAACATATATTTTACAAGAGAAATGAAGCCTATGGGTAATTGATAATGTTTGGTAGTATCTTTCATGAGTCTAAATAAGATTTTTCTAAAGAAAATGTTGGAAACAAGAAATGAAGTCCAATAGAAGTTTTGAGCTAAAAGTCATGTAGACAAAATTCGTAATAATGAATGTATGGTTAGAAAACACTATTTTTCCAACTTCAAAAATGGTATTTTCTTAAATAAATGAAGTCTTTAGGGTATAGGTATAATAAATACTTAAAGTTTTGGGTATAAAATATATTTTTCTCAAAGGAATCAACTTGAAAGTGGAAATTTCTAAATTCGGATTTTTGGAAACCCCATAGTAAAAGACCCACTTAAAAGTCTATAAATGAGGATTTTATTAAAGAAATAAAGGCCTTAGGATATAACTAATATAAGGGTCAAAATTTCTTTAAATAAAGTAGAGTTTTCCTAAAGAAAATCCTTGAAATATGTAGGTGTGACCAAATGTAGTAAACTCACTTGTTAAACAATAGTATGAAATGGTTTCTAAGAAAAGTTTATTTAAAGTTCTTTAAATCTAAAGGCTATAAGAACTTAGCCTCATTAGAGTTCATATCATGACATTCATGATAGGGAAAAATCATTACCATTGCATCTAGTTTCATTTTGTACTTAGGAATCTCAAGTGCATTCATGAAAACCACATTTTTGGAATCAATAAACCTGCTGTACAGATCTGATCCCTCAATTCCGAGGCTTAGATATTTTCAAAACTTAATTTAAACTTCATATTTAGAAAGCTCTTCCGAAGTAGATAGAAATCGATATAAAATTTGCGAAATTCCGACTTAAAACGACCAAGTTATGGCCATTTTAAAACGGAACTTCGAAAATGACGCGAATTTCGATTTCACTAAGTTTTCTTAGAGTTTTAGTGTCCTAAGTTGGTAGAATTCTTATTAGGGTATTTCTTATGTGAATAGGAGAACCCGAGGACGTTGAATCTTTGCCTCCGAATTATTATTACTAGAAGAAGGCGAACCAATGGCGGAGAGTGAGTTTTTCTTCCCGATTCATTTATTGTATGTGCTTGTAAAGTAGTGCACTAGAATATAGGCCAAATGAATGGAATATGAATATGGGGATTAATGGGAAATTATATGATTGATGATGATGTGAGAACACAAATTAAGAATATCGAAACCGGGTGATAAACTTTGGTTGTGTAGTTAGCTATGATGGATTGTCTGAAAAATTGATTGATCGCCTAAGTAAAATGGCTTAATCAACTACTTGGACTAATGCTAAATTGACATGTGCATATCACAAGGGGAAGAGAGCATTAGCATTGTAGGTTAGTCGTGAACCATAAACGACATCGAATAATCGTAGGTTAGTCGTGAACCATAAACGACATCGAATAATCGTAGGTTAACCGTGAACCATAAACGGCATATTGTTAGTACCGCAGTAGTCGTTAATCTGCTAACCCGGGATGGAGGGCGCAATTCCATCCACATATGATTTCCGGTTGGTCATATGTATTGAACTCATGTGTTTGATGCATACACTTGCTTGATTAATAACTTGATTGAATTGTTGTGACATAAATGTTATTGTGGAGATTACACTCACTAAGCTAGTTAGCTTACGTCCCTACAGTCCATTCCTTTTGCAGCTTTCCCATTTGTGGCTTAGGGACGTGACCCGGCTGAACAGGTACAGAAGCTAGGAGTTTCCCCTAGAAGTTGTTGGAATTTATGTTTTAGACTTCCATAGGAAACTTCTAAGACTTGGATGACTGTATAAGACCGTTAATTATTCTTTTGGGGGAATGCCCCTTAGATTTGTAATATTTATTTATGTTTCATGAATTATATCCTATTGCTAATGCATGCCAAATTAAGCTTTTATCTCCATTTGGACTTGTACTCTATTGTTGTAAAGGTACGCCTTACATCTATATGAGGCTCTCGAAAGACTAAGCGGTAATTCGGGAATCTTATATGGTATATGGCGGACTGTTACGTTTAGGGTACCCTATGGGACGTGACATTCTCAATCTCTCCAAAAGCTAGAAAATGAGGTGAAAATTGTTGTAGATATGCTTAAATAGAAAATCATGGATTGAGTTATGTTGTTTCCCTCAGAAGCGGTAGGGAGCTGAAAGAAAGAAAAGAAAGAAGGAGTGAGGATGAACAAAGGAGACAGAATTGAAAGAGACAAAGAAAAAGAAAAAGGGAAAGTCAAAGAAAATGTTGAACAAGAAAAAGAAGAAACACAAGAGGAAATAGAAGAAGAAAAATGTGAAGAAAATAAAAGGGAATAGAATTCAGAAAAATGAAATGTAAAAGAATTAGAAAAAAGAAAAAGAAAAAGAAAAAGAATGAATCTACTGTTGAACCATAAAAACCTCCTTTGCCTTACCCTACTAGGGTTAGGAGGAGAAGAGATGAGGAATAATTTAAGAAATTCCTTGAACCTCTTTGGTTGATGCACTCTTGCAAATGCTAAAGTATATGAAATTTTTAAAGGAGTTGCTTTCCAATAGAAAAAAATTAGAAGAAGTGTCTTTAGTGACCTTTGGGAGAGATTGTTTTGTAGTACTGTTAAATCAACTTCCAAAAAAGAGAAAGGATCCCAGAAGCTTTCTTATACCATGCCTAATTAGAGATCTCCCCATTAAGTAAGTCTTATCAGATTTAGGGGCAAGCATTAACCTCATGCCTTACAATATGTTCAGAAAATTAGGGTTTGGAGAGCCAAAACCAATAAGGATGAGCTTACAATTGGCTGACAGATCCACTTGATACCCCAAAGGAATAGTTGAATATGTTCTTGTAAAGGTTAAGAGCTCTATTTTTCCTATTGATTTTGTAATCTTAGACATGAATGAAATGATTGATGTCCCACTTATTTTAGGAAGGTCATTTTTGGCAACTGCAGGTGCAATTATAGATGTTAAAAATGGGAAATTAACACTTAGAATGGGAGATGATGAAATGATAATAAAATTATCAGGAAGTATGAAGCAAAGGATAATAAGTGAGGATAATAAGATTATGGAAGTGATTTCAGGATTAATTGACAAATCTTGCTTTAGGCGAAAATTTGAAGATGAAAATGAGCCTGGAAAGGATTTTATATATAGTGGAGCTGAAGAAGTTCTAGAAGGGGCAGAAAAAGATGATACACACTGCTAAAACCCTCCATTAAGGCACCACCAGATTTGGAGCTAAAAGAGTTGCCCAATCATTACGAATATGCTTTCTTGGAAGATGGTTGCAAATTTCCTGTTATTATATCCTCTAAACTTAAGGAAGAATAGAAGAAAAAACTATTGGAAATCTTGAAAAAGCGCAAGAAGGCCATGGCATGGAAAATTGCAGATATTAGAGGTATAAGTCCTTCTTTCTATACAAAGAAAATTTTAATGGAAGAAAATTTTAAACTAGTAGTTTAACCACAAAGAAGGTTGAACCCAAACATGAAAGAAGTGGTGAAAAAAAAAAGGTGTTGAAACTCTTGGTCACAGGAATTATTTATCCCATTTCTGATAGTGTTTGGGTGAGCTCCACACAAGTAGTACCAAAGAAAGGGGGATAACTATTGTTCCTAATGATCAAGATGAGTTAATTCCTACCTGAATAGTTACTAGTTGGCGAGTTTGTATAGATTACAAAAGCTTAACGATGCCACCAGAAAATACTACTTCCCCTTGCCCTTCATTGATCAAATGCTTGAACTGTTGGCAAAACATGAGTACTATTGCTTCCTCAATGGGATGTTTAGATACTTCCAGATACCCATAGCCTCTAAAGACCAAGAGAAAACAAATTTCACATGCCCTTATGGGACTTTCGCATATAGAAGGATGCCCTTTGGGTTGTGCAACACTCCTGCAACATTCCAGAGTTGTATGATGGCTATTTTTGAAGAATATGTTGAAGACATCATGGGAGTTTTCATGGATGATTTTTCTGTCTTCAAAAAATCATTTGATGACTACCTTAAAAATTTAGATAAAGTCCTCTAAAGATGTGAAGATACGAACCTGGTGCTGAGTTGGGAGAAATGCCATTTTATGGTAGAAGAAGGAATTGTCTTAGGGCATCGAATCTCCAAGAAGGGTATTGGAAAGTGGCAAATTTACCTATATGCTTGAGAGATAGAGGCCAAGGAGCATGGATTCTATGAAGTTATGGAAGAAGTCTATTGTAACAACGGTTAATGCTAAAAAAGTGAATATCAATATGATACTAGTAGTGAAAGATTTCAAAGATGTGTTTCCTAAGGAACTAACTGGGTTGCCTTCTAACCAAAAGATCGAATTTGGGATTAAGTTAATACCGAGAACAGTGCCTATATCAAAAGCACCTTATAGGATGGCACCAATTGAATTAAAAGAATTGAAACAACAATTACAAGATTTGCAAGAGCTTGGTTTTATCAAACCTAGTATTTCTCCTTGAGGTGCTCCGGTTTTGTTTATGAAGAAGAAAGATGGAAGTTTGCAAATGTGTATCGATTACAGAAGATCGAATCAGGTCACCATAAAGAACAAGTATCCCTACCAAGAATTGATGATTTGTTAGATCAATTGAAAGGAGCCACAATATTTTCAAAATTGATTTGAGATCTAGGTATTATCAGCTCAGGATTAAGCCACAGGACATACCAAACACAATTTTTCATACCAGATATGGATACTTTGAGTTTTAGTCATACCATTCGGGTTAACTAATGCTCCAACAACTTTTATGGATCTCATGAATCGGGTCTTGAAAGATTATTTGAATTTATTTGTGATTGAATTCATTGATGAAATTTTGGTATATTCTCGAGATAAAAAAGAACATGAGAAGCTTTCAAAGTTAGTACTACAAAGACTTCGAGAGAAGAAGTTATATACAAAATTCAATAAATGCAAGTTTTAGCTTGAGGAGGTAACCTTCTTGGGGCATGTGATATCAAAGAATGGTGTATCAGTTGATCTAGAGAAAATTAAAGCTGTTATAGAGTGCCAAAGATCAACAAATGTTATAGAAGTTAGGAGTTTCCTAGGTTTAGTTAGGTATTATAGAAGATTGGTTGAAGGCTTCTCCAAGATTGCATCTCCTTTGACTAAATTGACACAAAAGCATGTTAAATTTATATGGCATGATAAATGTGAAAGAAGCTTCCAAGAATGAAGGAAAGGTTGGTATTGACTCTAATACTAGCTTTGCCAATTAGTGAAAAAGTTTGTGATCTATAGTGATACTTTAATTCAAGGTTTGGGATGTGTCCTTATGCAAGATGGCAAGGTTATTGCCTACGCATCAAGATAACTAAAACCGTATGAAAAGAACTATCTTATTCATGATTTAGAATTGGTAGCAATATTTTTAGCCCTGAAATTATGGAGACACTATCTTTTTGGTGCAAAATGTAGAATTTACACATATCATAAGAGTTTAAATTAAATTTTCACTCAAAAGGAGCTAAACATGAGAAAAAGGCAGTGGTTAGAGTTGGTCAAAGATTACGATATGGAGATTTTGTACCATCCAAGGAAAGCCAACATGGTTGCAGATGCTCTAAGCCAGAAAAACCAAATAAATATGACAACTATGATTACAAGTCAGAAAGAGATATTAGAAGATTTTCAAAGACTGGATGTTGAAGTGACCTTGGAGAAAGTTGATGTTATGATAGTGAGCTTGACTTTACAACCCACGGTAATTAAACAAATTGAGGAGTAAAGTTGAGGAGCACTATAAGCAATGGGAGAAGAAAAGAGTTGAGACTTGATGAAGAAGGCATTATCAGATTCAAAGATTGATATGTGCGCTAGAAATGAATGACTTAAGAAAAGAAATCTTTAATGAAGCTCATAGTTTAGCATATCCAGTTCATCTAGGAAGCATAAAAATGTATAAAGATTTGAATCAATAATTATTGGTGAGACAATAGGAAGAGAAACATTGCAGACTATGTATCTAAGTGTTTGATGTGTCAACAAGTGAAGATTGAGCACCAGAGACCTGGTAGTGAATTACAGCCATTGTCAATTCCTGAATGGAAATGGGATAACATTACTATGGATTTTGTAAATGCTCTATCTAAAACCCTAGTTAAAAATGACATAATATGGGTTGTTGTGAATAGATTGACAATGTTGGCACACTTCATACCATTAAAGGTTGGATGCTTGCTTGAGAGGATAACACAAATATATATTAGAGAGATTGTAAGACTTCATGGAATACCAGCGTCCATCACTTTAGCTAGAGACATGAGATTTGCAAGACGTTTTTGGAGAAGTTTACATAAACCCCTTGGCACTAGAATCCAATTTAGTATGGTCTTTCATCCTCAAATAGATGGACAAGCAGAAAGGATCATTCAAATTTTAGATGATATATTAAGAGCCTGTACTTTAGACTTTGGATATCGCTGGGACAAACATCTGTTGTTGGATGAATTGGATACAATAACAATTATTAGTTAGCAATAAAATGGCCCCATATGAAGCCTTGTACAAATGAAAGTGTCGATCTCCTTCATACTGAGATAAAGTAGTCGTGAACGAGCATTAATTGGTCCTAATTTGGTACAACAAGCAATTGATAAGATTCAAAGGGTTAAACAAAGAATGAAAGTATCTCAAGATCGATACAAAAGTTATGCTGATGTGAGGAAAAGACCCTTGGAATTTGAGATTGGTGATCATGTCTTTCCTAAAGTCTCTCCAACTAAAGGAATATTCAGATTTGGAGTCGAAGGAAAGTTAAATCCAAGATATATTGATCCAAATGAAATTCTTGAGAAAATTGAGTCATCGATGTATAGATTAGCACTACTTCTAAGTTTAGTGAGCGTACATAATATTTTCCATGTGTCTCAATTGAGAAAATGTATATTAGACACATATGTTATCATTGATACAAATCAATCGAAAATCCGACCAGATCTCACTTTAGTTGAAAAGCCAGTCAAAATTTTTGGAAGAAGGGAAAACATAGGCTCAACAACTGACTTTTGGCTGTGAGTCGAGACCCTTAGCTCTCATAACCTGCTCTTAATGGTAGCCAAAATCTTACTCCCCAGGTTGGCCAACCTTTAATAGACGTTGACGATAGATAGTTGTCCATAGGCAAAATATTATATTACATTATAGAAGCGTTAAAATTGACTATAGAAATTGAAAACTTTTAGAAACCAAATCACGTACCCTTTAAATTTGTAGAGATAGATTCGTTTTTTCTTTACGTAATAAATATCTATACATTAACAATTACATATTAATATGATCACTTTATGCCGTATTAGTACAAAGTGGTACCTTCTTGTGCCAAAATAGATATTACATTCTACTGCATATAGTATATGTGAGGAAGTGCTTTTGTCTTGTTCATTAAACGATGACCATAAATGGCGCATGGGCGTTCACCATAAACTCTGGTTCATGACACGTGTTGTCACGATTTAATGAAGGTATTGAGGTTAATAGGTAAGGCTTGGTTAGATTCTAATTCAAATTAAGATTGCAAACTTTTGAAGGCATGAGCTCAATTTATTTAAAAGATACCAAACTTGAATTCGAGCTAAGTTTTTAATCAATTCTTAAATTTAGGTCCAAGCTAGATTGTTTAGATAAATAAATTTTACTTTGAGGTTGAGCAATCAAGCTCAAGTTGAGCCAATGTTTTTATCAAGTATGAACATTCGCTATAAATTCCACTTCATCTCAAATGTTCTCACAAATTATTAAAGGTTTAAGTGCTAATGGGTTAAAATTTGTTAGATAAAAAGTCAAAATACGAATGAAAACGAGTTGAGTTGAACTTTTGGAGGCATGAGCTTAACTTATTTAAAAATATTGAACTCAAACTTAAGCAGAAGTTTTAGTCAATCTTGGAATTAAAGCTTGAGCTCGATTATTTTAGATAAACAAATAAATTTTCTTTTGAGGGCAAGCAACAAAGCTCAAGTTGAGCTACGTTTTTTATCAAGTACGAAATTCAAATTTAAGTTTGACTTGTTTAAAACAATAAGTCTTATTTTGAGTTTGAACTGAACTTGTTGCTTGAGCAAAACTCAAATACATCACAAGCGGCTTGACTTGCAAACCAATAGCTTTAAATTATAAGATAATGTTAAATTCAAAATGGTAAACATATCAAATGAATAATATATAAGTGAATATATAGATTTATAATCCTATTACCTAGTCAGCTCATGAGTCTAAACGAGCCACTCTCAAACTTAAACTGATGCGAAAGCACAATTTACAGGTCAATCAACTCGTTTGCAATCTTAAATAAAACATGTAAATTGAATGGGGATCATTATTTGCAAATTGACCTAAATTAGAAGTATCAAGCACGATATTGTACCTTTATTATATGCCCAGGCCCTCTTAATCCATATTATATGAGTCTTGCTCTAAGCCCATGAGAGGAGCATTATATGGGCATCTAATGTGGTCGCTCCATTTGATCTTAAAGACACACTTTGTTCATTTATCTTCCAAACACAACAAATACCACTAGATGAATTCTCGTAGTGACGCTAAGCATCTAGGAGTACTTTCATATCGATCTATCACAAGCTACTGTATAGGTGGCGCCATTTAAGAGTCCATGCATGTGCATATATGCCTTGTTATCATTTTATTCTAGTCTAAACATTCTCCAGATCCTCTCTCTGCAAGAGCATGTACATCGAGATATGGATAGAGTTCACCCATGGAAGATAGTAATTTGATTATAGTAGAAAAGACATGTGCTGCTTTTTTTCTATTGGTGAGAGTATTGGCTCAACAAACAAAGTTAACTTTGCTAGCTGATATAGTATTAATGAACATAAAACTATAATTGGTTATTAAATTTACTAGTTTAAAGTTCAAGTAGTTGATTGTACTTTCAAGAAATGTTTGGAAATCAAATGCAACATTAACTCAATCTTTAACTATACTTAATCTATTGATTCGGTAAATTATATTAGAATGTATGAATATTTAGATATACGTTTATTTAAGTAATTAACACGTCGAGTAATTAAAAAAAAAAAAGAGCCAATATTTCATAAATTGAGTCAAATAAGGTGTTCAAGTTTTACAATGTTTATCTAAGATTTCACATTTAATGTGTTTTTAAAATATTTTTCTTTTTTTAATATTCAACAGATACTCATTCAATAAACTGTCAACTTCTTTTTTTAATCACACAAAATGTTAATATTATATGTTAAATAAATTTATCCCAAACGTTGATATTTTCTGATATAATTTATCATGTATTATTAGTTCCTGCATTGATTTCAAAGTTGGTGTGTGTGTATTTTAAGGCTTTGTGGTGATGGCGCAAAGTCCTGGCAGTGAAGGGTGGTTGAAACTCCTTTGTTATTGGAAGTGATGGCGCAACTTCACTTTTGGTACGAATCTCTGGTAGCTGTATAACTTTAAAGATCTACTAATTTTCCTTTATTGATAATATTATGGGATATATATGCACTATTAGGAAATAGAAAGAAAGAAACAAAGAAAGAAAGAAAGAAAGAAAGAAAGAAAGAAAGAAAGCAAGGACAATCGAAAATGCATGTTTCTGCATTACTTGTAAACCAACGAATGCATTGTGTCATTTTTTCTCACTAACTTATTTATTTAACTTGTTATTACGTGTTATTTAATATATTACAGGAGTCAAGTTTAAATATCTCTTTCGATTGAGAACACAAAACCATTATAAATTTTATTTATGTGAAAGGACATATAATCAACATCATATCTTAAAACCATTTTTCTTTATTTCATATATTTAAAAATAGTAATGACAATTAAAAGAATGTAATGTCCATGCATTATGTAAACTCTTAAGGAAAAGAAGTTTGGGATAATTAGAAAGAGCAAGTGGTGGACATATAAATTATAAGATTCATAGCTATAATTTTATTATTATTGTTATTATAACACAACAACTATTAAAAAAAAAAAAAAGTGTTTCAAAGACAAAATTTACATCTCTAAAAGTAAATTTTTATTACAAAAATTATGATCGTTGATTTTATTATTATTAGAATTATAGCTAAAATTTTATTATTGTATCATAACCACTTAAGATTATATTTTTAAAAGTAAATCATCGTTAATTCTATCTACAAAAATATAACTTTCTTTGATAAATTTTTTTCTCACAAAATTTTCATTTTTAAAAGTCAATTTTTGAAACCAGTACCTTAATTTCAATCATGAAGTAGTAAGTACATGATTGCTTGCACATCTTTCTTATGTAAAGTCATAAATGAAACAATTTACTTTCAAGTGTCCTCAGCGTTGTGGATAAAGATCAGGAGAAATCGGTTCAACATGAAAGACAATACTGTTTTATGCTAAAGCGAACTTATTATCATATTATAACAAAACACCTATTTGACTTGAATTATATCATCAAGTGTCATAAATTCACTCTAAAACTTACTTATCATCACATTACGATAAAACACTTATTCTGACATGAGCTACATATATTATTGCTTGCGAGTCTTTTTTTCAGTGCATTTTTTTTATTTTTAAAAAAAGTCAAGCACATTAGGGTTAGACCATAGGATTATAATCAAATCTTTTTGCGTTAACTTCGTTTAAATGTATCCAAGCATCATATAGTCCATGATATGAAGTTTTTGATAAAACACCAGAATATTGACAGTGTCTAAGGAAGATTTACAGGTTCATAGTTGATTTTTTGTTTTCCCCTTAAAATTTTTGAATGTTTTGCTTGCTAAAATAAATAAAAGGATTTTTTAAAATACATATTATTTATAAATCAACAATGAATTTTTCTAAGTTCTTGAAAATTTTTAAATGATATTATAACATTGTCTTCATTGTAGTCCAGACTATTGATTATTGCATGTGGTAAATTTTAGGCGGATAAATTGAGGAAAAATAAGAGAAGGTAAATAAGTATGATGACCCATATTCCTGTAATTTAAAGGGAAGAAGAATTTTGGCTCAGGATATATACCAAATTAATCATCATTTCCTAAAAGAAATACCTTAATCAATAGGATGGTAATTCAGAAATGATTATTTAAATTTTAAACATTTAATGTTATTTTATAATCTAAGTTAGCAAAAGAAACTATTTTTCATGGAATATAAAATATAATATTTTTTATCACCCGCATCGGGGATCGGCACCGCTAATTTTAAACTGAAGAGACTTCGTTTCTGTTCATCATTCCAAATAGGGGGGAAAAAAAAAGGAAAGAAAGAAAGCACCGTTATGATGGCCAAAGGTTGCCAAAATTCAAAAAATAAACACCCTCATAGCACCGTTATGATAGCACAAATCCTGCGGAGGCTTGTCAGACATATCAACGTTAAACACGTTCGTTGCACTTACGCCGAAAGTATCCACGGTAGGCCAAAAAAAAAAAAAAGAAGAAGAAGAAAGAAGGGACAAGAAGGACGACGGCCAAAAGTAAACGCTAATGAGAGGGCCGCGTATCATCTCTAACTAGCCTTTTGTGAACATTATTTTATCATTAAGATTTATTAATCCCATAAGGCTCGATCGTAGTGGAACTTTCAAGCAATATTGAATGTGCTACTTAAACTAGCTCTTCAAAACTCATTCAACTTTCAAAATCTCTGTCTCTTTATTTGGAGAGCACATCTCCATAGAAAAGTATTGTCTTAGTTTTTTCAATGAAATCTAGATTCCTAAATTCTTCCTCTACTTGAAATTTCTTCGAGAACAAATGTACATAAAAGAGTTCAAATTAATTGAATAGGCATTCATACATATGCCAACTTGTTTGCAAGAAAGAGTCAAATTCAACCAGGTTGAACTGCATATCAACTTTGGTTTGACAATATTAATTAACTCAATTTTAGAATCACTTATATTTGCGAGAAATTTACATAATATAATTATTTGAAATAGTAAATAGGTGTAAAGATATATCTAAACTTTCAAATGTTGCAAACATCATCTTTAATTTTGATATATTGACAACATGAAGAACAATCACTTTTTAAAGTTTAATGAATACACTAAGATCAATTATTTGAAGGTTAAAAGTAGATTTTAATAATGACAAAAAAAAACTTCAATAAGTGTAAAAAGTTTTTTGTTTTATTTTTATACTAAAGTCAAATTTAGGAGAAAAAGATAGGTAAAAGATAGATACATCCTTGCTTTACCTATTTTTTGCAACAACCTCTATAGAAATGTATGCCACATAAGAAAGTGAAATTGCTTATAGGATTGCAACAATCTCACAATCATATCTAGCATACTTCAATAAAGGGTGTTGTCATTTGTAAATTTGGATGGAAATTAAAAAAAAAAATAGGGATTATTTATTATTCTCTCTTGCAATCAATCATCTTTACCAATATGTCAAAACCAGACTAGACCAGCCGATTTGACTAGAACAGGCATCAAAAGCAAACCGATTCTTGTTTACAACCTATTTTTCGATTGAGCCAGCTAGACTTGAATGACCTAGTTGGTTCAATCGTGATCTTATTGACCTAGGTGAGTACCTGAGTTGAAATGCACTCTAATTAAAAAAAAAACTAAACTAAAATTCAAAAACAATTAAACAAAACAAAACCAGTGAGTTCTAAAATCTAAACTGATGAAACCAATATCTTCCTTCTTTTTTGTTTCTTTGTTCAAACGCACCACTACCAACGCCATCATTTTCATTTTCCACCAGACTATAATGTTTAGCTGAGGTAAGTTTCCAATCTTCTAATTAATTAGTACAAAGGCTATCAGTCCCGGATCGTTTGTTACCTAGGCGACTTGAACAAGTTAACCTGACCCAAAAAAAAAAAACAACTTACTAGAATTTTAAATATATCATACTATTTTATAAATTTATAAAATACACTATGCTTTCTTCTCTTTTTAAGTATATACCTTGTATGAATTTAATAGCTAATTGATCGATTTGATTCAAATATAGATTTAATTGAGTGATGTCATATTCATGTCTTTCATAATCAAAATATATCTTATATTTTCACTTTTTATTAACCCTTATTCAACTCTTGACCGCCTCATGATAATTCCAAAATATATACACTTTTCATCTCCAATTGAAGATTAATTGTGTAAATTTTTTATATAAATGTGATGATTTGGTGCTTTGATGAGTTTATGTGTGCTGAAATAGATGATGAAAGGTCTAGTAAGTGATTGGGCAAAGAATTAGTGAAGAACAGTGCAAATAAGGCGAAAAATGCTCCAACACTGGCAAAATTGTGAGCCAACACTGCCGGCCTTCATGAATTCCACAGAAGTAGATTTTTTAACACTGCTGTTGAACACTGGCAGTGTTCGTTGATAATGCAGCCTCTGCAATTTCATTGTACGCCGGCAAATTAGGAGCCAACACCGCCGGCATTGATACATCTTTTCGACCATCAGATTGCAATTCTTTAACGCTGGCTTTCAACACCGTCGGCATTGGAAGAGAAACTGCCGGCATTTATGCTGCCAGTTGAAAACATCACGTGTCTGTTATGTGTTTAAAAGAAAGAAAAAGGAAAGAAGAGACATCCACGATAGTTCAGAGTTCTTAGTCTCTTTTAGAATAGAGAGAAAATAGAGAGTAGTTACATAGATATAAATCCCTAGAGTAGATCTTGCATAAATTTGTTCGTGGTTAATGTAGAAGACTTGAACAGTGCATTTGTGATACTTTGTACGGTTTGCATTCTAAATTCTACGATTTGTTTTTAGTTAAGTGAACATTATTTTATATTTGATGATAAATATGTACTCAGTTGTGATAATTATAATGTTATTAGTTCTAATTATTATGTTGTGCTAAATCTTGTATGGTGAGAACATGATTAAATCCAGATTTGCTTAAATGATTATTGAATTAATGATATTTAGTTGTTAGATTCATGTAAAAATTCTTGTTTGATTCCTGAAATGAACCTTGTATTCGGGAGGATCTTGGTAAGTGAGAAATTAGTTGAATCGGGAGAAACATCTGATTTTTGGAATTAATAATTAAGTTTTAATATCTAAATGCAAAAGCTGAGATATATTTCTATTTAGAAACTTTCATTATGACTAATGCAATGTTTTAAGTTGAATTTGAACTAAAGAACTAGGGAAAATTTGATTTAGATCATTAGGCAATTATAAAATTGGGAGATTCATAATTGTTAAAGTTGATTCCTTTGATAATCTAAGTAGCGGAAGCAACTAGATTGTTCTAAGGTCTATAAAGATTTTTAAGACTTTGGAAAAAGTTTTAAATCATGTTAGTGTCACTTGAATTTTCCTGAACCTAATTATTATAATAACGTTAGTTCAATTTGATTGGCAAATATTTGGATTTGATCTTAGTTCTCACTATTGGGTTATATGAATTTCTATTAGAAAAACTTAGTTGAGTAGATAAACTTAAATTAGAAAGTAGGTAATTAGTGTAACTTATCAATTACTCTGAATTACATAGCCTAAATATTAACTGGAATCATTAATAATTGGTATTAAGCTTTCCTCGTGGGAATGATACTCACTCAACACTTTACTATTTGATTCGATCTAGTACACTTGCTAGAAAATTCGCTTTTGAAATTCAAAAACATTTTTAGCGGATCAAGTTTTTGGCGCCGTTGCCGGGAAAAGGTTAATATTAAACATAAATTGGTTCTATTAGTAGTTTAGGCGCATTTTACGGTTTGGTGGTTTTCTGTTTTCTTTTTAGGTTGTATGCACAGGAGTAGAAGTAGGGAACTTCTACCCCTTAATCTTGAGATTGAATGCACACTGCGTTCATTGAGAAAAGTGAACAGAGAAAGAGAGCAAAGACAATCAGAAGTGATGGCAGAAGGTGAAAACAACAATAATCAGATTCAAGCTCCTGCCAGGGCATTGAGGGATTACACAGTACCTGCTGTGTCAGGGTTCCCTATCAGAAGACTAGCAGTTTAAGCAAATAACTTCGAAATCAAGCCTGATCTAATACAGATGGTTGAAGCTCATCAGTTTGGAGGATATCCTAATGAGACACCCGTTGATCACATTGCCAAGTTTCTCCAACACTGCAACACCATCAAGATGAATGGTGTTACTGATGATGCAATACGACTTCAGCTTTTTCCTTTTTCATTGAGGGATAAAGCTTTGGCTTGGTTCAATTCACTTACACAAGAGTCAATAGTTAATTGGGATGATTTGTCAAGTAAATTCCTGAGGAGATTTTTTCCACCATCAAGGACAGCAAAGTTGACAAACGAGATTACCAATTTCACCAAATTCCATGGTGAATCCTTGTATGAGGCTTGGGAGAGATTCAAGAATGCAATCAGGAAGTGTCCTCATCATGGATTGCCTGATAATCTCTTAATTGAGATATTTTATTTGAGCTTAGATGAGATGTTGAGATCTTTGGTTTGATGCTGCTTTGGGGGTGCTTTAATGGGAAAGAGCTATGAAGAAGCTAGTTCATTGATAGAAAAAATGGCATCCAGTGCTCACAATTGGAGTTGTGAGAGGACCAAATTGAAGGTTGCAGTTGTGCAGGAAAATGAAATGATGTCTCAATTAACAGCTCAAATTTCAGCCTTGACAACTCAGGTAAGTAAACTTACTACTTCTACTTCTGTTATTCCTAATCAAACTGCATGTTGTGAAACTTGCTCAGGTCCACATCCCTTCACTGAGTGCCCACATAGTAATTCACCAGCTTCATTTAGTGGGGAGCAATTGAATTATGTTGGGAATTTCCCAAGAGGAAATCAAGGACCATTTTCAAACACATATAACCTAGGTTGGGCTCATCACCCTAATCTATCATGGAGGAATGATAATAATGTGTATAGACCACCTGGATTTCAAAGACAAGGTCCTGTGAGACATGCTTTACCACCACCAATTCAATCTCAACCTCAAAACCAGCAACAGAACCATCCTTCAATTGAAGATCTAATGAAGAACTTTATGCAAAAGACTGAGACATTGATTAATAATCAACAAGCGACCATAAAAGATCTTCAGGGACAAATTAGTTAGATTTCCCAACAAATTAGCAGTAGACCTTCAGGATCCTTACCTAGTAAGACTGAGGAAAATCCTAGAGGAGTAAATGCTATCACTCCAAGGAGTGGTAAGGAGGTGGAAATTTCAGATAGGATGGTTGAAGAAAAGGAGGAGGTTCAGGTTAAGGATAAGGGCAAAAGAAAATTGGAGGAACCAACTCAAGGATCACATAATGTGAAACCATATGTTCCTCCAATCCCTTTTCCAAGAAGGCTGAAGCAGCAGAAACTGGATGAGCAGTTTGCAAAATTTTTGGATGTGTTCAAGAATTTACAGATAAACATTCCTTTTTTGGAAGCCATTCAAGAGATGCCTTCTTATGCAAAGTTCATTAAGGAATTGTTATCAAAGAAGAGAAGGATAGAAGGAAATGAACATGTGGTATTGACTGGAGAGTGTTCCATGATACTACAGAAAAATCTGTCAAATTTACCTGCAAAGCAAAGAGATCAGGGAGTTTCACTTTACCTTACACTATAGGTAATTATCAATTTGATAAAGTTTTAATTGATTCTGGTGCAAGTATCAATTTAATGCCCTATTCCATCTTCAAGAGACTAGGACTAAGAGAATGTAAGGAAACACATGTTACCTTGCAATTAGCTGAAAGAAGTGTCAAATACCCCAGGGGCATAGTGGAGAATGTTTCAGTGAAAGTTGACAAGTTCATATTTCCAGTGGATTTTATAGTCCTGGAAATGGATGAAGATAGAGAGGTACCCATGATCTTAGGTAGACCATTTCTGGCTACAGGAAAGGCTTTGATATATGTAGAGCAAGGTAAGCTTACTCTAAGAGTTATGAATGAACAGGTACATTTAATGTTTATGATGCTATGAAGCATTTTGAAAATAAGACCTATTATACAATAGACATTATAGAGGAGCTTATCACAGAATCTTTAAAGGAAAATGTAGGAATAGATACTATGGAGTCAGTTTTGACAGACATTGAGGACTGGAGTGATGATGAGGAAGTAGAAGTAAGTTTTGAGGAAGTGTCTGAAATTAGATTGAAATTGTATGAGGAGCTGGGAACTAGTGAAAAGAAAGCTATTCCATCTTTGACACAACCTCCCACTTTGGAGTTAAAACCGTTACCTGACCATCTAAGATATGCTTACCTTGGAGATGATGAAACTTTGCTAGTTATTGTTTCATCATTTTTGTCAGATGACCAAGAGAACAAGCTATTGGAAATCTTGAGGGAACATAAAGAAGCAATTGGATGGACAATTGCTGATATCAAAGGAATTAGTCCTTTGATTTGTACTCATAAGATCTTGATGGAAGATGAGTGCAAACCTACAGTCCAGCCACAAAGACGGTTGAATCCAACTTTAAAAGAAGTAGTGAAGAAAGAGGTACTTAAATTGTTGGATGCAGGCATTATTTACCCTATTTTAGACAGCAAATGGGTAAGCCCTGTACATGTAGTACCTAAAAAGGGTGGAATGACTATAGTGAGAAATGAATCTAATGAGTTGATCCCTACTAGAACTGTGACTGGATGGAGAGTATGTATTGACTATAGGAAGTTAAATGATGCCATCCGGAAAGACCATTTTCCCCTTCCATTTATTGATCAGATGGTTGAAAAACTGTCTGGACATTCATACTACTATTTTCTTGATGGATATTTGGGATATAATCAAATCCCGATTGCACCAGATGATCAAGAAAAGACCACTTTTACATGTCCCTATGGTACTTTTGCTTTTAGAAGAATGCCTTTTGGTCTTTGTAATGCACCGACCACTTTTCAAGGTGCATGATAGCTATTTTTTCTGATGCTTGAGAATTTTATTGAGATTTTTATGGATGACTTTTCACTTTCTGGAAAATCTTTTAAAGCATGTTTAGAAAATTTAGCTAATGTTTTAAAAAGATGCAAAGAGACCAAATTTGGTTTTAAATTGGGAGAAGTGCCATTTCATGGTTAAAGAGGGAATAGTCTTGGGCCATAAAGTTTCTGAGAGAGGGATTGAGGTAGATAAGGCTAAGGTAGAGATCATAGAGAAATTACCACCACCAACTATTGTAAAAAGTGTTAGAAGTTTTCTGGGACACACTGGTTTTTACAAAAGATTCATTAAGGATTTCTCTAAAATTTCTCAACCTTTGTGCAAGTTGTTGGAAAAAGATGCAGTTTTTGTGTTTGATGACAAATGTGTGCAGGCTTTTAATGTGTGGAAGGAAATGCTTGTTTTAGCACCAGTGATAGTAGCTCCAGATTGGGAGCTTCCTTTTGAGCTGATGTGCGATGCTAGTGATTATGCAATAGGAGGAGTGTTAGGGCAACGGATGGGTAAGATTTTTCATCCTATATACTATGCGAGTAGAACATTAAATAAGGCTCAAAGAAACTATGCAACAACTGAAAAAGAGCTATTAGCAGTGATTTTTGCATGTGATAAATTTAGGCCTTATTTAATTGGTTCTAAAGTCATAGTATATACTGATCATGCTGCTCTGAAATATCTGTTTGCTAAGTCTGATGCAAAGCCTAGGTTGATTCATTGGATTTTACTATTGCAAGAATTCGACCTTGAGATAAAAGATAAAAAGGGAACTAATAATGTGATTGTTGATCACTTATCAAGATTAGAAACTGAGTTGCTAGATAAGAAGATTAATGAAAAGTTTCCAGATGAGCAAGTTCATGCAATAGCGATCCAAGATCTACCTTGGTATGCTAACATAGTCAATTACTTGGTAAGTAAAATCATTCCATATGGTTTATCCTATCCACAGCGAAAGAAGTTCTTTCATGATGTCAAATTTTATTTCTGGGATGAACCATATTTGTTTAAAAAATGTGCTGACCAAGTAATAAGGCAATATGTCCCTGAGGCTGAACAGATAAGCATAATTGAACATTGTCATGCAAAAGAGGTAGGCGGACATTTTGGAATTGAGAGGACAGCAGCTAAAGTGTTATGTTGTGGGTTTTATTGGCCAACATTGTTTAATGATTGCAAAAAGTATATCATGACTTGTGCTCAATGTCAACGAACAGGCAATATATCTAGGAGACATGAATTACCTTTAAACAACATTCTGGTGATAGAACTTTTTGATGTATGGGGATAGATTTCATGGGTCCTTTCCCTTTATCTTTTTCTAATAAGTATATCCTTTTGGCAGTAGACTATGTGTCTAAATGGGTTGAAGCAGTTGCTTTGCAAACCAATGATGCCCGAGTGGTAGTGAAATTTTTGAAAAAGAATATTTTCACCAGATTTGGGGTGTCGAGGGCAATTATAAGTGATGGGGGTACACACTTTTGTAATAAACAATTTGACAAGCTTTTGTCAAAATATGGAGTTGTCCATAAAGTAGCTACCCTCATCATCCCCAGACAAGTGGACAGGTTGAGATATCCAATAGGGAAATTAAAAGAATTCTTGAGAAAACAATTAATGCATCTAGAAAAGATTGGTCTTTGAAGTTAGATTATTATGGGCATATCGAAACAGCTTTCAAAACACCTATTGGAATGTCTCCCTATTGGTTTATGGTAAATCTTGTCACTTATCGGTAAACTTGAGCACAAGGCATATTGGGCAATTAAAATCCTTAATTTTGATGAAAAGTTGCTGGTGAGAAAAGAATGCTTCAATTAAACCAAATGGATGAGTGGCGAAATGAAGCATATGAAAATGCTCGAAATTACAAAGATCGAACAAAGAAATGGCATGATAGAAACATCTTGATAAGAGAATTTTTGCCAGGACAAAAAATGTTATTGTACAATGCTCGTCTCAAGTTGTTTCCTAGAAAGTTAAGATCAAGATGGTCTGGACCGTTTGTCATATACAAAGTTTTTCCTTATGGTGTTGTGGAGTTGAAGACTTAAGATGACCGAACTTTTAAAGTTAATGGTCAGTTACTAAAGCACTATTATGAAGGAGAAAAACATGATAGTGAGATCACTATTATGGGTGACAAGGAGTGAAGTTCATGACGGAAGTCGGGCTGAGCGACTTAAAACCTAAGCGCTGCATAGGAGGCAACCCATGAGATAGAGGATATAGATAGTCTTAGTATGATTAGGTCATAGGTATAATTTGATGTGTAGTCTTCAATTAGAATTAGAGTAATAGATTAGATTGATTTGGGTTTAGTATGTTATACATGTGTGTGTTAAGTTGTGTGTTGTGTTTACAATAGTCTGGCTAAGTCAAGAATTGGGAATGCACAATTGTGAGAATGGGTTTTCAGCAGGAAAAGAAATCTGTAGAACTTTGCACAGAGTTCAAACGCCGGCATTTGGTGAGTTAACGCCGCCGGTTTTGAAGACGGCGTTGATGAGGCCAGACGGTAATGTTCTAACACTGGCTTCTGAAGATTTCAACACTGCCAAATTTTGGTGTAATTTACAGAAGTTCAAATGCAGACTTTCGTAAGAGAACGCTGCTGGCGTTGAAAAAGGCATCCAACAAGTCAGATCCAAATTTTCAAACACCGACACTTGAGGAACATTACACCGCTGGTGTGGAAAATACAATTCATCAACCAGTATCCCATTCTTTTAACGCCGGCAAAAATCCTAAATGAACACCGCCAGCGTATTTTTTATTTGCCGATGTTGGGCTTTGATACGCATGCACAAATGTCTTAAAACTCTGCAAATATTTTCCTTTCCTTCATTCAAACAATCTATTTTTTTTTCTTTTCTCATTCACGACTCTCTATCTCTTTCTCCATTCTCTCTCTTTTTCTCACTTTGGCATATACATTTTTATGTGATTACAAGGAATCATCAGGCATCAAAGGTATGATCTTGACCTTAACTTCGTTTGTTCTTCTTTTACATTTCAATTTCATTGATGATTGTTGAAAAAACTCTGTAAATGGATGTTAAAATTTCAATTAATGATCATGAAGAATGAATAACTGCTTAGTGAATTGATGTGTTGTACATGCATTTTGATTATGCATTTGTATTTGCATATTGTTATAGTTTCTGTCAAAACCGTGGTAACAATTAGAATTAGGGTTCATAAAAATTGTAAATTTGGGGCTTTTGTTTAATATCATAAAAAAAAACCCTTTGTTGTTTGAAGTTAATTGAACTTAACGTTCAATTCAAGGTTGCCAGTACACTTTCAAAATGCAGGTGTTCAAAATTATGATGTGTGTGCACAACTTTGTACATTGCTTATATGGTAGAATTGAGAAATGTGGCCATGATTCAAACATGTGATTGACATTCAAATTTTGTTACCATGGTTTCAAGGTTGCAATGAATGTAATGATTAGCTCTTCTAATCAGATGTGAAGATTGATTTTATTTTTGGAATGATCATAAATCTAGGATGGTTTCTTCAAATTTTAAGCTTGAACCTGTGTTGTGTGTGTCTTTTTATTGATTTTATGTGTTTTAATCAATAATTATTCCTAGGTATGGCACCTAGAAAAGGACACAAAAAGCAAAAAATCGTCAACCATCAACAAGTCAGACTAGAAATGTCCTTTCTAGTCAACCTTATGCAGTAAGAAGAAAGGCAACTTGAAAGAGAAAGAATTTTAAATAACTATTACTTAGATTGGGGTTTATGGCTAAATATGGGTTAAGTGAGATTTTGCAAACTTATTCGAGACAAAAGTGTTCAAGGTTTTTACATGAGAAACCAGCTTATCAGAACTTAACCATAGAAGTTGTAAACCCCATATTCTTAGTAGTTCAGTAAACGCCTGAGTTGAAAAGCAAAACCCTAAATCCAATCCAGTTTATGTCTAGTGAGAAAGCCTAGAAACCCTAAATCCGGCTTTCCTTCGGTTTCATAATAAAAGAAGCTTTATAAAGTAAATGAATATGAATTATTGTTTTAAGTATATTTTAAACCTTAGAAAGTTTTAAATTCGGGAATTTTTCAATTCCGGGCCTTTGAACTCAATTAAGGAAAAGCGTGCCCGGGATCACAAACTCAGAAAAATATTCGGAATATTCATTAGAACCGTAATTTTATAAGGATTTCAAAAATATCAATTTTTAATTTTCCGGGCTATAAAAATTACAGTTATAGCTTTTTCCGTGTTTTTTTTACAACCGTGAAGTAGATGTCTTGTCTAATATTCACAAGTACAACTTACACTACACACTACCCATACCCTATTCTTACATCCTTACAACTACTCATTACAATTTTCTTTTCCAAGAAATTTTGTTTCTAATTAATTATTACATTTATTACATTTTATTACATAAATTACAAATTTTATCAAAAAATCAAATATCTCTCTCCCTCACTCACTTGGCCGTGCATCCCCTCCCCAATTCCCTCCAATTTGTTTTATTTCACCCATTTTATTACAAATAAACCCTCGTGCACATGATATATAAACTCATTTTCTACTCTCTCTCTTCATTTTCACTCTTTCAAAATTTTGCAAAGAAGAAAACTCTCTCCTTTTTCTCTTGTTGTGTCGTGACCAAGCGCACCCATCCCCCCACCCCACCCCTTACAAACTCATTTTCTCTCCTTTTCATCTCCAAATCTCCATTTAGGTGATAATTCTAAACCTTATTCCTACGTTATCTTGTAATGACAAGACCATTCTTGTGTGTTTTCCACTTTTAATCCCAATGAGCATGTGCTAGGGACATGAAAACACTAATACAAGAATATCAAGCCATCACAAGAAGTGGATCTAGTGTTTAAAAGAGTTTTTGTTGAGATAATGTTATGTTCATGCATGTAAAGTAGGATCTTGCATGGAAATTTAGGTTCATGCTATGAAACCCATGATTCATGCACTATATATGGCAGATCTAGTGTTTAGACATTCATGCCTTCATCTACATTTATGTTCATATGGTTATTTTGAGCTTGCATGCATTAATGATCATAAAAGCTTAGACTTGCATGTGTATAGATGTGTTAGATGATAGATCTTCATGTATATGAAGCAAGAAACTTGAAAAAGAAAAGATTTTTGCTAGAAATGTCTTATGAAAATTCGGATGATTTTGGAACCCTATTTTAAAAACCACTGAAACCACTTTGAAACTCATATTTTACATGAAAAATGAAGGGTATGTGTGATAGGTATCTTTAAGGAAAGATTTTTATAAGTTAAAGTGAGTTTAGGCATGAGTAATGTATAAAACAAGTAGTGGAGTTAGAATGGAAAATCTTGAGATAGTGATTAGTTTGTTAAATTCGTAATTTGGAATAATGCCTACATAAACACATAGTATTCAAGCTTAAATTGAATGTTTTATGAGTTAAATGAAGTCCTTAGACAATAGATATAATAAAGCTTCAAATTTTGGTGCATTAAACAAGTTTTCTCATAGGAAAAATGCAAGAAAAGAAAATTACCAAAATTCGAATTTTTGTGAAAAGCTTGTTTAAAAACATATTTGCCAAGTGAAAAATGTGGATTTTTATGCATAAATGAAGGTCATGGATAGTATAGATATCAAGGACACATTTTTATTTAGATAGCAAGTAAATTCCAAGAATAAAATCCTAAAAACCCTAGGGAATGTAAAGTTGGAAAGAATAGATTTTTAGAAGTGACCATCATGGAGTTTCATAATAATTAGGAGTTCATAAGAGCTCATCATCAAAAATCACCAAGATCATGCATATATTGAGCTCATTACATGACATTCATACTAGGAATTCATTCATATACCATCTATACATGAATCATCAACTAGAAACATTTTTACCAAATGCAAAACATTTTTTCGGAGAGGGAGAAGTTACAGAACAAAAATGATCCCACTGTTCCATAACCTTAATGTTTTTAAAACTTAAAAATAATATTATAATTAGATAGATCTTTCGAAGTAGATAGAAATTGATATAAAATTTGCAAAATTCCGAGTTAAAATGATAAAGTTATGGCCATTTTAAGTTGGAACTTCCGCAAATAGCGAGAATTCCGATTTTGTGTAGCTTAGATGCATAGCTTAAATTAGTTAAGTGATGAGATTCTTATTAGGTTGTTCTTATTTGGTAGGTGATCCCGAGCATGACGATACCCTACCACCCGACTACTACTATTAAGAGACCGGCGTACCATGGCCGAGTGAGTATTACTTCCGCTCTCAATTATTGCTTGTGATTGTAATGATAGTGGCATTAGTTGTTTAGGTAAAGATAAAAATGAATATGCATGATGGGGTATATGGGAATCATATGCTTGGCTGCTGTTGATATGTGAAGCTGAACTTAAGGAATATTGAAACCGGGTGTTAAGCTACTGCTTGTATAGCGAGAAGTTATAATTGATTGTCTGCGAATGATTGTTGGTCACCTAAAAGAATTGGATTAATCTATTATTGGGCCTCAATTATAATTGAACTCATTCATATCACGACGGGGATGGAGCATTAGCATTTGTTGGTTTTTCGTGACCCATAAAATGAATATGTTGGTTAATTGTGATCCATAAAAAGAAATTGTTGGTTAATCGTGATCCATAAAACGAATTATTGTTCAGTTGACCATGAGCTTAAACGGCATCGTACTGCAGGATTCGTTAATCTGCTAACCCGGGATGGAGGGCGCAAGTCCATCCACATATGATTTCCAGCTGGTCATATGTTTGTTGAACTCATTTGCTTGATGCATATCATTTGCTTGAGTAACCACTTGCTTGAATGATTTGTCTTAATTGTGATATGGAAGTTTTCACTCACTAAGCTAGTTAGCTTACGCCCTTATAGTTTTTACTTGTTGCAACATGAATTCATTTGGCTTAAGCCAAGGCTGGCTACAGCTCAGGTACCGGAGCTAGGAGTTTCCCTTAGAAGTTTATTTCGATTTTGTTTAGACTTCCGTTGAAAACTAAAGGACTATGGATGACTATAATGGACTTAATATTATTTTGCGGGGGAATGCCCCTTAGACTTTGTAAATTATATATGTGTAAAGACCCGATCCTCTAAATCCCATGACTTAGAGTACCGAATCCCCAACCACATATAACGTTTTCACATTATATGTAAGGTTGTCCTAAAACTAACAGTTTATGAAAATTGTTTGATCAAAATCACCAAACTTTGTAAATAGTTTTTAAATAAAACAAGATTGCTAACAAAAGCAATCTATACATATATTTACATCATATAAACATCGTTTAGTGCCAATACATGACACTATAAAACAAATTACATGTTTTCTCAAAACATAAGAATCCTAAGGGATCTTAGGTCATTACAAAAGGAATTTGGCTTAACTATTAAGCCATCTATACATAACTTCTCCATCGCAAAAAGTCTTCCAAAGGTCCAGGGTGATCGAATCCTATTCGTCCCACTCATCCAAAAATCTTTCGAAATCGGACCCATAGCCCAAGTCATCGTAATACTCGTCTTCATTACCTGCAAAGCAGCAAAAGTGAGCCAAAGGCCCAGTACACAATAACCAATGCATAACAAGTCATCCAATTCATGTAATGCGTCATAGAACAAGTGGTTATCTTTATTACATTTTGATTTACAAAACAACAAGAGGGTATTCAAACCCCGGTCACACTTCGGGAATCCAGGGATCCTGAGTAACAGCAGCTGCTCAGGGGGTTGATATAAGCAGTCCGAATACTTATATCTCCTATATCTATTTCATGAAGATAATAGCTTCATCTAGGGTTTAAAAGCCGTTGCCCGACTCTACTTAAACTTAGTTTATAACATGAGCCTAGTTCACAAGTTCCCATAAACCTTGAACTAAATCATGGTATTTCCCCCTAAGTTTAAGCAAACGTTACACAGATACAATTCCCCCCTATCGGCTACCCACTTAACCAAAAGAATCGCTATTGCATCATAGCGTACCATTGCATCATGGTAAAGTCATTGCATCATGACTTGGTTAAGCGCCTAGCTAACATGTCATTGCATCATGACAGGTTTGCTGCTCCTCGGACCAGATTAAACAGCGTAATAGACATCCAATTCATTCAAATGTTAAATCGAATCAATTTAGGTCAAATTAGAAATGTCTGGTCCTAGCAACCATCAGACAAGTTATTGCGTACCTGAACCCGTTAGTATAGAACTAGGATCTCTCGGTGATGAATTAACCGAAGAATCCTTAACTGTAATAGAAATGTCACAATAATTAATAACTCAACATTTATAAATTCCATTCTCACAAATATATACATATTATATCCACATATCACAAATTATCAAAGAAATTCAAATAATTGAATATACAGTTACGAATAAGCATTTAAACATCATAATATATCCCAAATTGCTTACCAAAAACTCAAATGCTCAAATAACAACTTTGGAAACTTTTTAGAAAAAGCTCTCAAAATTCAAAAACTCAGGGGATACGCCGGCACTCAACGCCGGCGGCGTTGAGCCGGTGTTCAATGTTCTGAAAATGCACACTGCCAACGCTGGCGTTCAAAGCGTACGCCGTCAGCCTTTATAACCTACGCCGGCGGCCTTGATTCCCAAAAGCCAGCGTACAAGTTAGAAGAAAGAACGCCGGCTGACTTCCTAGCGAAAGCCGGCGGCGTTCAGTCGGCTTTAAGAAATTTGGTTCTGTGAACTTTCAACACCGCCTCTACGCCGGCGGCGTAGAGACTCAAATTGCCGGCGTACATTCTGAAGAACAGACGCTGGCAAATCCTCGGCATATAAGCCGGCGGCGTTGCAAACGGCGTTAGGGAAATCAATTCTGTGGGCTTTCTACACCGCCTCTACGCCGGCGGCGTAGAATCCCCAGATGCCGGCGTACGTTTTAAAAACAAGCTTAAACGAAAATTCAAATCCCCTGTTTTCCACTTTGTAAAATTCTAGGTTAAAACACTTCAAAGTCTTTCTCAACTTCACTTCCCACTTCATATTAATCACTCATGTCCATACCACTCAATTCTAGCAACTTAAAGCATGAATTCAACACAATTAAACACTTCAAAATCTACTTCCATCAATCCCCTACTCTAACTACTTTAAACTATCTTTGCTTCATCAAGACACTTCATATCACTACAACAATACATGCATACTCTCACACACTCTTATAACACCTTCATAACTTATTCCATGCATGAACAACAATTTGATCAATCTTAAACTCAATCCATCCAATAATCTATACATCTATTTCAAGAAAGGAAAATAAAACAACACAACACCCTTAACTAAATTAATTCAAGTACATATATTTATATACCTTGTCTAGAGAAAACTTTGGTTTGCAACTTGATATAAACCCTAACTTGAGCTTGGAAATGGAGATTGAAATGGAGGAAGAAGAAGAAGAGAAAAAGAAGAAAGAAAAAGAAAATTTGGATAAAATTTTGAGCTGCCCCAAAAAGTAATCAAATTAGCTTAATTTTGACTTTTACACTTCCAAATTTACCCCTTAATGCATATATTAACTTTAGGTTGCATTTCACTTTAATTTGGACTCCATTTAGCTTACATCTAGGGCATAAATGCTACTTAATTACCAAGAACTCTATCAACTCTATCAATTAATCTTTAACAAAATTGGAGTTGATTTATTAATCTAACCTAATTTAACATCTTAATGTGCACAAGACAACATTAATAATTTCATTACTCACACATTAATGCATATAGAACAAAATATTAATATAATCATACACACATACAAAATCATATATCTTAGACTACTAACACATGACCATACTCATTCAATTCAACTTCTTAGAATAAATTAATAAACACATGAGATTTGATTAAAATATAAATCTAGGTCATTTCAATATGTGTTTTGGTTTATTATCTATGGCTAATGAATGCCACATTAAACTTCTTAACTCCATTGACTGAGTATTCTATCGTCGTAAAGGGATGCTTTACATCTATATAAGACTCCCGAAGGGCTCGGATAAAATTTTGAGAGTCTTATATAGTATGTGGTGGGCTGTTACGTTTAGGATACCCTATGAGGCGTGACAGAAGTTCTATCAACTTTGAGGTATAGTAATGATAATGATGATGATGATGATGATGATAATGATGATGATGTGTAGAAAATCATCTTTCAAGCTTTTGGAGAAAAGAAAATGGTGCCTCTAAGGAAAATTGGAGTATATCTTGGGTATTATGAAAGTGAAAATGAAAATGCAAGATTGCCCACTAATTGGCCTGATGATGTGTCACAGGAAAAGTTGTGGACTGAGTTGATTCATTCGAGTACAATTGATTTTAATCCTTCAAAATCATTGAACTCCCACTTCGTGCGCACTGAGCACAAGCTGCTTCATCATATTTTTACACATACTATGACTTGTAAAAAGACAATTCATAGTAAATTAACAACGTTTGATATGTTTTAATTATATAGTATAATAAGGGGTATCAAACAGATTTGGGAGTTGAAGTGGCTAATTTCATGTTGAGGCAATCTGAAGATGTACATACCCAATGGATATTCTGTGGGGGTTATATCACCCAATTGCTGAAGGGAATGGGTGATTTTCATGAGCCACTGAATGATTGTAAAATTTCACCAAAGAAAATTTCCTCTGCACCATTCAGATCATGGGGCTTAAGTAAAGTACATAGGGGGGTATAACATTTTGAGGAAATCATGGCTCCTGCAATTGTACCTGCTGCTGCACCATCAGATCATCCATCCTCATCTGCAGCACCACCACCTTCTTAGCCTCTGTCTGATTCAATTCAACAAACCTTGCACAAGATTGAATTCAATCTAAGAGAGTTAGATGAAAAATTTGAACAGGAGAGAAAGAAAAACAAGCAGTATAGGAGCACATTGTTTAATATGCTCAAGACTGCAATATCTTGTTTTAATCCTGCAGCTGCTCAAGATATGTAGTATAGCACATCTAAGGAAAGCGACTCGAGTTCTGAAACTGAAAGCTAGAGATCCTGCTAGCTTGTTGTTATTAGCTTTCCTAGTGTTTACTTTAATTTAGATTTTGGATGGTTTTTGAAAACCCATATATGGGTAGACTTATTCAGACTATGTAGAACTTATGTTGTTTGTTTATTTATTGTCTTGTATGTTTGTGCTTGTGTTGTTTTGGATGTCTTTTGTTTTGTGGAACAGGAACTGTTGAAATTATCTTTCAATCATTTTGCTCATTATGGCATTGGATGTCAGGCAAGTATCAGATTCTACATTTGTTTTTCCATTCTTTCTAGTCTTTGATATGACAAACAGTGAGGACACCGTTTGCTCTTAAGTGTGGGGAAGAGGATGAAAAATGAGTTGAAAAGTGTATTTATAATTTCTTTTGTATATACTCAATTCACATTTGAAACTTTCGTCCTGAAAAGCATGATATGGCTTAAATTTTTGTTGGGAAATCTGAAAAAAAAATGTTAATGACTTACTTAATTGCCTTACTCACTAACTAATGTGGTTGGTTTACTTAGTTTAAATTAAGTAGATAAATCTGTAATACACAAATTTATCTTCTGTTTAGCTTAAGAATTAGAAGAATGAAAGTTGATTGAGTCCTATTGTGAAAAATAAACAGGTTTACTTCTAGGGAAGTTTAGCTTCTATATTATCCTTTTAACACTTAGTGAAAGAGGTAAATGAAACTTTTAACTTAGTGATCCTTAATAAAGAGTTTTGAATTAGGAGTATTTAGTTAAAAAAAAAATTTAGTCTTTATCCGCTCGACTCAGGTAATTGAGTCATGAGCATTTAAGTTTTGGTAGAGTGAGGGAGAGTTCGTAGGGGTCCTTTTAAAACCTGGTCACTTGGGTAATGAGCTTGGGATGTGCCGACTCTAGGAACTCACTTTAACAAATAACAAGAAAATTGAGTTATGAAGAAGCGGGCTACACCCGTCAAAAAAATAAAAAAAATAAAAAAAATCCTCTGAAATTAAAAGAAAAAGTTTGTAGGAGTTAGTAATGGAAAAAAACTTTGAATGAGGAAAAATCTAGGGAAAAGGTCGACACCACATGCTTTTAATTTTGTGTTACTAGGACAAAATTTTGGCTAAAATCTAATGAAGTTTAAATGGGTATTTTTCCTCTTTGGACTATGTGTTTACTTTCGGACAGGAAAAGCTTAGGTTAAACACTAGGATTAAAGTTTGTTTAGTCTAGATTTACTATTTAATTTTAATTAAAGTAAGCTGATTACATAAAATAGTTAGTTTGAGCGGTAGGCACAAAAAATGCAAGTTACAAGAGTAAGGAAAGAATTATATGTGTATCAAATTTTAGATCTTGTTTTGAGCTGAGTTGTTTTGCTTGAGGACAAGCAAAAATTCAAGTGTGGGGAAGTTGATAAATCCAAAATATATACACTTTTCATCTCCAATTGAAGCTTAATTGTGTAAATTTTTGATATAAATGTGATGATTTGGTGCTTTGATGAGTTTATGTGTGCTGAAACAGATCATGAAAGGTCTAGTAAGTGGTTGGGCAAAGAATTAGTGAAGAACAGTGCAAATAAGGCGAAAAATGCTCCAACACCGGCAAAATTGTGAGCCAACACCGCCGGCCTTCATGAATTCCACAAAAGCAGATTTTTTTAACACTGCTGTTGAACACTAGCAGTGTTCGTTGATAATGCAGCCTTTGCAATTTCATTGTACGCCGGCAAATTATGAGCCAATGCCGCCGGCGTTGATACATCTTCTCGACCATCAGATTGCAATTCTTTAACACTAGCTTTCAACACTGCCGGTGTTGGAAGAGAAACTGCCGGCGTTTATGCTGGCAGTTGAAAACATCACATGTCTGTTCTGTGTTTAAAAGAAAGAAAAAGGAAATAAGAGACATCCACGATAGTTCAGAGTTCTTAGTCTCTTTTAGAATAGAGAGAAAATAGAGAATAGTTACATAGATATAAATCCCTAGAGTAGATCTTGCATAAATTTGTTCGTGGTTAATTGTAGAAGACTTGAACAGTGCATTTGGGATACTTTGTACAGTTTGCATTCTAGATTCTACGATTTGTTTTTAGTTAAGTGAACATTATTTTATATTTGATGATAAATATATACTCAGTTGTGATAATTATAATGTTATTAGTTGTAATTATTATGTTGTGCTAAATCTTTTATGGTGAGAACGTGATTAAATCCAGATTTGCTTAAATGATTGTTGAATTAATGATATATAGTTGTTAGATTCATGTAAAAATTCTTGTTTGATTCTTGAAATGAACCTTGTATTCGGGAGGATCTTGGTAAGTGAGAAATTAGTTGAATCAGGAGAAACATCTGATTTCGTTGGAATTAATAATTAAGTTTTAATATCTAAATGCAAAAGCTGAGATATTATTTCTATTTAGAAACTTTCATTGTGACTAATGCAATGTTTTAAGTTGAATTTGAACTAAAGAACTAGGGAAAAATTGATTTAGATCATTAGGCAATTATAGAATTGGGAGATTCATAATTGTTAAAGTTGATTCCTTTGATAATCTAAGTAGCGGTAGCAACTAGATTGTTCTAAGATCTATAAAGATTTTTAAGACTTTGGAAAAAGTTTTAAATCATGTTAGTTTCACTTAAATTTTCCTGAACCTAATTATTATAATAACGTTAGTTCAATTTGATTGGCAAATATTTGGATTTGATCTTAGTTCTCACTATTGGGTTATATAAATTTCTATTAGAAAAACTTAGTTGAGTAGATAAACTTAAATTAGAAAGTAGGTAATTAGTGTAACTTATCAATTACTCTGAATTACATAGCCTAAATATTAACTGGAATCATTAATAATTGGTATTTAAGCTTTCCTCGCGGGAACGATACTCACTCAACACTTTACTATTTGATTCGATCTAGTACACTTGCTAGAAAATTCGCTTTTGAAATTCAAAAACATTTTTAGCGGATCACCTCATATGTCTAAGTCAAACCCCGATCCGGTTCTAATAATATTAGTTAGTACTATAACACAACTGAGGAGAAACCAATTGTACTTGTACCCAATACCTATTTCCTTTTTTTTTTTTTGGGATAAAATTGGTGCCTTTATTGTTAAATTCAATAGTCTGGCTAGTGGGAAAAATTAGTTTTGCCCCTTCATGTTTGTATTACACTAATAAAGTTGACACATTTATTTTTGTTGTTGATGCTTTTTCGTGAGCAACGGAGGTAAAGGAGCATTAAACAACGCCGGTCTTTGTATCTTAACAAACCTAGAAATTCATTGACCCACACCCATTGGAGTTACACCGAACTCAACCATAATCACTCACATCCTTGTTCGAAGCCAAGAAAAAGAGTCCATTATTTTGCTTGCCTCACTAGCATGTTGAGGAAGGAGACGGAATCCATCTGCCCGTTAACCCAAGTTCCATCACCAATCCGCATGCTTTCCTCATCTTAAGTTGATCCATTGGTGGGTTTTTTGACCTTAATTTCTATTTAAGCCCGTCATTGTTTATGTTGTTTTTATTTGTCCAAGTTCTAATTTATTTGGTGTTTTGTTTCCACAAGTCCCATCTCATGAGGGTTTTCATTTAAATTTATATTTGCATAGTTGTTCTATCACTAACATGATGCTTTTAGGGACCATATTGTGATAAACCTAATTTATTCTGAAGTCACAAGTGTTATAATATACTTTTATTGGTTATTCTATTGATAACTATTATGAATTTAGCATTTAAAATCATTAAATTATGTTTTTGAGTCTTCAAATGTAAGATTTTATGAAAAGAAAGCAATTTAAGCCTAAATAA
Organism: Combretum micranthum; assembly: GCA_024138025.1. Taxonomy (NCBI): domain Eukaryota; kingdom Viridiplantae; phylum Streptophyta; class Magnoliopsida; order Myrtales; family Combretaceae; genus Combretum; species Combretum micranthum. The sequence goes on from JAMXBD010000572.1 coordinate 376,294, forward strand.
TGAAGTTTAGAGGCAGTTTGTAGTCATAGTGACAAGACATGGCCATGTCCCAAAGACATGTCAAGAAAAGCACACAAAAAGAATAAAATTTGAATTTTGGCATGACATGATAGAGACACGACTTGTCTTAAGTCGTTTCATTCTAGAATAAGGTATAGAAAGTTACAGGCAAAATGACATGGCCATGTCTGAAGTCATGCCATAGGATACAACCAAACAACATAACATGTCTCAGTCGTGTCGTGCTAGAATTTTGAAATTCTTGTGTACAAAATTTGACATGACCAAAAGCCACAACTTTTCCTAGTTATGTCTTTTTAACAACATGTATTTTTTTTTTTAGGAAACTATTTAAAATTGGAAAGATTCCTCCTTAGGCTTGAAGAAAAGCACATCTTGGGACAATTTTGAAAAGTTTCGAAGGCTCCACTCTTTACATTCAAGAACTTTAACAACTTTTCATTCTTGAGGATCTACTTTCCTATTTTGATGTCTTAGCTTGCCAAACAAAGACAAAACACTTTCCTATTGTTCCAATCTTCAACTTTCCTATAATGGCTAAAGGAAAATTCCTGTTTTGAAGCTTCAAGAGCCTTATATAAGGATAAGACCCCAAGGAAGCAAAAAAAGAGAGAATTATTATGAATTTATTATTAGATTAATTAGATTATTTGCAAGTCATAATTATGCTTTAATTCCAAATTGTAATTGGGGATTATGCTTAATTGTACATCTTTTTGGGTTGTTATTACTTCTTCTATGGAGGAGTAGTGGTTTGTGTCGGTCGGTTCGTTGTGTATGGTTATTAAAAACCACGTTTCAAAAGACCACGAAGTTGATGTCATGCCCCAAAGGGTATTCTGAATGTAACAATCCGCCGCATGCTAAACAAGACTTAAGAATTACTATCACAATTATTCAAAAGTCTTGTATTAGAATGCAAGGCGTTCCTTTACGACAATAGAATACATATGCAATTAGAGATAGACAATTCAACTTGATAGAATAAGCATAAAAACATAAACCACATATATCTCAAGATTAGTTACAAAATACTAAGGGGCATTTTCTTGCTAAACAAATGTCTAAGTATTATCTTGTAAGTAAAACCCAATTGTTTAAGGCTTACTATGAAAGATTATATAGATTTAATCATAAACTTCTAAGGGAAAAAACTCCTAGCTTCACATTACCTGGTTTGGCCAAGTTCAGGGATGCAATCATATGTACGGGAACTGCATCAAAAAGAAACTATGGGGGTATAAGCTACGCTAGCTAAGTGAATTTCACTTCAAAAAGTAAATACTCCAATAAGCAATATGTCAAGCAAGTTATATTAACAATCGTATGAAATGCACAAGCATGTGAGCATACAATACATAAGACTTTTCGGGAGTCCTATGTTGAATGGATTTACGTCCTCCATTCGAGGTTAGGTGTTTCAGCCCCATACGACCATAGATTTTAATTTTTCTCATTTATATAGTGGTTGATTCAGGTGCCCACCCAATCACTAATTTTGTAGTTGATACAAGTGCTTACACCACTTCCATTTTAATTTAGGTCTTTTATGCCAACATTCGAGTTTTCCAGCCCACTCGTTCCCTAGCTATTATGCCTTCTTCCTACAACAGTATAATAACAAATGTAATGTGAATCAACGTATAGTATGCATAGTCAATTTAATTATGAGACCAGGGCATATTATTTATGCGAATTTTAGGCTATCATAGATATTGCAGACACTTCAATTCAATACTAAATCATCCAATTGTTCATACAATTACCATTTCGATATTCTTATCATCAATTGAATCAAACAGAATCACATTCACATTTCAATTTTATCTTGTCCTAGCTCTAATGCCACTATTATTACAAGCACAATTAAAAGCATATAATTTAAAGATAGTAAACTCACTCGGCCATGGACACCGGTCTCTAATGGTAGCGATCCAGTAACAAGAATTTTCCCCCCATTCAAAAATATCTAAATGAAAGAAATATCAAAATGAGTATTTCATACCATAACTAATTCCAACTTATTAAATAAAACTCTTGAGCTCGTAATTTCCATGGTAGACGGAAATTCCAACTAAAACGGCCATAACTTGGTCGTTTTAACTCGGAATTTTGCAAATAAGCTATCGATTTCTATCTACTTCGAAAGAGCTATTTATTTATGATGTTATTCTTAAGTTTTGAAAACATTTAGGTCTCAGAATGCTCGGATTAGATCTGATCAATAGCTAAAACTTTCATTTCCGAAATTGTTTTGTGAAATTTGCATTATTTCTACCGAGTATATTATATGTGTATGCAATATCTACAAGTTATTATCATGAATGACATGATATGAGCTATCTACATGTAAATTCTTAATGATTTATTATTAAAAAGAATTTTTGGAAAACTTTTACTTTGCAACAATTTCAAGAAAACTTTTACTTGGTTGGAAAATTAGCTTTTTCTCTTTGAAAATCATTCATATTTTTACTAGGATAAAGCCTTGATGACCTATATACCCAATATCTTTATTATCTTAATAAAATCCTTCATTTAAAGGTTGGAAAATAGATGTTTAAATGTGAGTTTTGCCTAGTGACGAATTTTACACAATTCTAGGAAATGAAAATATTGTTTGATCCTAGTTTGGAAACCTTTCCTTTGTTTTAGGTTTATACTTTGATAAAACACATTTACTGTCACGCCCCAGAGGGGTATCCTAAACGTAACAGTCCGCCATATGCCATATAAGACTCTCGAATTACTATCCGAGTCATTCGGGAGTCTTGTATAGATGTAAGGCGTCCCTTTACGACAATAGAATACTCTATTCAATGGAGTTAAGAAGTTTAATGCGGCATTCCGTAGCCTTAGATAATAAATCAAAACACATACATAAAAGTTATAAAGTCTAAGGGGCATTGCCCCGCAAAAGAATATTAAAGGTCCATTACAATCATCCAGAGTCTTTTCGGTTTCCTGTGGAAATCTAAACAAAATTGAATACAACTTCTAAAGGAAACGCCTAGCTACTGTACCTGAGCTGTAGCCTGCCTTAGCCTAAGCCAAATGAACTCATCCTGCAACAAGTAAAAACTATAGGGACGTAAGCTACACTAGCTTAGTGAGTGAAAACTTCCATATCGCAATTAAAACATAACATTCAAGCAAGTGATTAATCAGTCAAATGAAATCCATCAAACACGTGAATTCAACAAACATATGACCAGCCGGAAATCATATGTGAATGGACTTGCGCCCTCCATCTCGGGTTAGTAGATTAACGAATCCTATGGTAGGACGCCGTTTAGGCTTATGGTCAACCAACTCATATATTCGTTTTATAGATCACGATTAACCAACATATATTCGTTTTATGGAACACGATTAACGAACTATATTCGTTTTATGGAGCACGATTAACCAACTATATTCATTTTATGGATCACGAAAACCAATAAATACTAATGCTCCATCCCCATCGTGATATGAATGTTCAATTTTATCTTTGATGTCTGATAATCAATTATACCAATTCTTTTAAGTGATCAAGCAATACTCGCAGACAATCAATTCTAGCTCATCTCTATACAAGCAAAGAATTATCATCCGGCTTCGATATTCTTAATTTCAACTTCACATAACAACAGCAGAGCAATATAATTCCCAAATAACCCCATCATGCATATTCATATTTGTCTTTGCTAAGTAACTAGTGCAGCTATTATTACAATCACAAGCAATAATTGAAAAAGTGATACTCACTCGGCCATGGTACGCCGGTCTCCTAGTAGTAATAATTTGGTGGTAGGGACTCGTCGGTCTCGAGATTACCTACCAAATAAGAATACCCTAATGAGAACTTCATCACTTAACTAGTTCAAACAATGTATCAAAACTAAACAAAATCTTGATTCTCGCTATTTGCGAAAGTTCCAACTTAAAAAGGCCATAACTTGGTCATTTTAACTCGGAATTTCGCAAATTTTATATTGATTTCTATCTACTTCGAAAGATCTATCTATTTCTAATATTATTTTCAAGTTTGGAAAAAATTTATGTTATGGAAAAGAGGGATCAGATCTTATCAGTAACCTCTTCCATTTCCGAAAAATTGTTTTGCACTTGCTTAAAATGTATCTAGTTGATGATTCAAGTATATATAAAATATGAATGAGTTCCTAACATGAATGACATGTGATGATTCTAATGTATGCATGATCTTGGTGATTGTATTTGATAATGAAACCTTGAGAACTCCTAAATCTTACAAGACTCTAACAACAACCACTTCTTGAAAATCCAATTTTCCAATTTGACATCCCACTAGTGTTTTAGAATTTCGTTCTTATAATTTCCTTGTTATCCAAATAAAAATGAGTTTTCATCATCTATACTATCCAAGACCTTCATTTCAACATCAAAATTTACATTTTTCACTTTGCAAATATGCTTTTAGATAGGCTTTTCTCAAAAATCCGAATTTTAGAAAATTCACTTTTTGAATAATTCCTTTGAGAAAACTTGTATGATGCATCAAAATTTAAGGCTTTACTATATCTACTACCTAAGGACTTCATTTAACACATAAAACATTCATTTTGAGCTTGAATGCTAGGTGTTTGCATAGGCATCATCCAAAGTTACGAATTTTACAAGTTGAACATAATTCAAAATTTTCCATCTTGATTCCTCTACTTGTTTTACACATTGTTTTACACATTACTCATATCCAAACTCATTTCAACTTATAAAATCATTACTTAATGATACCTTACTTATACCCTTCATTTTTCATATAAAATATGAGTTTCAAGGTGGTTACAAGGATTTTTAAAATAGGTCTTGAAAATCATACGAATTTCCTTTTGAACATTTCTAACAAAAACCTTTTCTTTTTGAGTTCTTTGTCTTATCTTCATAAAGATCTACCAACTATCACATTTATATATACAAGACTAAACCTTTATGAACATTAATGCATGAAGACACAAAATATCCATATGAACATGAATGTCAAGTATTACATGAGTGTCTAAATGCTAGATCTACTACTTATAGTGCATGAAAATGAGTTTAAAGGCATGAACATATATTTTTCATGCAATATCTCTACTTTTATATGCATGAACATAAATATACTTCAATAAAAACTCATCAAACACAAGATCTACTCTTGTGATGGCTTGATATTCATGTATTAGTGTTTTCTTATCCCTAGCATTTGCTCATGGGATTTAAAGTGAAAACACACAAGAATAGTCTTGCCATTTCAAGATTAAGTAGTAATAAACTTAAAAATCATCACCTAAGGAAGGCTTTGATGAAGAAAGAAGAAAAAAGAGTTTGTTGTGTGTGTGGGGGTGGGGTTAAAGTCCACGGCAAGGAGGAGAGAAAGAGAGAGTTTTTTGCTTTGTTAAAATTTTTTAAAGAGTTGAAATAAAGAGAGAGAATGAAAATGAGTATATATATTAAGTAAATTAGGGTTATTTGTATTATTAAAGAAGAAAAATAAAACAAATAGAGGGAAAAATTGGGAGGGTGCGTCAGCCATCATGTGAGGAAGAGAGAGAGTGAATTGATTTTATTTGAATTTGTAATTTATGTAATAAAATGTAATAAATGTAATAATTTAGTAAGAAACAAAAATTTCTTGGAAAAAAAAATATAACGAGTAGTTGTAAGGATGTAAGACTAGGGCATGGTAGTGTGTAGTGTAGGTTGTACTTGTGAATAGTGGTAAATAGTAGACAAACATCACTTTACCAATAGTAAAGAAAATGCGGGAAAAAGGCTATAACTGTAATTTTTATAGCCTGAAAAATTAAAAAAATTATATTTTTAAAATCCTTATAAAATTTTGGTTCTAATGAATATTCCGAAATATTTTTCTGAGTTTCTAGTTTCGGGGCTCGCTTTTCCGTAATGGTGCTCGGGAAAGCCCGGAATAGAAATTTTTCTAAAATTAAAACTTGCTAAGGTTTGAAATATACTTTAAAACAATAATTCACATTAATTTATTTTATACAACTTCTTTTGAAATGAAACCGAAGGAAAGCCGGATCTAGGGTTTCTAAGCTCCTCTTACTAAGCTTGAACTAGACCGTTTTAGGGTTTTGCTTTTCCGGTTTCCAAAGTTTACTTGACTATTAGGAAAACCGGGGTTTACAACCTTCCCACCTTAAACAGAGTTTTGTCCTCAAAACTGAACTGACGTACCTTGTCCTTCAAATATCTCGGGATACCTCCTTCCGATTTCCTCTTTAGCTTCCTAAGTTGCTTCTATGATTCCTCCATAATACTTTAACATAATGAATGTCCTTATTCCGCAGCCTTTGGGTTTTCTTATCCAATATCTTTATTGGATGTTCTTCATATGTCAGATTTTCCTTTAGCTGAATAGGTTCCAATTCCAAAATTCTTTCCGGGTCAGGTACATATCTTCTCAACACAGACACGTAGTGGATTCCGAACAAGTTTGGTGGTAAAGCTAGCCGGTAGGCTAAATCTTCGATCTTTCCAAAATTTCGAAGGGTCCAGTATATCTCGGGCTCAACTTCCGTTGTGTACGCATTCTTTTAATACTCTTAATTGGACTTATCTTCAGGTACACATGGTCACTTACTTTGAACTCGAGTTCCCTTCTCTTCAAGTCTGCCTAGCTCGTTTGTCTGTCCTAAGCCTCTTTCTTCTTTCGTTGGATTACCCTTACCTTATCGGTTACTTCTTGTACCAATTCTAGCCCGATAGCTATCTTTTCCACTTCATCCCAAAATAGAGGGGATCTACAACGCCGTCCATATAAGGCTTCATAGGGTGGCATCTGAATAGTTGAGTGGTAGCTGTTGTTGTAAGCAAACTCGGTAAGAGGTATATGATTATCCCAGCTCCCCTTGAATTCCAATACACAGGCTCTTAACATGTCTTCCAAAGTTTAGATTGTTCGCTCAGACTGTCCATCGATCTGAGGGTGATATGTCGTACTGAAGTGCTGTTTGGTACCCAAGCTCTTTTGCAAACTCGTCCAAAACTTAGACACAAATCTTGGGTCTTTATCCGAAATAATCCCTATTGGTATGCCATGTAGCCGTACAATTTCCCGAATGTAGGTCTTAGCCAGCTTATCCATTGAATAAGTCATGTTTATGCGTAGGAAGTGCGCTGATTTGGTCAACTGGTCCACTATTACCCATACAGCATCACAACCCGATGAAGTCTTCGGAAAACCATACACAAAATCCATGGATATCCTTTCCCACTTCCATTCGGGGATAGGCAAAGGCTTTAATAATCCCCCTGGTCTTTGATGCTCTACTTTTACTTGTTAGCAAACCGAACACTTCATCACATAATCTGCTATATCTCTCTTCATGCCATTCCACCAATAATGGCGTTTCAAATCTTGGTACATCTTGGTACCTCCAGGATACATGGTGTAACCAGAGTTATGGGCTTCACTCATTATTTCCTTTCTCAATTCTTCGTCTCCGTACACACAACCTTCCCTTCATTCTGATCACATCCTCATCGTCTACTGCAAAGTCCAGGTATTTTCCTACTTGGTTTTCTTTTTAATCCTTTGTATTACCTCATCGTACCTTTAGGCTTCCTTGATTCTTTCCACTAGGGTTGGTTCCAATACCAGATTAGCTGTCTCAAGCTTGGCACTTTGGTCTATGAACTCAATCCTTAACCTTTCAAAATCTTTAATCAGATCTCTTTGGCTTGTGATCAAGGCAGCTACTTCCCCGTAATTTTTCCGACTTAGGGCATCGGCAACTGTGTTAACTTTCCCTAGACAGTAGTTTATTCCCAAATCATAATCTTTTACTAGTTCCAACCATCTCCTTTGTCTCATGTTTAATTCCTTTTGTGTGAACAGATACTTCAGGCTCTTATGGTCTGTGTATATCTCACACCTCTGCCCATATAGATAGTGTCTCCAAAGTTTCAAGCCGAAGACAACCGCGACCAACTCCAGATCAAGTGTGGGGTAGTTTTGCTCATGGGGTCTTAACTGTCGAGAGGCATAGGCAATAACTTTCCCTTCTTGCATTAATACGCATCCAAGGCCATTCCTTAAAGCGTCACTATGCACTGTATAGGACTTTTCCGGGTCCGGTACAACCAAGATTGGTGCAGATACCAACCGTTGCTTCAAATCCTGAAAACTCTTTTCTCTTTTATCCGTCTAAAGGAATTTCTCATTCTTTTGGGTCAACTGAGTTAGTGTCTTGGCTATTTTCGAAAAATCTTTCACAAACTTGCGATAGTAGCCAGCCAATCCCAAGAAACTTCTCACTTCAGTAACTGTTTGTGGCTGTTTCCACTCTACTATAGCCTTGATCTTCTTGAGGTCAACTGATATCCCTTCTCAATTCACCACATGTCCAAGAAAAGATATTCTATCCAACCAAAAATCATATTTGGACAATTTGGCGTACAACTTATTCTCTCTCAAAGTTTGTAACGCCAACCGAAGGTGTTCTTCGTGTTATTCCTTAGTCTTAGAATATATCAGGATATCATCTATGAAGACTATTACACACTTATCCAAAAGTGGCTTGTAGACCCTGTTCATAAGATCCCTAAATGCAGCTGGTGCATTTGTAAGCCCAAAAGACATCACCAAAAACTTGTAATGTCCATAATAAGTACGAAAAGCATCTTTGATACATCCTTAGGCTAGATTCTTAATTGATGGTATCCGGAACGTAGATCAATGCGTGAGAACACGCACGCTCCTTGCAGTTGGTGAAATAAATCGTCGATTCTTGGCAAAGGATATTGATTCTTGATGGTCACTTTATTTAACTTATGGTAATCAATACACAACCTCATTGATCCATCCTTTTTCTTTACGAACAGGACAGGTGCGTCCCATGGCGACACACTTGGTCTTATGAATTTCTGATCCAAGAGTTCTTGTAATTGAGTCTTTAACTCTTTTAACTCGGTCGGTGCCATTCGGTATGGTGCTTTGGATATCGGTTTGGTATTTGGAGCCAAGACAATCTCAAAATCAATTTCCCTCTTTGGTGGTAACCCAGGCAAAATCTCTGGAAACACATCCAAATACTCGTTTACCACAGGTATGTCCTTTTCCTCCCGAGTTTCCCCTTCATCCAAGATACCTTCGATAGGTACTATCTCTTCGTCCTCCATCATCAATTCGAAAGAGTTTAATCCAAACTTTCCTGGAACTAGGGTTTCTCCTATGAACTCCACTTCTCCTCCCGATTGATCATAGAAACACACCATCCTCTTTTGGCAATTCACTACAGCTTTTACCTTGCTTAACCAGTTCATGCCAAGGATAACTTCGTATTTGTTCATCCCTAATATTATTAAATCACTTTTCGAGTGGTGTCCTTGAATTTTCAATGGGCAATCCTTTATTACTTCCTGAGTCGACACAATACTTTCGGTAGGTGTCTTAATTCTCAAGCTAATAGTAGTTGTGTCTATAGGTAATCCAAGTTGATTAGCCAAACTAGTGGTGATGAATGAATGTGTCGCTCCCATGTCAAACAAAACATAAGCCTTCATTTTATTCACCCATATGTGTCCTGTGGTCAACAAACATCCATCACTTCTCAAACCTAAAATACTCTCATAGCTACCTATTTGGGGTTTTAATTTCCAGCTTTCCCATAAACAGGTTTCAATTTAATACAGAAAACGATTAAATAAATAACTTTCAGATTAAGAGGGTATTGCTACTAACCTATCACCAGGCCGCCATCCACACCGTCGCTTTGGTCCATGGCCACCAATTCCACCTCCTCACCTCATCTTCCTCTATCATCCACTGGCCTTCAAAGTTATAGAGTGTCATTCCATGCATTGCCGAGGCTGCACGGCTCCTACTTTTCCTACCTGACCTCATAGGGTTGGTATTGCTCAAAGTCCCAAATGGCCGAGCGGCTACACTTTTCCATTGCGAGCATTCAGAGGCCAAGTGCCCTTTGTCTTTGCGAATGAAACAAGTGACGGCCATTTTCTTTGGGCATGTATAAACCATGTGGCTAGAATCGCCACAATAATAACATTTGTTTCTTAACAAGGGGCATTGCCTAGGGACATGAGTCCCCTTGCATTTCCAAAAAGTGACATTGACCTTCAACTGAGTCGGCCTTCCACTAGTATCATCCTTTAGTCTATGGTACGATTTGTACCTCTTCCCTTTAAATCCTAACCTTGAGGCATCGAACGGCCTTCTCCCGAATACTCTTTTGTCGACTTCCTAGTATTTCCTTTTCCTGGCTCCTTCAATCACTCGAGCCTTTTCTACCAACTTGGGGTAGGTTCTCACTCTGAATTCTTCCAGCTTAATCCGTAACTCCTCATCCAAGCTTCCCAAAAATACCTATTTCTTTAATTCCTCACTATCCCTGAAAGATTCAGGTGCATACTGTAGCAAGTGAGTAAACTCAGTTTCATATTGTTCCACGGTTCTTCCTTTTTGCTTAACATGGAGAAAGTCGCCACTATACTTCACTCTTAGGCTGGAGGGAAAATAATTTTCCAAGAATTCTCGACGGAAGGATTTCCATGTAACCGGTGGAGCCAAGCTTCTTCTTTTAGTCCCACCAGACCCTCGCATTATATCTCAACATGTATGTTCCATATTCCAATTGTAAATAGGGTGGGATCTCATAAGCAGTAAAAGATCGCTCAATTTGAACTAGCCAATCCTTAACCTCATCGGGTTTACCGAATGCCCCATCAAAATACCGGTTACTTTTAATGAAGTACGATAAGGAGCTTCGATGAGTCCTTTGGTATGGTGGAGGTGGTGGTAAGGGTACATTGTAGGAATGCTCCTCCTATGGAGCAAGTGCTTCAGCAGTCACTTCCCGGTGATCTGCAGGTGGTGGTGATAGCGGAGCAGAATCCCAGACACTTTGCCTTTGGTGCGGGTTCTGATTTGGATTTTGGTTATGGATGAAATTATTTAAAAGATTGGCCAATTGCCCAATCACATTCATCACATCACCTTGTAGTTGCTGGGGTGCTACTCCTTGTGGATTCGGTTGAGGTACAGTAGGTGGGTTGGCTTCATTCGGGAGAGGTTCTTGCTTCCGATTCCGAATCTGTCGGTTTCATCTGTTTACACATTATTTAGTAACTTTTAGTGTCTTTTTAACATTTTCAACTTTGAAAGAATTAATTTGTCAAACAAGGTTCACAACTTCGAGAGAATTCGGAAATCAAAATTCCTGAATGAAATTCAATCTCATAAAACTTCAAGCAATCATGAGGAAGAATAAAAGAACTCATACATAAAGAGATAAATTCATAAGTTCAAATTAATGACATGAATGAATGAGTGCTCATGCAATTTATATGTGGTTAATGCCCTTTTAAGGCTAATGTCTAACATGCTTGATTCTCTTAACTTCTTTCCTTTGAAATAAGCATGATCCTTCATTACTTTCGCAAGCCATACAAAGATTTACATCAAAGGTTTTAGCTCACAAAATTTGGCAAGCTAGATTCTAGTCCTAATTCTAAACATTTTTCTCTTATCCAAAAACAAAACAAAATACAAGGAAAAGAAAAGAACAAAATACTAAACTATTTAGAGGTCCTAAGGCAAATTGGCATCCCGCATTGCCTGCTACAAAAGAAAGAAAGAAAAGACTCCACTTGGACTTTCATGGGTTGAACTATCTTTCCACCTTTCATTCATCACTAAAATCATTAGAGATCGATGTCACGCCCCAAAGGGATATCCTAAATGTAACAGTCTGCCACATGCTATATAAGACTCTCGATTACTATCTGAGCCCTTCGGGAGTCTTGTGTAGATGTAAAGCATCCCTTTACTTTAATAGAATACTCTATTCAATGGAGTTGTGTCACGCCCCGAAGGGTACCCTAAACGTGGCAGTCCACCGTACACAATATTAAAGCCTAAAAATGACCACCTCAGTCACGCGAAGGCTTCCATACTATGTACAAGGCGTCTAACACATGGAGGAGACTCATCGGAGTAATGCATTTTATGATACAACTTGAGAACAATGTAAAGGAAATTCAATTCACTATTCTTCAAAATACAACTCATTAAACTTCAATTACAATTCATCAAAAGATTCTACTATATAAAGCTATTACAAGGCAAATAATAAGACCTGGATAATAACTTCAAGCATTCTCATTTCTTGCCTGAATCCTAAAGTCATTCTCGGCTCCAACCATCTCGGTCCCCACTTAGCATTCTTGAGATGACTTGTTCATTCAAACATCTATTGGGGTATAAGCTACACTAGCTTAGTGAGAATTCCCTTAATTTCGTACCATGACAAGCAAGTTATAATCAACCATATGCTATGCATGAACAAACATATGAGCAAACAATTATGTATGGGTATCCGAAACCCACACACAGAACGGATTTACGCCCTCCGTATCTTGGGTTAGGGATGATATTGAAGTCTACACAACCGCTGCTAGTCCCCAAGCCCTCGGCTCATAGCACTCGCCTCGGCTAGGCTCACACATGGAATGCATCCCCGATGTGTCACGCCCCGAGAGGTACCCTAAACGTGGCAGTCCGCCGTACACAATACTAAAGCCTAGGAATGACTACCTTAGTCACGCAAAGGCTTCCATATCATGTACAAGGCGTACATCACAACCAAGGGAACGCATCGGAGTACGCAATTTATATTGATTATAAATAAGTAACAAGGCAAAGAGAAGACTTATCATAAAACATATTGCATTGCAATTCTTAGGGGCATGTCCATCTATTATCTTCAAATAAATATACATCACTATTCATATAAGTAATTTCATATAAAGATCCTTACAACATTACTCCATCTTATGATTCTATTTCCTTCATAGAAGCTTAACCATCCTTTCATGATTTCCTCAATGTTATGATCCTCAATTTAAGCCACGGATATACCTGTTTCAACAAAATCTATAGGGGTATAAGCTACAACTAGCTTAGTGAGATATTCCTGTTCATTCGCACCACATTTTCAAAGAAGTTTATTTATTTATTCACACATATGCTATGCATACAATGCAACAATCACATGATTACGTAAATATATATAGTTATCCGGAAACCATATATAGAACGAATTTACCCCTCCGTATCAAAGGTTAGGGAATCGGGGTTGAAGGTCCTCGACCTTCTACTGCTAGTCCCCAAGTCCTCACCCACAGCGTTCGGTTGGCTCGGCTCCGAACCTAGAGTCGCTTTCCCGAACGATTTGGATTCTCCAGGAAGGAACATGGCCCGTGGCACCGCACGATCACAGCCAATCCAACTCTACGCGTAGGAGTAGCAGCCTTCCGAAAAGATGTGACTCGATGGATGCTATGCGTGAGCGTTTTAGTTTTCTTAAGCCAAACCTTATTAAGGTTAATTAGAGGCGATCAATCAATTTAGTAAACAATAAACCGACATACAAGTAAATAACAAAATTACTTAAGCAAACCGTTCGAAGTTGCGATATTCTTAATTCTTATTTCACACATAACATAGAATCTCATATACATAATCTCGAATTCCCCAAATATATTCATTTTTATCTTTTCTTAGTATACTAATGCCATTACTTTACAAGCACAAGCAAGGTAACGAATTTAAGAGGAATAACTCACTCGTCCATTTGCGATCTTCTTAGTCGTAGTAATCCTTGGGTAGGATAATCTCGTATCTTTCGTCACCTAGACAAAAGAAATACCCGGGATAAGTCCCTCATGAAATTTCTATTCTTGGATTTTCTGAACTTTTCTTAAATTGCGGTAAAATCGTATAAGAGGAAATTCCAACTTAAAATGGCCATAACTTGCTCATTTTAACTCGGAATTTCGTATATAATATACCATTTTCTACTTATTTGAAAAGATCTATCCATTTCTAAGGTTATCTTTGTCAATAAAGGTCATTTGGGTTCTGAAAACGTCAGGTACAGATTTAAAAAAATTTTCTAAACTTTTGCAAAAATCCATTTTCTAACTCAACTCCTTTTTAAAGAAAATCCTTTTGTAACAATATAAGTATATAAATATATATTCGATAAACACTTTTGAATATATAGGTAAGCTCACTTTGTATGCAACAATTCTAATGGTAGTGTCTCAACAATTTATTTCATAAAACAATTTATTTAAATTTTAACTTCGAAAATTTCTTTTCAAGTATTTAAAGAAACTTTATATTTTCCTAAGTTGTTATAAATGAGTATATTCTTATTTTATTTTCTTCATTCTTTTTCCAAGAAAAAAATAGTTTTTCTTGTAACCTTAGTTTTCCATAAGTTTTACTTTAAAAATCAAATTTATCACAATTATATTAAGTTGATGAAAAACCTTTTCATAATTTTGTATTTAGGATGGTTTAAGAAAATGAGTCTTGTCTTCTTATATTCGTTTCTAAAATATAAGCTTTTGTTTTCTAAAACTTGTTCTTTCATTTCTTTTGAAAAGAATCATCTTTATTTGATAAAATCCATTATTGTTAATCTTACTTTATTTATATTCTTTTGAAAATAAGTTCTTTCTTTTAGAAATTTAAAAATCATTACTTTTCCTAAGTGGGTTCATAACTTTATGAGTTGATTAACTTTAAAAACTAGTTTGTTTCTTAGTTTAGAAAAGAGTTTAAGTCTTAAACTTTTAATATTAACGATTTATTTTTCTTAAAACTTAGATTACCATAAAATACAAAGAAAACATTTATTTCTTATGTTTTCTGGATAAAACTATCTTTGTCATTTAAGAAAACTTGAGAAAACTTGTATTACTCTATTTCTAAGTTGTTAATAATAACTTCATGATTTTGTGGAAAATCACCTAATCGAAATTCTAGTTTTGAGTTCCTTTAGTAAAGTAAAATTCTATTTTTAAATTAGTTGAGACATTAACATTATGTAATCGCAAGTATTATGAGCATATAAAATAATAGGAACATAAAAAAATGCTAGAAATAATAATGTGCAAGAAAAAAATATCAAGTATTGGGACCCTTAGCTTCATCAAGGTATCCCGGTCAAGTATTGGAGCCTTAGCTTTATCAAGGCATCCCGGGACTAAGAATGGACTAGTCCCGAAAGATTAAAAATAAATAAATAAATAAAAGATTGTTTTGACTTGATATGGACAAGTCTAAGACTAGTCTTAATAATAACATAAAATAAATAAATTGCATAACTTGAAAGTAAATAAATAACGAATGAGCTTATATGCTCTAAAATATGATATACATATATATATTTATAAACAAGTTATAGCAAAAGATCAAAATATAAACAAGTAACAAATGGCAAGGTATATATATATGCATGAAAGTAGTTCCATAAACAAGAACCAAACATGATCTTAATGTGGTTTTCTTTAGTTTTCTAACCTAAGAAACAACATCAAAACCATATAAGTTTACTTGATATGAAAAGAATAGAATATGAGTTCTTCATTACCTAAATGGATAAGAAGAAAAGAATGATTGCTTGAAGGCTTTTGGTAGTGGTAAGTAGTGAGGCTTTGAAAAGAAACTTTCTTTAGTAATGGAAGAAGAGTGTTTTCTCTTTACAAGAAGTGAGTTCTTGTAAGATTGTACAGAGGAGTTTTTGGAGAGGATTTTAGCATAATTTCTTTGCTTTGGAATGGTGTGAAGAAATGAGAAGGGAAGATGTGGTATTTATAGAGTTTTGTGAAGGAATTAAGAGGTAATTAAATAAAATAAAAATAAATTAAAATAGAGAAAGAGGGAGGGTCAATTTGCGCAGGCCATAGGGTGTTTGGAGAGTGTGTGAGTTGATTTTTGAGTGAAATTTGTAAGAAAATAATTAATATATAAGGTATGATTTGATAAAAGGTGTATTGGAAATATAAAAAGTAAGAAAATAGGTATGTAGGTAGTAAGAAATAGGTGTAAGAAAAAGTAGAGATAGTGAAATAGTAATGAATAGTAGAAAAGTACTATGAATAGTAGACTAGACAATTAAAGTACCGTAGTAATAAAAATACGCGTAATAAGCGATATCTGTAACTTTTAGCTACCGAAAAATTCTAAAACTGATATTTTTGGAATCCTTATATTTTTACAAGTCTATCGGTATAAACGGAATATTTTTAATATTCCAAGCTCGGGACACGCTTTTCGAGACTGTCCCTGTTTGAGTCCGAATGACACTCGAAATTCGCGAATATGATATTTTTATGTTACCCTATATTATTACGAACTATTCTAAGCTATCAACTTAATTTCGTTTTCTAGGGTTTGAAAACGCGGGATTGCCGGATCTTAAACACTAGGGTTCGTTATGGGTTTTGTTGACTTTAGGGTTTTGGTTTGACCTTTGGTTTCGTCGGGATATTCGTAAGATCGTATAATTTTTTAGTTTTGATCGTTTTATATTTTTAGCTCGATGTCTATGGTTTATCTTATTTTATTTCTGATTATTTAATAGTTTTTAGTTCTCGGGATCGTTTAACCGAGTCTAAGGTTATGAGTTGACTCAGTTTGACTTTTGGTGAAAATTAAAATTTCTGATTCTGAAATTTATCGAGGGTTTTAAGATTTTGTTGTTGATCGGTACTTGGATATATTGTCTTGATTTGCATGTTAGGAAATGGTTAGGTGATTTGATTGATGTACGAATGTTGTTTCGACCGATAGTTGGATTTTTCCATTTTGTTCTTGAGGGTTCCCTATTTCTCAAATTAAGAAATCTCGTTTTTTATCTTTATTTAGAATTAGGTTTTAACTTGGTTTGCGTTTTAGGGTTTCGTTTCTGGTGTTTGTCTTGATTTGGAATTTGGTTTTAACTTGAGTTGATTTTTGGGATTTAAATTTTGATACTTAGACTTCTAGGATTATTTTTAAGAATTATAAATTTTCGGGGGTTTACACGATGCGCCTTAGTTCCCATGAATGAGCTCTGATACCAGCCTCGTTATCCTAACGAGTCATCGGACCATACCGATCAACCTGCGTAGGAGTAGCGTGCTACCAAATGCAATATGTCCGATGTAATGCATGACCGATTTAAATTTTTGCTTAGGTCAAAATATTCATACATTCTTTAGAGTGACCAACCAATATCATACGCATAACAGAAATACTATGAACAGTGTAGTTATCTAATCAAATCGTGGTTTCGATATGCTTTAGTATTCTTTAGCATACATTCATCACAGTCTCATCGCATATCCCATCCCCATTCATATCGATTTTTATCTTGTTCCTATACTTCTAATGCGACTAGCTACAAGCACAAGTAAGGTAACAAAATAAGAAGAAGACTCACTCGGCCATTGGATCACCGGTCTCTTAGTAAAAGTAATTTGATTCGGTCTCTTAGTAAAAGTAATTCAGTGGTAGGAAATCGTCGAATTTGGGATCACCTAAAAAGGAAGAAATACTCTAATAAGTATTTCAACTCAAACTAATCCAAACGATTTTATACAAACTATCAAATTCGTAATTCTCGTCCTAAGGGAATTCCAATTTAAAACGGTCATAACTTGGTCATTTTAACTCGGAATCTCGCAAATTATATATCGATTTCTATCTACTTTGAAAGATCTATCTATTTCTAATATTATATTTAAGTTTTGAAAACATTTAGGTCTCTGAACAAAGGGATCAGATCTGATCAGTAACGGTTTCCGATTCCGAAAAATAATTTTGTAAATGTTTGTAATGTTCCTACTATATAAGTTAGCTATTCATGCAATATGAGTGATTTTCTAACATGAATGACATGAGATGAGCTTAATGTATGCATGATCTTGATGATTTTTGCTAAAAGGAAATTTTATAGCTCTTTATATTGCAAGACTTTAAGGATAACTACTTTTAAGAATACTAGTTTCCTAACTTTGATCATTTCCATTTGTTTTGGATTTATTTCTTAAGAAAATATAATTATTTTTGTTAAAATTGAGTCTTCATTATGTCTATTACTTATGACCTTCATTTCTACATAAAATTTTCCATTTTACACTTTGTAATCATGTTTTCATGTATGGTTGATTCCAAAATCCGAATTTTATAGAAATTAGTCTCTTAGTGATTCCTTCAAGTAAAAATCATTTGATATTTAGAAAATTAGGGCTCAATCATACATAACCACTAAGGACTTCATTCTTACACAAAAATTTGCATTTTACACTTTGCAAATATGTTTTTCAATATGATTTACTCAAAAATCCGAATTTTAGAAAATCCACTTTTTGAATGATTCCTTTGGGAAAAACTTGTTTAATGCATTAAACTTTAAGACTTTATGGTACCTATTACTTAAAGACTCCATTCATTACATAAAAATTTTATTTTGAACTTGGATAATAGGTGTTCTTATGGCCTTCATTCGAAATTACGAATTTCACAAATTGACTACTAACTCAAAATTTTCCATCTTGATTCTATTTCTTGTTTTATACATTAATCTCATCAAAACTCATTTCAACTTATAAAAATCACTACTTAATAATATCTATGACATAAACTCTTCATTTTTCATATAAGACACAAGTTTTGGAGTTGATAAATGGGTTTTAAAAATTGGTCTTGGTTGAGATTCGAATTTACAAAATTTATTTTTGGACATTCCTTTTTATAAAATCTATCTAAACTTATGAAAATTCATTCCTTACATATCATATCTTAAGAGTCTTTCATTTCTTAAATAAAAACTTCATTTTTGAGTTGGAAAACATGTTTTTAAAAGATGCCTTGGCCAAAATCCGAAAATGAGATTTTTATTTTGAAAATCACCTTTGATTCTTGTAAAAAGAAGTCTTGATGATATACATACATTAAGCCTTCATTATCTTAAGTAAAAATTACATTTTGACATTTGGAAAGTGGTTTTTAAATGGGGGTCTTGCCAAAATACGAATTTCACAATTTTTGTTCAAGTTCAAATCTAAGATCTACACATAATATGAACATACATCTAAATGAAACCCATGATAATAAACTTTAAACTCATAGATCTAAACTTTGCTCATCAAAATCACTCATTTATGTTATCTATACCCTAAGCCCTTCATTTTAAATGAAAAATACACATTTTGAAGTTGAAAAATAACTTTTCTAAATATGGTTCATTTTTCATCCGAATTTTCAAAAATGATTTTGTTGAAAATAAAATAGATCATGAGTTTTCTAAAACATTCCTATTATCATCATGCCACTACAAGTTTATGAACATAAAACAAAAGTCTAATGCATTTATGAACTCCAAAACACTAGATCTAGTTTTCATACTAGTTTTAAATGCACGAATACATGTGAATGAGGAATATATACATAAATCATAAGCAATAACAAAAATAATAACTCAAATAGCAAGATCTATGGCATAAACAAAAATTAAAGCTACAAAAAGTTAGATGTACAAAATATAACAACTTTAAACAAGGAAATAATTATGATACAAGATAATAATAATGGAGAAGAGGAGTGTTTCATTTTTAGCATCATCATCCTAAGCTTTTAAGCTTATGGAAGGTCATTTGATGCATGAAACCTTCATTACACTTTACCTATATCACCTATGGAAGCTTTGAGAAGAAGATTTACTTAAAAATCTTCAAGAAATATGTGTGGAGGCCCAAGAATGGAATGGGGGCAGCTTGGTTCTTCTAACAACAAGAGCAAAAATGAAGAAGAAAAGAGAGGAAAAAGAGAGAGAAAAGGCTAAGGAATGAAAAAAGAAAATGAGTAAATGAAAGAGAGCGAGAAAATGTGTGTAATAAATGAATGAAAGAAAGAAAAAAAATAAAACAAAGGCAGCTAAGATAGAGTGCTGCACGTGAAATGTGAAGGGGAGAGAGAGGAATTTTGTTGAAATTTGACTTGAATTTGAATTGTGTAATAAATGTATAATGTAGCTTCTTTAAGAAGGTGTGGAATATAATTAATTTAGTTCAAAATAGGAGTAAATAAAGGACAATGGTAGCCATAAAGGAGTCAAAATCTTCCATGAATAGATAATGAAGTGTAAAAAGATTGAAGTGAAAAGGACGTGATATGTGTAAGGTGTACTTGAAAGTATGGGTTGTAAAAGTACTTTCTTAATAAAATAAAATAAAATTAGAAAATTTAATCCAAATATTTGTAGCAGATTTTTCATAATTAAAATTAAGTAATTATTTGAATTATTTTAGTATTTTAACAAATATATTACCAGTATGATCAAAATACGCAAATATGGCTATAAATGATATTTTTATAACCCGAAAAATTCTAAAAATTTATTTTATGAAAATAAAAATATTTTAAAATATTTTTCAATTATTAAATTAATTTATTTTATTTTTAGTATCAGGTCTTAAACAGAAGCTGATCCCGTAAAAGCCCGAACTAACTAAATTTTAGAAAAACAAAATTTTCTATAATATATAAAACAGTTATCTAAAAATATAAGGCTTTATAAGAATAATAAAATTGTGTAATGAAATAAAATTGAATAGTGCAAAAGACTAATCAATTACCAGTAGTAATAAAAATACGATAAAAATGTTATAACTGTAACTTTTATAACCCGAAAAATTATATAACTAATATATTTGGAAATCTTATGAAATTACGAGTCTAACGGTACTAATGGTATATTTTTAATATCTCGAGCCCCGGACGCGCTTTTCAATGTTTATATCCGAATGGGTTCGAAATAGGTCAAAAATTTACCAATATGATATTTTTAAACAAACTTATATTACTACGAATATTCTACATATTTAAACTACACCTTGGCCTCTAGGGTTAGGGGCGCTAAATTGCCGGATTTAAACTATTGTATTCCACTTAGGGTTTTCGGGTAATTTTCCGGTTTAGATCTTTGCCAATTTGGAAACCGGTATTTTATGTTAATACAACATATTTAATTTAAGAGATTTATTTTAATTTTATTTTTGTGAGTATTTAACATCTCTTAACGTTTTCGGAATTATTGAATTGAGTTTTATTTCCGAAGGTTAATCATTATTTACTTTTTTTTTTAATAATTTGTTTTTGGGCTTTATATTACCCGATTTTATAAGTCGAAGTTAAATATGAAATTTGTCATATGTAATGGTTTTGGAATTGAAGTATGTTGAGTTCTTATTTTATTTTTAAGGATTCTTACTTTCCTCAGGATTCGAAAATTTCTAGATTCGCTCGTGGTTTTGGACTAGTTGAAGTTCGGTTTTAATTTGGAGTGATTTTTAGGGTTTATTTTCGAAGTTTATCTTAGAATTATTTACTGAAATTTTCCAGGGCTTACAAGTTGAGAAGTTTAATGTGGCATTCGATAGCCTTAGATAATAAATCAAAACACATACATAAGTTACAAAGTCTAAGGGGCATTCCCCCGCAAAAGAATATTAAGATCCATTACAGTCATCCAAAGTCTTTTGGTTTCCTGTGGAAGTCTAAACAAAACCGAAATAAACTTCTAAGGGAAACGCCTAGCTCTGGTACCTGAGCTGCAGCCTGCCTTGGCCTAAGCCAAATGAACTCGTACTGCAACAAGAAAAACTATAGGGGCATAAGCTAACTAGCTTAGTGAGTGAAAACTTCCATATCGCAATTAAGACATAACATTCAAGCATGTGATTATTCAATCAAGTGAAATGTATCAAACACGTAAATTCAACAAACATATGACCAGCCGAAATCATATGTGGATGGACTTGCGCCTTCCATGCCGGGTTAGTAGATTAACGAATCCTGCGGTACGACGTCGTTTAAGCTCATGGTCAACAGAATAATAATTCATTTTATGGATCACGATTAACCAACATATTCGTTTTATGGATCACGATTAACCAACTATATTCGTTTTATGGATCACGAAAAACCAACAAATGCTAATGCTCTATCCCCATCGTGATATGAATGAGTTCAAATTTATAATTAAGGTCTAATAATCGATTAGTCCAATTCTTTTAGGTGACCAAGCAATATTCGCAGACAATCAATTCTAACTCCTCTCTATACAAGCAATGAATTATCACCCCCTCGATATTCTTTAAATTCAACTTCACATATCAACAGTAGACAATTATAATTCCCAAATAACCCCATCATGCATATTCATTTTTGTCTTTGCTTAGCAAGTAGTGCAACTATCATTACAATCACAAGCATTAATTGAAATTGAAAGTAATACTCACTCGACCATGGTACGCCGGTCTCTTAGTAATAGTAGCCGGGTGGTAGGGTATCGTCGTTCTCGGGATCACCTACCAAATAAGAATAACCTAATGAGAATTTCATCACTTAACTAATTCAAACTATGCATCTAAACTAAACAAAATCGTGATTCTTGCAATTTGCGGAAGTTCCAACTTAAAATGGCCATAACTTGGTCATTTTAACTCGGAATTTCGCAAATTTTATATCGATTTCTATCTACTTCGAAAGATCTATCTATTCCTAATATTAATTCCAAGTTTTGAAAACATTTAGGTCACGGAACAGAGGGATCAGATCTATTCTGTAACTTTTCCATTTCCGAAAAATTATTTTGCACTTGATCAAAATGTGTTTAGTTGATGATTCATGTGTATATAAAATATGAATGAGTTCCTAATATGAATGACATGTGATGAGTTCAATATATGCATGATCTTGATGATTTTTTATAATGAAACTTTAAGAACTCCTAATTTTTACAACACTCCACAATAGTTACTTCTTAAAATCCAATTCTTCCAATTTGGCATTTCATTAGTATTTTAGGATTTCATTCTTAGAAATTTCTTGTTATCTAAATAAAAATGAGTTTTCATCATCTATACTATCCAAGACCTTCATTTTACATAAAAATTTACATTTTTCACCTTGCTAGTATGTTTTTAAATAGCTTTTCACAAAAATCCGAATTTTGGAAAAATTCATTTCTTGCATGTTTCCTTTGAGAAAACTTGTTTAATGCATCAAAATTCAAAGCTTTACTATATCTATTACTTAAGGACTTCATTTAACACATAAAATATGCAATTTGAGGTTGAATACTAGGTGTTTATATAGGCATCATCTCAAATTACGAATTTAACAAATTGAACACTAACTCAAAATTTTCCATCTTAATTCCACTACTTGTTTTACACATTACTCATGTCTAAACTCATTTCAACTTGTAAAAATCATTACTTAGAGATACCTATTACTTATACCTTTCATTTTTCATGTAAAATATGAGTTTCAAAGTGGTTTCAAGGGTTTTTAAAATAGGTCTTGAAGTTCATCCGAATTTTCCCTTAACATTTCTAACAAAAACCTTTTCTTTTCAAGTTCCTTGTCTTATATTCATAAAGATCTACCAACTAACACATTTATATATAAGACTAAGCTTTTATGATCATTAATGCATGAAAACATAAAATATTCATATGAACATGAATGCCAAGAAAAACATGAGTGTCTAAACACTAGATCTACAACTTATAGTGCATGAAAATGAGTTTAAAGACATGAACATATATTTTTCATGCAAGATCTCTACTTTTATGTGCATGAACATAATAATACTTCAACAAAAGATCTACTCTTGTGATGGCTTGATATTCATGTATTAGTGTTTCTTATCCCAAGCATTTGCTCATGGGAATTTAAAGCGAAAACACACAAGATAGTCTTGCTATTACAAGATAAGTAGTAATAAACTTAAAAATCATCACTAGGGAAGGCTTTGATGAAGAAATGAAGAAGAAATGAGCTTGTGTGTGTTTGTGAGGGAGGGCTAGGGTTCACGGCAAGATGAAGGAAAATAGAGAGACTTTTCTCTTTTCAAAAATTTTGGAAGAGTGAAAATGAAGAGAGAGAGTGAAAATGAGTTTTATATATTAAGTGAATTAGGGTTTAATTGTATTAAAAGAAGTAAAAATAAAACAAATAGAGGGAAAAAGGGGGAGGGGTGCGCAGATATAATGGAGGAGAGAGGGGGAGTGAGTTGAAATTTGTTAAATTTGAAATTTAAGTAATAAAATGTAATAAATGTAATAATTAAGTAGGAAACAAAATTTTCTTAGAAAATAAAATATAATGAGTAGTTGTAAGGATGTAAGAATAGGGTATGGGTAGTGTGTAGTGTAGGTTGTACTTGTGAATAGTGGTAAATAGTAGGCAAGACATCTACTTTATTGGTAGTAAAGAAAATACGAGAAAAAGGCTACAACTGTAATAGGGTATGGGTAGTGTGTAGTGTAGGTTGTACTTGTGAATAGTGGTAAATAGTAGACAAGACATCTACTTTACCGGTAGTAAAGAAAATACGGGAAAAATGCTACAACTGTAATTTTTATAGCCTGGAAAATTATAAAATTTATATTTTTGAAATCCTTATAAAATTTTGGTTCTAATGAATATTTCGGAATATTTTTCTGAGTTTCTAGTCCCGGGCTCATTTTTCCGTAATGGGGCTCAGGAAGGCTCGGAATAGAAAATTTTTCGAAATTAAAACTTTCTAAGGTTTAAAATATACTTTAAAACAATAATTCACATTAATTTATTTTAGAAAAATTCTTTTGTTATGAAACCGAAGGAAAGCCAGATTTAGGGTTTCTAAGCTTCTCTCACTAAGCTTGAACTAGATCGATTAAGGGTTTTGCTTTTCGGTTCCCGGAGTTTACTTGACTACTAAGAATACTGGGGTTTACAATCGAACTAGAGGGTTGTCCCATGTTGGAAGATCCACTGTCATCCTGATGGACAAATAGACTAAGGTATTCCCTTACATTCATCCTTCGCCTCCTAGTGGGTCGGACTAAAGCCTCTTGGTCGTGCTCTTCACTTTCTTCCTCTCTTTCTATTCCTTGTTCCTCTCTCGGGTTCACTTCTTCCTCTTCATCTCTTGCTTCAGGTTCATCCACTTGGTTTTCCACTATCTCAGGTTCTCTCCTAAGTCTCTCATCCACATTCTCTACTTCCATGGGCTCAGGAGCCACGGGTTCAAGGACTGCCACATCAAGCACAGGAGGACGT
The DNA here is from genome assembly GCA_024138025.1 of Combretum micranthum. NCBI lineage: Eukaryota > Viridiplantae > Streptophyta > Magnoliopsida > Myrtales > Combretaceae > Combretum > Combretum micranthum. Next base: position 401,252 of record JAMXBD010000572.1, read on the forward strand.
TTAACTTCAATGTAAATGTCCCTCCATAACAGGGGATCTATCTTAGGCTCTACCTTCCCACTATCAGGAATCTCCAAAACTTGGTTAAAATCCCATACGACCTGATTGTGTTTCGGATCCACTTCTCCTTCCGGCTCTATGGGTGGGGTAGGGGTTCTGGGCACTACATTCTCTTCCCAATTAGGATCCTCCTCGGGGTCCTCTTCTTCCTCCTCTTCCTCCACCTCTTCCTCAGCCTCAATACCCACTTCTAGCACAGGTGCATTATTTAATTGCATGCCTATATCTCCAGCTGGTGGGGGTGGGATGATTACATGCGGTGGGATAATATCTAAATAAACTGCATGCCATACAATGTGATTCCACGCATCAATTATGTTCCAATCGTGGTGGTCAGACAGGTTATCATGAGCATAAACATATAAGGGACCTAGAGTGATCCATACCCTAAAGTCTGGAGGGGTCGGGTTTCCCTCATTCTTCAAAATAAAAGTAGCTTCTTAGTCATGGGCTCGTGCCCATATTCTACCATGATTCGTTCTAAGGTATAGATTGGCTCCAATTTGGTCCAATTTCTCCTCCTCATAGGATCATGTCTCAACTGATCGATCACAACGGCCCATCTCGTATACCTTAATCCTTCCCTCCACAATCTGAACATTTCCCCTATAGTTCGGAGATTCCTTGCTAATGCAAAATCCTCACATAACTCTCTCAGCCTTAATCGATATTCTACAAGGGTCTCATCAATCCTTTTTATAAAATTTCTAGTTCATTCCCGAGTCTCACCCAAGGAGACCTATAACAAGAGAAGACTCCTAATTAGACTATCAGAAAAAGATATCTTCCATTCCATTTTAACCTATTAGTTAACTTCTAGGTTCAATTTCTTTTAATTCTATTGTCTTGTTTTATAACCTAGTTTGGAAACCTTTCCTTTGTTTTAGGTTTATACTTTGATAAAACACATTTACTGTCACGCCCCAGAGGGGTATTCTAAATGTAACAATTCGCTACATGCCATATAAGACTCTCTAATTACTATCCGAGTCCTTCAGGAGTCTTGTATAGATGTAAGGCGTCCCTTTATAACAATAGAATACTCTATTCAATGGAGTTAAGAAGTTTAATGCGACATTCCATAGCCTTAGATAATAAATCAAAACACATACATAAAAGTTATAAAGTCTAAGGGGCATTCCCCCACTAAAGAATATTAAAGGTCCATTACAGTCATCCAGAGTCTTTTCGGTTTCCTGTGGAAATCTAAGCAAAACTGAATACAACTTCTAAAGGAAACGCCTAGCTCCTGTACCTGAGCTGTAGCCTGCCTTGGCCTAAGCCAAATGAACTCGTGTTGCAACAAGTAAAAACTATAGGGGCGTAAGCTACACTAGCTTAGTGAGTGAAAACTTCCATATCGCAATTAAAACATAACATTCAAGCAAGTGATTAATCAATCAAATGAAATGCGTCAAACATGTGAATTCAACAAACATATGACCAGCCAGAAATCATATATGGATGGACTTGCGCCCTCTATCCCGGGTTAGCAGAGATTAACGAATCCTGTGGTACGACGTTTTTAGGCTCACGATCAACCAACTCATATATTCGTTTTATGGATCACAATTAACCAACATATATTCGTTTTATGGATCACGATTAACCAACTATATTCGTTTTGTGGATCATAAAAAACCAACAAATGCTAATGCTCCATCCTCATCGTGATATGAATGAGTTCAAGTTTATCTTTGATGTTTGATAATTAATTAGTGAGTGAAAACTTCCATATCGCAATTAAAACATAACATTCAAGCAAGTGATTAATCAATCAAATGAAATGCGTCAAACATGTGAATTCAACAAACATATGACCAGCCAGAAATCATATATGGATAGACTTGTGCCTCTATCCGGGTTAGCAGATTAACGAATCCTGTGGTATGACGTTTTTTAGGCTCACGATCAACCAACTCATATATTCGTTTTATGGATCACAATTAACCAACATATATTCGTTTTATGGATCACGATTAACCAACTATATTCGTTTTGTGGATCACAAAAAACCAACAAATGCTAATGCTCCATCCTCATCGTGATATGAATGAGTTCAAGTTTATCTTTGATGTTTGATAATTAATTATACCAATTCTTTTAAGTGATCAAGCAATACTTGCAGACAATCAATTCTAGCTCATCTCTATACAAGCAAAGAATTATCACCCGGCTTCGATATTCTTAATTTCAACTTCACATAACAATAGCAGAGCAATACAATTCCCAAATAACCCCATCATGCATATTCATTTTTGTCTTTGCTAAGTGACTAGTGCAGCTATCATTACAATCGCAAGCAATAATTGAAATTGGAAGTGATACTAACTCGGCCATGGTACGCTGGTCTCTTAGTAGTAATAATCGGGTGGTAGGGACTCGTCGGTCTCGGGATCACCTACCAAATAAGAATATCCTAATGAGAACTTCATCACTTAACTAGTTCAAACTATGTATCAAAACTAAACAAAATCGTGATTCTCGTTATTGGCTGAAGTTCCAACTACCATAACTTGGTCATTTTAACTCGGAATTTCGCAAATTTTATATCGATTTCTATCTACTTCGAAAGATCTATCTATTTCTAATATTATTTTCAAGTTTTGAAAACATTTAGTTTATGGAAAAGAGGGATCAGATCTGATCAGTAACCTCTTCCATTTCTGAAAAATTGTTTTGCACTTGCTTAAAATGTATCTAGTTGATGATTCAAGTATATATAAAATATGAATGAGTTCCTAACATGAATGACATGTGATGAGTCCAATGCATGCATGATCTTGGTGATTTTTTTTTTTTTATAATGAAACCTTGAGAACTCCTAAATCTTACAAGACTCCAATAACAACCACTTCTTGAAAATCCAATTTTCCAATTTGATATCCCACTAGTGTTTTGGAATTTCGTTCTTATAATTTCCTTGTTATCCAAATAAAAATGAGTCTTCATCATCTATACTATCTAAGACCTTCATTTCAACATAAAAATTTACATTTGTCACTTTGCAAATATGCTTTTAGATAGGCTTTTCTCAAAAATCCGAATTTTAGAAAATTCACTTTTTGAATAATTCCTTTGAGAAAATTTGTGTAATGCATCAAAATTTATGGCTTTACTATATCTACTACCTAAGGACTTCATTTAACACATAAAACATTCATTTTGAGCTTGAATACTAGGTGTTTACATAGGCATCATCCAAAGTTACGAATTTTACAAGTTGAACATTAACTCAAAATTTTCCATCTTGATTCCACTACTTGTTTTACACATTATTTTACACATTACTCATATCCAAACTCATTTCAACTTATAAAGATCATTACATAATGATACCTATTACTTATACCCTTCATTTTTCATATAAAATATGAGTTTCAGGGTGGTTACAAGGTTTTTTAAAATAGGTCTTGAAAATCATACGAATTTCCTTTTGAACATTTCTAACAAAAACCTTTTCTTTTTGAGTTCTTTGTTTTATCTTCATAAAGATCTACCAACTATCACATTTATATATACAAGACTAAACCTTTATGAACATTAATGCATGAAGACACAAAATATCCATATGAACATGAATGTCAAGTATTACATGAGTGTCTAAATGCTAGATCTACTACTTATAGTTTATGAAAATGAGTTTAAAGGCATGAACATATATTTTTCATGCAATATCTCTACTTTTATATGCATGAACATAAATATACTTCAACAAAAACTCATTAAACACAAGATCTACTCTTGTGATGGCTTGATATTCGTGTATTAGTGTTTTCTTATCCCTAGCATTTGCTCATGAGGATTTAAAGTGAAAACACACAAGAATAGTCTTGCCATTACAAGATTAAGTAGTAATAAACTTAAAAATCATCACCTAGGAAAGGCTTTGATGAAGAAATGAAGAAGAAAAGAGCTTGTTGTGTGTGTGTGGGGTGGGGTTGAAGTCCATGGCAAGGAGGAGAGAAAAGAGAGTTTTTGCTTTGTTAAAATTTTTGAAAGAGTTGAAATGAAGAGAGAATGAAAATGAGTATATACATTAAGTAAATTAGGATTTATTTGTATTATTATAGAAGAAAAATTAAACAAATAGAGGGAAAAATTGGGGAGGGTGTGCCGGCGATCATGTGAGGAAGAGAGAGAGTGAATTGATTTTATTTGAATTTGTAATTTATGTAATAAAATATAATAAATGTAATAATTTAGTAAGAAACAAAAATTTCTTGGAAAAGAAATAGAATGAGTAGTTGTAAGGATGTAAGACTAGAGCATGGATAGTGAGTAGTGTAGGTTGTACTTGTGAATAGTGGTAAATAATAGACAAGACATCACTTTACCGGTAATAAAGAAAATGCGGGAAAAAGGTTATAAGGGTAATTTTTATAGTCCAAAAAATTATAAAATTTATATTTTTGAAATCCTTATAAAATTTCGGTTCTAATGAATATTCCGGAATATTTTTCTAAGTTTCTAGTCCCTGGGCTCGCTTTTCCGTAATGGAGCTCGAGAAGACCCGGAATAGAAATTTTTCTAAAATTAAAACTTACTAAGGTTTGAAATATACTTTAAAACAATAATTCACATTAATTTGTTTTATAAAACTTCTTTTGATATGAAATCGAAGGAAAACTGGATCTAGGATTTCAAGGTCCTCCCATTAAGCTTGAACTAAACCGATTTAGGGTTTTGGTTTTCCGGTTTCCGAAGTTTACTTGACTATTAGGAAAACCGAGGTTTACATTTACTCTTATAAAAATCAAGTCTTTATTATATCTATTCCATAAGGTTTCTATTTTTCTATTAAAATCCTCATTTTGATATTTAGAAATAGGTGTTTAAATGGAGATCATTTTTAGATCCGAATTTTGAAAAATTGTTTTTGAGATTATTTCTTGTGAAAAATGTTAGTGATTGTGCCCTAAGTCAATTACTAAGTATTGTTATTTCATGTACTAGAGGCCAATCACAGTTAGTGATTTATTTTTAAAAATCCAATGGGAAGAATAAATAAATTATTATTATGAATAATAATTTATTATCACTACCAACCCTAGTAAGATTAGGGGCATTATTGTCAGTGCAAAATATTGACATTATATAAATAGGTGTGATAGTGTCTCATTAAGGTTAAGACTTTCACTGTCACATTAGACGACAGAGAAACTCTGTAACCCTAAAAGAGAGAGAAAAACTCAGATCTTCCTCATCAATCTAGAAAGGTTCTAGATTGCGCTAGCATGCAAGAATTGATTCCTTTTGGGTGGCTTGTTCATGTGGATTACGTAGAGGGCACAACGAAATCGTGGTGTCTTGTAGATCCGGATCGCAAGAGTTTGATTTCAAATCTCTGGATACAAAATTGCAAGGTAAATCAAGAATTTATTCCTCTTGTTATCAAATTTAATCAAAGCACATGGATTCCGTTTTAGGGTTTTTAATTTTCCACTACAAATTTTTATGAAAATTCGTATAAAAACCCTACAGTCGTACCAGAACCGCTTGTGTTTTTTATTAGATTGAAATCTGATTTATGATTTGCATGTGATGCTATGAAATTTGAATTTTTGAAATTCGATTTTATACATGTTAATTGTGAAATTAATTTCAGTTTATGAAGAATTAAATCAATACAAATATGGATTTGCAATTTTATTATAGCACCTTGCTTTGAGGAATTGATTAGATTGGTGTAATTTGATTACAATAGATTTTTAGGATTTTTTTTAAAGTGTGTTTTTGCAGTTTTCGTATATGATACAAATTGCTATTAAATAAAGTAGATTAGATATGCTGTTACGCAATCTGAGTTAGGCATCTTTGTTTCGCTCTGGATAATTTAGTCATGAAATTTGGTGTCTAGATCACACATGAATTAGATGTGCGTTTTTCTTTTTTTTTTTTAATAAAAACGAACTAATAGATCGGATCTATTATACACGTCTGAATCGATGCGGCCATGTGTTGGACGTTTTATTTTAATTCGATATGCAGTTTATGCCGTTGTAATTCACGGACGAGAATTGAAAAGCGTCTATTTGCATGTCTTATAATTTTGGATTGGATTCAAACTATGCGCTTAGACCTGCAGAATTAGACGTCTATTTTTTAGAATTAAAAAAAAATTGAACAATCAACTTATTGTGCGGTCATGAATTGTGTCGTATTTGTTGGCGCGTCAGTTTTGATTGAAGAACAGATTTGGATCTGTTTGATCATTTGTATGCATTCGTTTTCAATAAAACAAATTGGATGACAACGCGTCTGAATTGGATCTGTACGTGGTCAACGTGTATGACTTTGTGCTTAACTATATCTAATTTTGCATATTGGATCTGTTCATCTCGAATTGTTAATTTAAATTTTTAAAAAAATGTGGTTATTCTTGGGGTCTTTTACATATATGATATGGTTCAATTGTTGAGCAGATATGGGTTATTTAAAAAAAAAAAAAAACTGTTCAATCGTTGAACAGTTTATGAGTTTTAAGAAAGGATTTTCATGAATGTTTTAGAAACAATTTTTAAGGGTTTTGAAAAAGGAATTTTAATTTTTCAAAAGGTTTTCCCTTATCCAGATTCAATTTTTAGCGGGACCACCGCAAGGGGACTCTGTCCCGTTGACCCCTATAAGGGGGCGTTGCCCCCTTGACCCCCACAAGGGGACGCTATCCCCTTGACCCCTGCAAGGTGTATGACAACCTTCCATAATAAAATAATAGTTAACATAATATGTACTTATGAAATGTTGTATATTATGTGTATGACTATTATATATGCTTATGTTATGTAATATGGTGCATAGCATGCCCTAAGACCTATGTGATTGGCAGGTTCTATTCCTTTTTTTATGGGTTGTGATTTCATATATACCTACGTGTCGTTTTTGTTTTATTGTAAATAGTTGTAGGACTTTTTGTATCTTTTTATTATTGTAATAAAATACATGAAGATGTAATGAAGACCTTCCTTAATCCATGATGATGGAGAAGTAAGGATCAAGACGAAGATACAAGAAAGTTTTCAACTCATGACCATAAAAGATGGTTTTCACCTTAGGATTGGACCATTGATCTTCATATTGGCTTATGAAGATCAATATAGATTAAAGGGCCATGCTATGACACATTTTCTTTTATATAAGCATGATGTATCATGTGAGATGATATTTGTATATGTATGTGATACTATATTTACCATTTTGTATGTTTAATATCCATCATACATGATGATAAAATGGAATATTAAATAATTAAAATCCCTCAATAATTTTAAGTTGAATGCCACCCATAACTAAACACCTGTCAAGACTTCGATCACCATAATGTAGGTCTGCCAAAGTAGAGTGCATTAGGTTATCATAGTAAGGCAGGATGAGTAATAGTGCTACTCATGAGTTTAATATGGTTAGACTTAATTAGGCTATCAAAATGGTTTTAGGCCTAAGGCATTAGATGGAATTTAAATATGCAGTGGCATATGATGTCAAAAATTCCATAAACAATCTAAGAATTACATGTGATGTAATTGGTAAAGAGTTACCTACCTAAACAACTTAATTTTAAGTGTCATGCCAAAGCTGACTTAGAGTTAAGTGAAATATGGATCTTAGCCCACTAAAATGCAATAATTAAATATGAAGTACATTAATAAAGAGGGTTATTGATTTTAGTGGGAGTTTTAATTTTATGCCTCAATTATATGTATTAAAAACTTTGCATATCTAATTGTAGATCAATGGCTACAAACAACACATCAAATATATCATTGCGATCTATTCTTGAGAAGGACAAGCTGGTTGGAACCAATTTTCTTGATTGGTTCAGAAACTTGAGAATTGTTCTCAAGCACGAAAAGAAACTTTATGTCCTTGATGAGCCCATTCCTGAGGAACCTCCCGCTAATGCTCCAAGAGCTGAAAAGGATGCTTATAGGAAGCATTCTGATCACTCTTTGGAAGTAGGATGCCTAATGCTTGCAACCATGAGTCCAGAACTTAAGGGTCTGGAAAACATGGAGGCTTATGAGATGATCCTTCATCTTAAGGAAATGTTTAGCAGCAAGCTAGGCATGAGAGGTATGAGACTACCCAAGCCTTACATTCTTGTAAGATGGTGGAAGGAGGTTCAGTGAGTGCCCATGTCCTAAAGATGAAAGGCTATATTGATCATCTTGATAGGCTTGGTTTTCCAATAAGTCAGGAATTTGCTACTGATTTGATCCTAAATTCACTGACAGATAGTTATGACCAGTTTGTCATGAACTATACAATGAATAATATGGACAAAACAATCTCTGAATTGCATTCGATGCTCAAGACTGCTGAGGTCAATATCATAAAGAAGAAACCCAGCAATGTCTTGATGGTTCAGAAAGGAAAAGGCATGAAGAAGAAAGGTAAAGGCAATGCTAAGGCTAAGAAAAGTTCAAAGCCTAAGCCCAAGCCTAAACCAAAGGCAAAGCCTCCTAAGGAAGGAGTTTGCTTTCACTGCAATGAACCAGGTCATTGGAAGAGAAACTGCAAACTCTATTTGGAAGATTTAAAGAAGAAGAAGAGTAGTGAGACTACTGCTTCAGGTATTTATGTTATAGAAATAAATTTATCTATTTCTACTTCTTGGGTATTAGATACCGATGTGGATCTCACATTTGTACAAATGTGCAGGGTCTCAGTAGGAGTAGAGATCTAAAGAAGGGCGAAGTCGACCTACAAGTTGGAAATGGAGCAAAAGTTGCTGCTCTAACTGTTGGGACTTATGAATTGATTTTGCCAGTGGGCTTTTGTTATGTTGAACAATTGCTTTTATGTTCCTACTTTGAGTAATTTATTTCTGTTTCTTGTTTAGACAATGAAGGTTTCTCTTTTATTATTAAGAATAATAAATGTTCTATTTATAATAAAGACATGTTTTATGCAAATGCTGATTTACATGACGGTCTTTATGTTCTGAATCTGAAACCTGATAACAAAACTATCTATAACATAAATACAAAATCAGCTTAGTAAGACCATTAAGGTACTTCGATTAGATTGAGGTAGCGAATATCTAAGCCAAGAATTTAATGACCATCTTAGAAATTGTGGAATAGTTTCACAATTAACTTCACCTGAAACACCACAGTGGAATGGTGTATCAGAAAGGAGAAATAGAACCTTACTAGATATGGTTCGATCTATGATGAGTCAAACAGATCTTCTTCGATCCTTTTGGGGCCATGCCCTAGAAACAGCTGCATTCACGTTAAATCGTGTTCCTTCTAAGGTGGTAGAAAAGACACCATATGAGATATGGACAGGGAAAAGGCCTAGTCTGTCTTTCCTCAAGATTTGGGGCTGTGAGGCTTATGTGAGACATCAAGCCTCAAACAAATTAGGACCCAAATAAGATAAATGCCCTTTTGTGGGATATCCAAAAGAAACCAAAGGATACTACTTTTATAATCCCTCTGAAAATAAAGCGTTTGTTGCTCGGAATGGTATTTTCTTAGAAAAAGAGTTTATCTGTGGAAGAACTAGTGGGAGTAAAGTAAATCTTGAAGAAGTTCAAGATCCACAAAATAGTGTAATACCGTCATTGGAAAGTCAACAAGGCACACAGTTACCTATTGACCCTCCATAAGTAACACAAGATCCACGCAGTTCCAATAGGGTATGACATCAACCTGAGAGATATGGATTTCTCATAACAGATAGTCGTTATGTGTTGCTCATAGATCAAGATGAGCCTACTACCTATCAAGACGCCATAATGGGTCCAAATTCCGAGAAATGGTTAGATGCCATGAAATCTAAATTGCAATCCATGCACGACAATCAAGTATGGACTTTGGTTGATCCACCTGAAGGTACTAAGACCATTGGGTGTAAGTGGGTTTTCAAAAAGAAGACTGATATAGATGGCAAAATGCATACCTTTAAAGCACGACTAGTGGCAAAGGGCTTCAAGCAAACTCATGGTATAGACTATGATGAAACCTTTTCACCAGTTGCTATGCTCAAATCCATCAGAATTCTCATTGCCATTGCTGCGTATTATGATTACGAGATATGGCAGATGGATGTCAAAACAGCGTTTCTTAATGGAAACCTACTTGAGGATGTGTATATGACACAACCTGAGGGTTTTGTTCATCCTAAAATCCTGAAAGGTTTGCAAGCTTCAAAGATCCATTTATGGATTGAAGCAAGCATCTCGGAGTTGGAATCTTCGTTTTGATGAAGCAGTCAAAGAGTTTGGATTCATTAAAAACGAAGATGAACCTTGTGTTTACAAGAAAATTAGTGGGAGTACAATTGTCTTTCTAGTGCTATATGTAGATGACATATTACTCATTGGAAACGACATTCCTACCTTGCAGAAGGTCAAGTCTTGGTTAGGAAAGTGTTTCTCAATGAAAGACTTAGGTGAGGCTGCCTATATTTTAGCATTAAGATCTATAGGGATAGATCTAGAAAAATCATTGGCCTAAGTCAGAGTGCTATATAGACAAAGTACTGAATAGGTTCAGTATGCAAGATTCAAAAAGGATTCTTGCCAATGTCGCATGGTATAAATCTCACAAGATTCAATGTCTTATGACAAAAGATGAGCGAGATCGCATGAGTAAGATTCCTTATGCTTCAGCTATTGGATCAATCATGTATGCCATGTTGTGCACTCGACCAGATGTGTCATATGCATTGAGCATAACCAGTAGATACCAATTAGATCTCGGTGAACCTCACTGGACAGAGTCAAGAATATTCTTAAGTACTTAAGAAGAACTAAAGATGTATTCTTGATATATGGAGGATTGGAAGACGAGCTAGTTGTAAATGGTTACACAGATGCAAGTTTCCAATCTGACAAGGATGATTTTAGATCGCAATCTGGATATTGTCATTTATATATATATATATATATATAAACATAGGCATTTCTTTTGTATTGTTTGCATATTTACTTTATAATAGAAATCCATAAATAAGTTATTATTCTAAATGTTCCTAGATGCTCATTATTATAAGAATGATAATGAATTAAATCTAGTATGAGTTTTTATTTGGTAAACATGGGATGCCTATTTGTATAGTGATACAAATGAAACTCGTAGGCACATATTAGATGACTGTGTGCTGAACTGACCCACTATGAGATCACTACATGGAATATTGTCATAAGTGATTTTATAATAACTATGTCAACGTATCCTTAGACCTGAAATCACCATAGGTTCCAACATGAGAAACGTTATATTACAACTCAATCAAACGTTGTCTTTAACCGAATAATTATAAAGGTTAGGTTTGGGCATAATGTATATCATGTAGAGGAAGTTGAGTGATTAAGATGGGATTTATCCCTCTCATTATGAGAGAGATATCTCTGGGCCCCTCGATAAGGGAGACTGACAAATGCATGCCCGTGCTCAAATGAATTGATAAGTGTTATCAATTTCATTTGTTTTATCAGTTCACTTAGAGATCGAGAAATAACAAGATTGAATGATATAAGAATGACACTGTACATGTCTTATATTTGATCTAGATATTGCGAGATAAAAGGATGATGACATAAGTTATAGAACAAGTAAAATCGGATCACCGATCTTCATTTGATTTGGGTAAACATAATGTCTTGCTAGAGGCCGCTTATGTTTTGTTTACTGAAAAATGGTTTTTAAGTTAACTGCCAATATCAAATGAACCTACAGGGTCACACACAAAAGAATAAGCAAAAAGGGATTATGGATTTTAGATATATGTGTGATTTGGCCTAGTGCAAGTGAGAGATTGTTAGTGATTGTACCCTAGGCCAATTACTAAGTATTGTTATTTCATGTACTAGAGGCCAATCACCAGTTAGTAATTTATTTTTAAAAATTCAATGGGAAGAATAAATAAATTATTATTATGAATAATAATTTACTATCACTACCAACCCTAGTAAGATTAGGGGCATTATTGTCAGTGCAAAATACTGACATTATAAATAGATGTGATAGTGTCTCATTAGGGTTAAGATTTTTACTGTCACATTAGACGGCAGAGAAACTCTGTAACCCTAAAAGAGAGAGAAAAACTCAGATCTTCCTCATCAATCTAGAAAGGTTCTAGATTGCGCTAGCACGCAAGAATTGATTCCTTTTGGGTAGCTTGTTCGTGTGGACTACGTAGAGGGCACAACGAAATCATGGTGTCTTGTAGATCCGGATTGCAAGAGTTTGATTTCAAATCTCTGGATACGAAATTGCAAGGTAAATCAAGAATTTATTCCTCTTGTTATCAAATTTAATCAAAGCACATGGATTCCGGTTTTAGGATTTTTAATTTTCCGCTACAAATTTTTTATGAAAATTCGTATAAAAACCCTACAGTTTATATTAGGGATCGGATAGATGAATGGTCTCATGTTCGGATTTTGAATCAAATGATTATTGAATTTCTTTTTTTTTTGAAGAATCTCTTATGAAATCTCGTGATAGATATTGTTTAGGGTTCGCTTTCAACTTAGGTCAGCTTTCAGGGTTTCAATTCGGTATTTTAAAACCATTTTCTAAGAATTATGAAAAATTCAGGGTTCACATAAGTGGTTAACGTACAATAAGGAAATCCTCAATATTTTCCTAAACACCATAGTATTGGATCCTTATTGTAAGAGTGAATGGATCAGTGAGTATTTTAAATTATATAATGATTATATTCATAAGTTCTTAGATACTCAATATGCATACACCTTGTCAGCGTTTTATATTATAGCAAATGTGATTCAACTTATAAAGGATATGTATACTTCCTTTACATTATTCACCTACAATTATGAAGTTGTCATGAGCCCTTCTCCTCCTCCTCCTCCTCCTTCCACTTCCACCTCATGGATAGGTATTGCCAATGGTACAGCACTTGAGGACCACATGATGACTCAAAGGTTGAAAAACATAGGGCTGGTAGTGTGATGGTTCTATACAGAGCTTAATAATTACTTGACAATCACATTTGAGGTTGACAATAGGGTGGAAGTACGAGACTTCAACATTATGGATTGATGGAGCAGGCACACGAAGACATAACCCATCTCGTGTCCTACATGGTAAGAGCGGCTAGGCAAGCATTTAATATGCAGATATTAGTTAATAGGATCGGACGGTGTTTATGACAATGATAAATATTGAAGCGCTTACACGAACAAGGCGCAGAGCATTTGCAGGAACTGAGTAGCTCAGAAAACGAGAAGGAAGGTTATTATAGTGATTTTACCTAGGGCTGTGCAAATGAACCGATCGAATCATGAACTGAACTAGATCTGATCGGATAAAAAGAAATTTAGATTCTTTTTTTAAACGGTTCAGTTCGCAGTTTGGTTCTATAAAGAGCAAATGGTTCACGGTTTGGTTTGCGACCATGAACAAAACCAAACCGTTTTATATATTTAAAAAATTAAAGATAGTATTTTTACTTTTAATTGTTTTATTAATGATACATATCTAAATCATAAATTTTAAAACAATTATTTTTTTAAAAAAATTAATTGTTTTTGAAATTTGTTACTTAGATATATGTTATTCATTAGAATAAAATTAGATTTTTCATAATAAGTTTTAATTATTATGTTGTCTACAAATAAGATAGATTTTAGATTTTAGCCTCTAGTACTCTAACTCCTGCATATTTCTTTTCCATTTGTCTTACTAATTAATCTACTTCTATTATTTAGTCACTTATTAATTTATATAATTGGTAATATATGTTGGTTAGAAGCATACAACGAATTAAATTTTATGTCTTATATTGGGATAAAGTCTAGTAGACCATTATCGTTCAAGATAATTAAAAAAAAATGAACTAGCCACAATTATGATTTTATAATGAATAAAATCCCTTCTTTCTTATAAGTTTTACATGTTTATTTGGTAAATGATTAATTTAAAATATTAGTATTTATATTTGCATTAATGATAAGAAATATCTAATGAAAATTTTTCGATAGAATATATTTTTTATTTTATGAATAAAAACTGTTCGAATCGCAAACTGAATCGTACTAAACCGTTTTTTTACGGTTCAAAAAAATACCGAACCGAATTGTATGGCTAGGTTTGAATTTAAAAGAAAAATCGAACCATAAAATATGGTACGATTCGATTCGAGATACAAACTGAACCAAACCGTACCGTGCACACCTATAATTTCAACTAGTTTGGGAAAATACAACGAGCTCTATACTGAAAAAACCCATGAGTAAACCCAAATTTCTGTATTAAAAAAGAATGTTTGGTGATGTAGAAAATCATCTTTTCTTAAAGAATGGAAGCTTTTAATTAGCAAATTGAACATCTATTACATTTATCCTTTTTTTAGATGAACCTGACACAATTTAGATACGTCAAGATTTTCGAAAATGTAATTGAATGGTTAAAAATGTAAGCATTGATTAATTTTTCAAAATAAAATTAGCCCATATACCGAAGATAAAAGTAATAAATATGTTAACGGAAAGAAAAAAATTAACTTTTTAATGTAAATTCCCAATGAAGTCAGTATATTGCCGGCCTTTTTACTGCATTCCGCTAAAATATCGTGGGTGAAAGATTTAAAAGTTTTAGGCATTTTTAGAAATAAAAATTTTATTTTAGTACAATTATATTATATTAAAAAAATTTAAATATCGCCAATAAAACTTATCCTGTATGGACATAAATAAATCCCTTAACATTTTGAGGTCTCAGTATATTCTTTTAAAGATGAAAAGTTAATTGTATTGTGCACATAAAGGGCAAAAAAAAAAAAAAATTGCATTTACGTTTGAATAATATGCAATAAACGATAATAATATTTAAAAAAAATTAAAAACTTGTAGCCAGCTTATCTTTTATCACATGAAGGATAAGTCAAAAGTTGCTTGGAATATTAATCACATGGCTACTGACTTTCCAACGACACGTGTTTCTACACATGAATTGAAGGGAAGACGAACCAAATAGTCAAACCACGTGCACAGCCTAACTCCGCCGCGAAATCGACGCGAGTGTTGTCTTTTACTACGTCGTAAATGGCTTTGTCATTTATGCTTGTCGCATAGTCGGCTTTTTGCTGGCCGATTACGACATAGGATGATGTTCGTGCATATCTGTTTGATTCGGGTTTTGGCTTTAGCCAAACTCAATTATGTGATGCAATTTTATCCTTCTGTCGGTCGAAATCAAATCGCTCGGCTTGGATAGGAGGTTATTCCACACTTCACAGAAAGTTTATCCTTCTATCGATCGAAATCAAATCGTTTGGTTTGGATAGGAAGTTGTTCCACGCATCACAAAGTTTATCGTTCTATCGGTCTAGATTTATTGATTCAGATTTTGTCCACTCTCAAAAAGGAAGAAGCCGTGATGTTTTTGGGTCGAAGACCTCATGATTAGATTAGCCTACTGTAACTCTCCTTAAATTTTATTAGCTTATTGTTCGTTGTTCTTTTGCCTTGCAGATGGATTAGGCTTTAAATCTTCAATTCTATCAGAAATTGCAGCCATAACGATTATTATCCAAGTTTTTTACACCGTAAAAGACAAAGCTCTGATGGCGGCACAATAATGCACAATAACTGAAGTCACAATCCAGAAAATCATAAGAACTTGATCGGTAAAATTTTGGAGAATTTTTCTTTTAATTTATTTGTGAAAAGGGTTTGAGCTACTAACTGAGCCGTACCAAACTGTTTTTTTTTTTTTTTTCAATTCAAAGGTGAATCATATTGTGCACACACCTACTCGCCCTTAATACATGATGTTTTGCTTGTCTTTTTGTTCAAGCTATATCCTTATAATCTATGGATATAGATACAAGCATCCTTGTATGAATGTTAGACATTTGTTTCAATTTTAGGATCTTGTGTTTATATAATAATTTGATATTTTTTATTTGTGTGAAATAATTTCCCCTGTTGAAATTTCTCTTTATAATTTTGGTATAAAATTACATGTTATATGTGATCGTTTGCACCAGTACTTTAACTGCCATTCTACCCATCTATAGTGCTTCCATAGAACGATGTACTTTTTATATAGTTTAATAAATGCATATATGGAATCATGAATGCGATAGATTCAAGTAATATTTTAATTTGTTCGTTTCAAATGATTGCAATTTCACTGTAATATAACTATCACCAATTACTTAACAATCAATAAGTTTATTTTTTAAACAATAAAGCTTATTATTTTATAGCTACCTCTTGTGAAAAGATTCCTCACGAAATGCTTCTCACAAAGGTATCTTTTTAGCCTTTCAAATTAGGTCTAACAAATAAAGCTTATCTCGATACTATTTTAGGGGAAAAAGAAAAATAAATTCTAAGATTTGCCTTTTTCAAGAATTCAAAGGTCTACTTCAAGTGCACGTGCTCTCAGCACATCTGGCGTAATTCATTCTTATTATGGGAGATCCGATTCCCAGAGATGCTTGTGCATGCAAAATCTCTTGACTAGTGCTCTTCCACTAGCTAGCTACACATTCTTTCAAGGGCGAAAAGCAATGCAAACTTAATAAATCCAGAAATCTATGCTAATTGTCTATCATACATCCATATATAGTAAACGATTTCGGATAGGAATTAGCTTGGTGGAGTCCTATATGTTGGAATTCATTTCAGATGAATTTTAATATGCAATTCAAGGTATTATTTTACTTAACGCGAGCAGCTTGCAATGCTTGTTGTCGTATATATTTCTTTAATAGCATAAGTATTGCAACACGTCATCTCTACCTTCAGCCATCTCTTACGTCATATGCAAAATACACATAGTGAATAGTTATCAATCATATTTTAACATATATTCATAAATTATAGATAGTAGTTATTTAAGAAACCATCCATTTTTTTGCCACATATTAATATATGTGTAATAGTTACACATTTCATGCATGCATATAAGTGGTGAGTACAACGTCTTGAATATTTATTCCCACCTTTACATGGCAATTGCTAGAAAACTAGGATTTGCTTTGCTTAATGAACCAAGGTAAATTACCAACCACCAAACTAATCAAGAGCCCAGGTCAATGGATTTCTACTTTCATAACATATTATAATCTAAGGATAATGTCACAAATGGTATATGAGTTTTAGTGAAATATGCAATTAAGTATCTAAATTTTAAAATTGATTGAGTTATTACCTGAGAAACTTTAAAATCGATCTATTCAAAGTTCCAGTGTAAAATTGATCAATTTTAAAATTTAAGTATCTAATTGCATATTTTATCAAATTTCAAATACCATTCGTGATATTAACCTTATAATCTATAATATGTTGGTTAGCGACATGCTTCACGGTTGGCTTTGCTGATGCATTTCCGTTTCCGCAGCTGGCTGGGAGACATTATTCTTATTGTTCTTATATTCTCCATAAAAGTATGAAACAAAACCCCATAAAGAAAGAGCAAGGGAGACTCCTTTTTCCGCTTGAAATTTTTCTTTGAAAAATATAACAGCAAGCACCTCCGTCACAGGCAATAGAAATGAAATGATTACCGCTGAGGCTAAAGAAGAGGCAGCGAAGATAACTCCCACAGCTCCTAAGAAGAAGAACTGCCAAATGATCGCACTCCACACCAGCACCAAGTAATATTTAGCTTCTCCCAGGTCAAAATTTTTGGCTTCTCTTGGCATTGCCTGCAACCAAAAAAATTACAGAAGAAATTCAAATTACCTTAGCCTAAGCCCGCTAGCTGCTCAAATTTTGTTCATCAGACAGAATCATACTCATATCACAGATGTTTTATGTCGGAGAAAGTTAGCTACAAGTGCGACGCGTGTATCGTTAGTCAAACTTGGATGGAGTAGGTAATGCACATGCTGCGGGCATTCATCTATGTGTATTATTTATCACGTGTACCAAGCCGTAAAGTGCTCTATATTTTTGTCCTTATATGCGAAATACCATTGACCCGGTTTATACAATTGCTCAGAAGTTTAATTTACCTTCTAAAATATTAGAATATTATACAAATATCAAATAATATTACTTTTAGTGTAAAAAAGAACAAATAGAAAAACAAAAAACAAATTTAATAGAATATGTCGTAATGTATAAATTTTATATAATGATAAATGCCATATTTGATGTTTTAACTATGCCAATTTTTATAATTAACTTTCTCATATTTGAAAGTAATAATTTACACTTACAAAATTTATGAGGTCTTTATAGCACCGTAATTAAGTAGTTAGATACAAAAATAAGTAAAATTCAAGCAGTTAATAGTGACAAGATAAAAAAAATTACTTTTAAAATTTAGATAGTTGTTTTAAAAAATAAGAAAGAAAAAGTAATTAATTATAAAATAAGTAAAGTTAATTACTAACCGTTACATTAACTCTCTTTACATGATATCGAGAAGTGATGTATTGAGAATAGATCCTCCAATTTTACTTTTTCCTAACTTTTCTAAAATTTCGTCTCCTAGGAATGCTGTCACATTTAATCATTGGAAATGATGATATTATATTAATATTATAAGACATTTTATGGATCTAATTAATCTCCATGTACCAGAAAAATTTAAAGAAAGAAAACTTAGAATGTGCAATTCCAATTGTTGAAGAATTTAAGGCAGATTGTTGTTTTCAAACTTTGAAACCATATTATTAGCTGGCTAGAGTTTAGGATAGACAGTCTTAACAAATGTTATTAGAACCGGACTGGGGTTTGATCCTGACAGGCTAGAGGGTTAAGGGTCGAGGTATTGAATCGGGTTCAATCAGAGGTTGATCGGAATCATGAAAAAGTAAAAATATAAGGGATAATTTAATTATAAAATATCAATATATGTGTCATCACTCAATTAAATCTATGTTTGAATCAAATTTATCAATTAATTATTAAATAAATATGATTTAATAATTATATTTTATAAATTTATGAAAAAATATAAATAAATATTTAAATTTCTATTTTTTTATTTTTATTTTTTTCGATCCAGATCAATCTTTCCAGGTTGATCGATTCAATCTGGTTCGACCGTCCAAATCAATCGAATCTATCCGAATCTTATCGGTTCGTTGTAAAAATAAGTTTTAAAAGAAACTCGATCCGACATTAGTGCTAGTTCTGATCGAACCGGATTGAACCGGTCAATCCGAACCGATTTTGACAACCATGATCTTAACCATCAAGATGGCGCTAGTGAAGGCAATTGCTAATAGTGGATATCGACCTGAAATAATATATCAACGCAAACGACTGCCGTTCTAATATCTATGAAATCATCTGTTTTAATCTACTTTATTCATAATCTTGCTCTAATTAAGCGTCATTGCCCGCAACCGGACAAGTTACTACCATCAACCGCCGACATCTTTTATGGCTGAAAACGACAACTGTTCCTACCATGGAGTTTTCTTGAACAAATAAAGGTTGCTTTGGTAAATTTAAATTCTTGAATGCTTTGTTTTCTAGGACTGATATGACATGATGATCATGTACTGAATTTCTGGTTGGGTCCTGGACCTCACGGACACGAAAGGCACGTTTATGAGACACCTATTAAATGAAAACCACATGATTTTCATTCCCTCCCGTTTTTTTTTTTTTTTTTTTCCTGGGATATCTACGCTGTGTTTGGTAAATTTTTTTGTACACGAAAATCGGCGAAAATAAATAAAAAAAAATGAGTGAAAATAAATATTTTATATTTGATAGGTCAAAAAAAAAAAAAAGGGTAAATAAAGTTAATGATTGATTAAAATATCATTTTTTTATCATGATTAAAATGTCTCTTGCTTTGTCTTTTCCTGCTTCACTGTAAAGGGTTTTTAATTAGGATTGTTCATTGAACTGAACAAAATCCAATCGAATCGTAAAATGTGGCTCTTTTATATTTCGATTTGATTTATTGTTCGATTTAGGATGGGCTTAAACGATTATGATTCGGTTTGAGAAGTCGAACCGAACCAAACCGTTTCAATCCGAACTAAACCACTTTACATTAAAAGAAATAAAAAAATAAATAAAAGCAATTTTATTTATTTATAATTCGTGAGCATTACATATTAGGACTTGTATTGCTCTAAGATTAATTCAATAAAATGTAAAATTCTTATCATACAATATATTTACAGAAGCAAGTTTTATACTAGATAACAACATCTACAACCAACAACACTGAGATAATTTAAAACTTCAAAATAATTAGTACAATAAAAATTTAAATGCATTATAAATGAAGAATATTATAAATAAATGTAGAATCAATGCAAAAAAAAAATTATTAGTTAGTGTTATAGATTTATTAAAAATATATGTTGTTTTAAATTCGCATTGGAAAACATTTTTAAAATGGGATAATATAGTCTTTGAAATTTTTAAATATATGACTTGATATAATGATAATTGACTTTAAATTTTTGCGACATTTTTCAATTTAAACATCTTTTCTTTTTACGAATTCAAATGACTATTAATATTATTTATTAGAATAAATCTTTTAAAAGCGGTTCAAACCGCACAGAACCGTATATAAAGAGGTTCGATTCAAAACCCCGAACCGTTAAAAGTGATTCAATTAATTAAGGATTTGAACCAAACCGTTTTGAATACCCTAATTTTAATTATTTCAATTAATTTCCCTTACTTTCTACCCATGGACAGAAATAAAACTAGTTTTAATTTCTGCTCCATTTCACCTACAAAAAATAGCCAAACACACAATGTTCCTCCTACTTCCCTTACCAGCATTTGTTTTTTGGTTGGATTTCCACCCATCCCTAGTCTTCTGATATGCTCTTTTAATAGAATGTCTATTAATCATAACAAAACATAAAAAGAAATTAATAATAGTAGAAAGATATCTTAATAACCGATAGACTAGTGATCCAATGGCACCATTATTGAACTCTCAAGTAAGATGTTTCATATCTGAATTCTTTCTCTCTGTTATAATAATCAATCATTTGAAAATGATACCTAATTTTTTCCTTTTCGTTTTTTGGTGAACCATGGTACCTAAATGTTAACTTCTTATGTGAGCACCACTGCTGTTGCATTTCAATCTTTTCGATTTCTTTTTTTTTTTTTTCATTTACAAATTCATAGTTAAGATAGCATACATTTTTATAATATCTTATGACACCATTAAAAAGTTATTTTCTTCCATGTAATCTGAATCATTAATTATATGTATTAGAATTTTAAAGGCAAAATGCTGGAAATTAAAATAAAAACAAAAGTAGAGGGACCCATTTCCATGTATAAAAGTCTCCCAATTAGAAGATTATTTGCTAGGTTCCTTTGCTAAAAACACTGACCTTTTTAGAGTTCTTAGGAATAGTAATGGGTTTTTTAAAATTTTGCAGCCTCTTTCAAGATTCAAAAAGTAAAGTTATCCAGTTCTTTTAATTTTTTTTTTCATTAAATGCACACGATTCACAAAATTTGAAAAAATATAAAGAAACATATGCAAAAAACAGTTTAAAATAACGTAATAAGATATAACAGAAAAAATGGATCCTTAAAAGTGTTAATGTAGGAATATAGTGAGAGGAAAGAGAGAGAGAGTAGGAAAAGACCTGAAAGTCCTTGTTGATCAACATTCCAACAGTGCAAAAACCAGTAGCAAAAATAGACATCACGAATTGAATCTCCATCACCAATGAAGATGTAATCTCCTGTTTGGCTTTTCTATAAGTCAATTCAATTAAGGGCAATATGAAACCATAAATAACAGCTGCCACAAGCGTCATGATGAATCCTAGAACGTATTCCTTGTTGGTTTCACCATTTGGACGGTCACCGCTAGTATGCAACGCCAACAAACCAGCCCCAATGCTCAGCAAAATCACCGAATTCGTGGAAAAAAAATCGAACTTCTGCTTCACCATGAGAAATGCAAATCCTGCCGTAAAAGCAAGCTGGGTGGCGAGGAGCAAAGACGAAGTCGAAACAGGAAGCCGAGCCACCCCGTAAGCGTAGAGGTAGTTGTCGAGACCAAGTAAGACTCCGATGAACGCAGCGGCCATAAATATGAAAGGTTTCATGAAGAAGAGCTTGGCCCTAGGGCCTTCCTTGGCACGGCGCTGCAAGTAAGCTATGGTAAGAGGAACCAGAATCACAGGGAAACCCGCTGTTTCTAGCCAACTTGGTAGCCATACCCGCTTACCACCATGGATGAAATAGAGCCGCATGATTAACGGACCTCCAGATGTGCCTATAGCTAGCACTATTGCGTTGATGATTAAAAGAAACTTTTTTAGGTTTCTTGATTGATTTTCCTCCATTATATGATTAATTCCGGATGAGATGTTTTTTCTGTTTGTTTCGGAGTTGAGGATAGGTGGAGAGGAAACGGAAGTAGTGGTATATATATAGTTTTCAAGTCGCTTTATAGCCATACATTGGACTAGACAAAAGAGGGTTCGGCTAACAAACAACAGCATGAAGAAACAAATGGTAGGAAGTAGTTAATATTGCGTTTTATCTGACAATCCCAACAATGTTACGTTTCATACAACAATGCATAGAGTTTTAGATATGAAATAAAGGTAGGTCAAGGAAGGTAGAAATATATGCTGTCCCCAAAAAAGTTATATGGATTCTGTTTTCATAATCTAATATTTGTATTATGTTATAAAATGGTAATCATTATTTGATTTATTTTAGAAATTGTATCACTCCATAATATATGGCAAATATTGATTAGAGAGAGTAAGAACCAAATAGCTTTTTAGGTATGATAAATTTTCATTCGGTCATGAGACAGAGTAAAAGAAGAGTAAGTAGGTTTTGTTTGTATTATCTTTTTTCAATATCCACATATATCTGGTCTCGATAATCAATAAATATACTAGGTAACCTGTAAATAAATAAAGAAATCTCTTCAATTATTTTATTTTTACTGTTTTTCTTTTTAACAAACATTCAAATTTAGTTGACAAGCCAAACTGACCCTTATCTAACGGCAATAATAAAAGGTCTTTTGTCTCGTTTGCAAAAGGCGGACTGGGAGAGATTAGACAACCAACAATCACAAGTTGTTTGGGTGTTCCAAAATGATTGATTATTTGGTGCCCTCCTCAATCAATAACTTTTTTTATTATTATTATTATTAACTTCTGTTAAGGTGGTTTTGGTTTGATTAGTTATCCATTGATCAAATCTTGTTATTACTATTTCCATATTTATTACAATAAGACTGTGTCTTATAAAAAAAATTATATCTCTAAACATAAAATAATGTTGCAAAAACCAATGCTCTTAATTTTATATTTAGAAATAGAAATTTTTTTTAATTAATTTTTCATTGCAGAATTTTTATTCTCAAATGTTAGTTTTCTTGTGGTAATTTTAATATATATATATATATATATATATTTTCAATTTCACTTATTTCACATCTAAGATAAAATTAATATAGATATAAATTTTTTTTCTTATCCTAAGGTGTGTTTTGTTTTTTGGACGATGACATAATCTATGTTTTAGCACTATCTATTAATGTTAGTTAGATGAAATATGTCAACTTGTAATTAATTTATAATGATTAATTAGCATATTAGACTGTCACGCTCCAAGGGGTACCCTAAACGTGGCAGTCCGCCGTACACAATATTAAAGCTTATGAATTACTACCTCAGTCACGCAAAGGCTTCCATATCATGCACAAGGTGTACATCACAACCAAGTGAACACACCGGAGTAGAGCAATTTATATTGATAGTAAATAAGTAACAAGGCAAAGATAATACTTATCATAAAACATAAACATATTAAATTACAATCCTTAGGGACATATCCCTCTATTGTCTTCAAATAAATGTACATCTTAGAATCAACACAACACCAATCATATAAGTCATTACATATAAAGAACCTTACAAAATTACTTCATCTTATGTTTTCATTTCTTTCATAGAAGCTTAACATCCTTTTATGACTTCTTTAATATCATGATCCTCAAATTAAGCCACGTGTATACCTATTTCAGCAAAATCTATAGGGGTATAAGCTACAACTAGCTTAGTAAGATATTCCTTTTCATTCGCACCATATTTTCAAACAAGTCCATTTAGATTTTCACACATATGCTATGCATACAATGCAACAATCACGTGATTATGCAAATATATATAGTTATCTGAAAACCATATATAGAACGGATTTACCCCTCTGTATCGAAGGTTAGGGAATCGGGGTTGAAGATCCTCGATCTTCTATTGCTAGTCCTCAGGTCCTCACCCACAGCGTTCGGTTGACTCGGCTCCGAACCTAGAGTCGCATTCCCCAGGCGATTTGGATCCTCTAGGAGTGAACATGGCCCGTGTCACCACACGATCACAGCCAATCCAACTCCACACATAGGAGTAGCAGCCTCCCGAAAGAGATGTGACTCGATGGATGCTATGCATGAGTATTTCATTTTTCTTAAGCCAAACCTTATTAAGGTTTATTAGGGGGTGATCAATCAATTTAGCAATTAATAAGCAGTCATACAAGTAAGTAAACAAAATTATTTAAACAAGTAGTTTGAAGTTGCAATATTCTTAATTCTCATTTCACGCATAAACATAGGATCACATATATACTCATAATCCCGAATTCTCCAAATATATATCCATTTTTATCTTTTCTTGGTATACTAATGCTACTACTTTACAAGCACAAGCAAGGTAACGAAATTATGAGGAATAACTCACTCGTTCATTTCGCAATCTTCTTAGTCGTAGTAATCCTCAGGAAGGGTAATCCCATATCTTTCGTTACCTAGACAAAAGAAATACCCAGGATGAGTATTTCATAGAAATTCTTCTTGAACTTTCTAATTCTATTTCACTATGTTCCTCAAAATCGTATATAATGAAATTCCAATTTAAAATAGCCATAACTTGCTCATTTTAACTCGGAATTTCGCATATAATATACCGTTTTCTACCTATTCGAAAAGATCCATCCATTTCTAAGGTTATCTTTAGCATATAAGGTCATTTAGGCTCCGAAAACATTAGGTACAAATTTAAAACAAATATTTCTAAACTTTTGTAAATCAATTTTCTAACTCAACTTCATTCAAAAATCCTTTAGTAAAAAAATATAGATATATATATATGTATATATAATTGATAAATCCTTTGAGATAAGCTCACTTTATATGCAAATTTTTTAATGGTAGTATCTCAACAATTTATTTCATAAAACAATTCATTTTTGAGTTGTTAAAACCTTAATTTTGACAACTCCTTTTCAAGTCTTTTGAAGAAATTTTATATTTTCATAGGTTATTATAAATGAGTATATTCCTATTTTATTTTCTTCATTCTTTTTCCAAAAACAAGTAAATTTTTCCTTTAACCTTAGTCTTTCATAAATTTTACTTCTAGTGATAAAAGATCAAAGTTATCAAAGTGTATTAAGTTGTTTGAAAACCTTTTTATAACTTTGTATTTAGAATGGTTTTAGAAAATGAGTCTTTTCTTCTTATATTTAGTATCTAAAATATAAGTTTTTGTTTTCTAAAACTTGTTCTTTTATTTCCTTTGAAAAGAATTCTCTTTATTGATAAAATCCTTTGTTTTTATTTTATCTTATTTATGTTCTTTGAAAATAAGTTTCTTCTTTAGGAACTTTAAAAATCATTATTTTCCTAAGTGGGCTCATAACTTTATGAGTTGATTTTTATCTTAACTTTGAAAACTAATTTGTTTCTTGGTTTTGTCATGGAGTTTAAAAGAGTTTAATCTTTAAGCTTTTTTGTAAGAACTTTGAAAACTAACAAATTATTCTACTAAAACTTAGGTTACCATCATATGCAAAGAAAGTATTTATTTCTTGTATTTCCTTAGTAAACTATCTTTGTTATTTAAAAAACGTTGAGAAAATTCTATTTCTATGTTGTTGATAATAACTGCATTATTTTGTGAGAAGCCACATAATAGAAAATCTAGTTTTGAGTTCATTTAATAAAGTGAAATTCTACATTTGAATTAGTTGAGACATTAACATTATGTAGATGTAAGTATCATGAGCATATAAAATAATAAGAACATGAGAAAATACTAGAAACAATTAATAATAAGCAAGATAATAAAAATATCAAGTATTGGGAACCTTAGTTTCATCAATGTATCCCGGTCAAGTATTGGGAGCCTTAGCTTCATCAAGACATCCCGGGACTAAGAATAGATTAGTCCCATAAGATTAAAGAAAATAAATAAAAGGTTGTTTTGACTTGATATGGACAAGTCTAAGACTAGAAAGACTAGTCTTAAGAAAATAGTATGAAATAAATAAATTGCAAAACATGAAAGTAAATAAATAACAAATGAGCTTATATGCTCTAAATAAATAACTATATATATACATAGTATTCATAATATTATATCAGTTAGATTAGAGCAAAAATAATAACAATAATAATAACAACATAATAACATAATGTAAAATAGGAACATGAATAAAAACAAAACATGAACATATTGTTGCTTCTTTAACTTATATGAGCCTAGGAAACATACACTACGTGTAAGCCCTAGAAAATTTCAGTAAATAATTTCAAGATGAATTTCGAAAATAAACCCTAAAAATCACTCCAAATTAAAACCGAATTTCAATTAGTCCAAAAACACAAACGAATTCAGAAACTTTTTAATCTTGAGAAAATGAAAATCTTTAAAAATTAAATAAGAACACAGTGGTCTTCAAATTCAAAACCATGACGTACGAAAAATTCCATATCTAACTCCGGTTTATAAAATTGGGTAATATAAAGCCCAAAAACAAACTATTAAAAAGTAAATAATGATTGACCTTCGGAAATAAAACTCACTTCAGGAATTCCGAGAACATTAAGAGATATTAAATACTTACAAAAATAAAATTTAAAATAAATTTCTCAATTTAAATATGTTGTATAAACATAAATATCAGTTTTCAAATTGGCAAAGGCCTAAACTGAAAAATCACCCGGAAACCCTAACCGGAATACAATAGTGTAAGACCGGCAATCTAGCGCCCCTAACCCTAGAGGCCGAGATGTAGTTAAATATGTAGAATAGCTCATAGTAATATGAGTTTGTTTAAAAATATCAGATTGGTAAATTTTTGACTTATTTCGAACCGTTCGGATACAGACTTCGAAAAGCGTGTCCCGGGGGCTCGAGATATCAAAAATATACCAATAGTACCGTTAGACTCGTAATTTCATAATATTTCTAAATATATCAGTTATATAATTTTTCGGGTTATAAAAGTTACAGTTATAACCTTTTTATTGTATTTCTATTATTACTGGTAATTGATTAGTCTTTTGCACTATTCATTTTTTTCATTACAAAATTTTATTATTCTTATAAAACCTTATATTTTGAGATAAATATTTTATATGTTATAAAAAATTTTGTTTTTCCAAAAATTAGTTCGTTTCGGGTCTTTACGAGATCAGATTCTGTTTAAGATCCGATACTAAAAATAAAATAAATTAATTTAATAATTCAAAAATATTTGAAATATATTTATATTTTCATAAAATAATTTTTTATAATTTTTTGGGTTATAAAAATATTAATTATAGCCCATAATCGCGTATTTTGATCATACCGGTAACATATTTGCTAAAATACTAAAATAATTCAAATAATTATTTAAATTTAATTATGAAAAATCTGCTACAAATATTTGGAATAAATTTTCTAATTTTATTTTATTTTTAATTTATTTTATTAATAAAGTACTTTTACAACCCATACCTTCAAGTACACCTTACACATATCACTTCCTTTTCACTTCAATCTTTCTACACATAATCCCACAATTCATGGCAGATTTTTGACCCTATTTATGGCTGCCATTGTCCTTTATACTCATTTTGACTAAATTAATTATATTTATCCTTTTTAAAAAGTTACATTACACATTATTACACAATTAATTCAAGTCAAATTTCAACAATTCCTCTCTTCTCTCCATTTCACGTGCAGCAGCCCCCTCTTGGCTGCCTTGTTTTATTTTTTTCTCTCTTCATTCATTAATTAAAACACTCATTTCTCTCTCTCCTTCATTTACTCTTTTCCTCTTTTCATTCTTTAGCTTTTCTCTCTCTTTTTCCTCTCTTTTCTTCTTTTGTTCTTGTTTCTCCATAACAAGCTGCCCCCTTCCTTCATGGCTTCCTCATATTCTTAAAGATTTCTAAGCAAATCTTCATCTCAAAGCTCCATAGGTGATATAGGTAAAGTGTAATGAAGGTTTCATGCATCAAATGACCTTCCATAAGCTTAAAAGCTTAGGATGATGATGCCAAAAATGAAATCTTCTTCTCCACTTTTATTATCTTGTATTATAATTATTTTCTTGTTTAAAGTTGTATATTTTGTAGATCTAATTTTTATAGCTTTGATTTTTGTTTATGCCATAGATCTTGTTATTTAAGTTGTTATTTTTGTTATTTCTTATGATTTATGCATAGATCTATCATACATAGTGATTCATGCATTAAAACTAGTTTAGAAAACTAGATCTAAAGTTTTGAGTTCATAGATGCATTAGATCTTTGTTTATGTTCATGAACAACTTGCTATAGCTTGATGATGGTAGGAAAGTTGTAGGAAACCAAGATCTATTTTGTTTTCAACAAAAATCAATTTTGAAAATTCGGATGAAAATGGAACCATATTAGAAAAGTGGTTTTTCAACTTCAAAATGTATATTTTTCATTTAAAATGAAGGGCTTAGGGTATAGATACCATAAATGAAAGATTTTGATAAGTAAAGTTTAGATCCATGATGTTTATAGCTTATTACCATGCATTTGTTTTATGTTTATGTTCATATTAAGTATAGATCTTAGTTATGAACTCAAACAAAATTGTGAAATTCGTATTTTGGCAAGACCCCCATTTAAAAACCACTTTCCAAGTGTCAAAATGTAATTTTTACTTAAGAAAATGAAGGCTTAATATATGTATATCATCAAGACTTCTTTTTACAAGAATCAAAAGTGATTTCCAAAAGTTATTTTCAAAATAAAAATTCTATTTTCGGATTTTGGCCAAGGCCTATTTTAAAAACATGTTTTCCAACTCAAAAATGAAGTTTTTATTTAAGAAATGAAAGGCTCATAAGATATGATATGTAAGGAATGGATTTTCATGAGCTTAGATAGATTTTATCAAAAGATATAACCAAAAAAATTTTGTAAATTCGGATCCCAACAAGACCAATTTTTAAACCCATGTATCAACTCAAAACTCATGTTTTATGTGAAAAATGAAGTATATAGGTAATAGATATCATTAAGCAATGATTTTTACAAGTTAAAATGAGTTTAGGCATGAGTAATGTGTAAAACAAGTAATGGAATTAAAATGGAAAAATTTGAGTTAGTGATCAAATTGTCAAATTCGTAATTTAAGATGATGCATATGTAATCACTTAGTATTTGAGCTCAAATTGCAAGTTTTATGTGTTAAATGAAGTCCTTAGACAATAGATGTAGTAAAGTCTTAAATTTTAATGCATTAAACAAGTTTTTCCCAAGTGAATCATTCAAAAAGTGGATTTTCTAAAATTCGGATTTTTGAGTAAATCATATTGGAAAACATATTTGCAAAGTGTAAAATGCAAATTTTTGTGTAAGAATGAAGTCCTTAGTGGTTATGTATGATTGAGCCCTAATTTTCTAAATATCAAATGATTTTTACTCAAAGGAATCACTCAAAAGCCAATTTTTACCAAATTCGGATTTTGGAATCAACCCCACTTGAAAACATGCTTACAAAGTGTAAAATGGAAATTTTTATGTAGAAATGAAGGTCATAAGTAATATATATAATGAAGACTCAATTTTGACAAAAATAATTATATTTTCTTAAGTAACAAATCCAAAACAAATGGAAATGATCAAAGTTAGAAAACTAGATTTTTCAAAAAGTGTTATATGGTCTTGCAAAATAAAAAGTTAAAATTTCTTTTAGCAAAAATCATCAAGATCATGCATACATAACTCATCTCATGTCATTCATGTTAGGAAATCACTCATATTGCATGTATAGCTAATTTATATAGTAGGAACATTACAAAATCTATTTTTCGGAAATTGAAATTGTTGCTGCCCTAATCTGATCCGAACTTTTCGAAGCTTCAAGTTTTCAAAACTTAAAATAATATTAGAATTAGATAGATCTTTCGAAGTAGATAGAAATCGATATATAATTTGCGAGATTCCGAGTTAAAATGACCAAGTTATGGCCGTTTTAAGTTGGAATTCCCGCTTAGGACGAATTACGAATTTGATAGTTCGTATAAATCGTTTGGATTAGTTTGAGTTGAAATACTTATTAGAGTATTTCTTCCTTTTTAGGTGATCCCGAATCGACGATTCCCTACCACCGGATTATTATTACTAGAAGACCGGTGATCCAATGGCCGAGTGAGTTTTCTCCTTGTTTTGTTACCTTGATTGTGCTTGTAGTTAGTTGCATTAGAATTATAGGAACAAGATAAAAATCGATATGAATGGGGATGGGATATATGATGAGACTGTGATGAATGTATGCCAAAGAATACTAAAGCATATCGAAACCACGATTTGATTGGATAACTGCACCGTTCATATTATTTCTGTTATATGTGTGTTGGTCACTCTAAAGAATGTATAAATATTTTGACCTAAGCAAAAATTAAATTGGTCATGCATCGCATTGGACATATTGCATTTGGTAGCATGCTACTCCTACGCAGGTCGATCGGTATGGTCCGTGGATGATTCGTTTGGATAACGACCCGGTGCCAGAGCTCATTCAGGGTACTAAGGCGCATGTGGATGCATTCTTGGATGAGCCTAGCCGAGTCGAGTGCTAAGAGCCGAGGGCTTGGGGACTAGATGCGGTCGTGTAGACTCAATACCATTCCTAACCCAAGATACGGAGGGCGTAAATCCGTTCTGTGTGTGGGTTCCGGATACCCATGCATAATTGCTTGCTCACGTGTTTGTTCATGCATAGCATATGATTGAATAACTTGTTTGTTATGGTACGGAATTAAGGGAATTCTCACTAAGCTAGTGTAGCTTATACCCCAATAGTTGTTTAAATGAACAGGTTATCTCAAGAATGCAAGGTGGGACCGAATTGGTTGAAGTGGAATGACTTTGGGATTTCGGCAAGAATACGAATGTTGAAGTTATTGCTAGTTTTATGATTTGTCTTGTAATAGTTTATGTAGGGAAGTCTGTGGATGAATGTAATTGGAGTTGAATGATTTGTATTTTGAAGTATAGTGATTTGTATCTGAAGTATAGTAAATTTGTATTTCCTTTACATTGTTACTCAATTGTATCAACATAAAATGTATCATTCCGATGTGTCTCCTTTATGTGTTAGACGCCTTGTACATAGTATGGAAGCCTTCGCGTGACTGAGGTGGTCATTCTTAGGCTTTAATATTGTGTACGGCGGACTGCCACGTTTAGGGTACCCCTCGGGGCGTGACACTAAGCTTATGCTAAGTTGTATGAACATGATAAAGAAATATAAGTAGGATTTTTACCTAAGGTTTAATGGAGGATTTTGAAAGAGATGAATAGGTTGTGTTTGATATTTTTCTTCTTGAAGTGTAGTGAATGGTAGAGAGTATTTTGAGAGAGATTTGTTGGTGAGAGGTTTTGAGAGAGTATTTTGGTAGAGTTTTGTTATGTAAAATGGATGTGTGAAAGAATGAAGGAGGAAGGGGGTATTTATAGATTTTATGGAGTGAAATTTAGATGTAATAAAATAAATTGAAAAAGAAAAATAATTGAGAGAAAGAGAGAGGGGATGGCGCCGGTCACAATGAAGAAGGAGAGAGAGTGAGTTGATTTTGTTTGTATTTTGTGAGAAAATAATTAATATGTAAAATATGATTTGATATAAGATGTATTGGAAATATAAAAAGTAAAAAAATAGGTATGTAGGTAGTAAGAAATACGTATAAGAAAAAGTAGAGATAGTGAAATAGTAATAAATAGTAGGAATAGTACTATGAATAATAGACTAGACATGTAAAATACTGGTAGTAATAAAAATAGGCGTAATCGAGCTATATCTGTTATTTTTAGTTACCTAAAAATTCTAAAATCGATATTTTTGAAATCCTTGTTTAATTATGAGTCTTTTGATGTTAATGAAATATTTTTAATATTCCGAGTTCGGGACACGCTTTTCGAGAACTGATCCCGTTTGAGTCAGAAGGACACTTGAAATTCGTAAATATTATATTTTTATGTTACCCTATATTATTACGAACTATTTTAAGCCATTAACTTAATTTCGTTTTCTAGGGTTTGAGAATGCGGGATTGCCAGATCTTAAACACTAGGGTTTGTTATAAACTTTATTGACCTTTAGGGTTCCAATTTGAGTTCCGGTTTTGTTAAGTTATTCGTAAGATTATATAATTTTCGAGTTTTGACCGTTTTATATTTTTATCTTGATATCTATGGTTTATCTTATTTTATTTGTGATTATTTAATAGTTTTTAGTTCTCGGGATCGTTTAACAAAGTCTAGGGTTATAAGTTGACTCTGTTTGACTTTTGGTAAAAATTGAATTTTTTTATTCTAAAATTCACTGAAGAATTTAGGATCTTATCATTTCATTGTTAAGCATTATTTGGATATATCGTTTGCGTTTTAGAAATCGGGTAGATCATTTGATTGGCGTACGGATGTTGATTTAATCCATAGTTGGATCTTATATTTTGTTTCAAAGGTTCTCGTTTTCTCAAGACTAAGAATTTTCATGTTTGACTTGATTTAGAATTTGGTTTTAACTTGAGTCGATTTTTAGGGTTTCGATTCTGGTGTTTGACTCTTAGGATTATTTTCTAAGAATTATGAAAATTTTCAGGAGTTTACATGGTTTAGATAGACAGCCGCAATGTGTGCTCTATAAAATAAAATGGGAAAAAAAACTATCAAACTCATTTTTCAAATTTTGCAATCGAATTTTAAAACTTTTAGTTTCAACATTCCACTTTTAGTTGTTTTTTATAAAATCAAGTAAAACTTCTTAATGTAAAAAGCTCGATAGTAAATTTTTTTAATTCATATATTCAACTTATAAATTTTTTTCAGTTGTTTAAATGCTAATATTATTTTGTTGTTTTCCTATATTGTATATATCGCATCAAAACTCTAAAACACGAAAATTATGTGATGCAATTTTATCCTTCCATCGGCCGAAATCAAATTGCTTGGTTTGGATAGGAGGCTATTCCACACTTCACAAAGTTTATCCTTCTGTCGGTCGAAATCAAATCGTTTGGTTTGGATGGGAAGTTGCTCCACACATCACAAAGTTTATCCTTCTATCGGCCTAGATTTATCGATTCAGATTTTGTCCACTCTCAAAAAGGAAGAAGCCGTGATGTTTTTGAGTCAAAGACCTCATGATATAATTAGCCTACTATAACTCTCCTTAAATTTTTTATTAGCTTATTGTATGTTGTTATTTTGCCCTGCAGATGGATTAGGCTTTAAATCTTCAATTCTATCAGAAATTGTGGCCATAACGATTATTATCCAAATTTCTACACCGTAAAAGACAAAGCTTTGATGGCGGCACAATAATACACAATAACCGAAGTCACATCCAGAAAATCATATGAACTGTTCGGTAAGAGTTAGGAGATTTTTTTTTTTTTTTTTAATTTATTTGTGAAAAGGATTTGAGTCATTAATCCAACCTTATCAAACTGTTTTTTTTTTTTTTTTTAAAAAAATTTATAAATCAAACCGTATTATTATAGTTTGGTTCAGTTCAAAGGTGAACCATCTTATGCATGTCCCTACTCGCCCTCAATATATGATATTTTACCTACATTTTGTTCCAACTATATCCTTATTATATATGGTTATTGATACAAGCATCCTGGTATGAATGTTAGACAATTGGTTGAATTTTAGGATCTTCTGTTTATTTAATAATTCGATCTTTTTTTTTTATTTTGTGAAATAATTTTCCCTATTGAAATTTCTCTCTTATAAAATTTTAGTGTAAAATTACCTATTACATGTGATCATTTGTACTAGCATTTTAATCGCCATTCTACCCATCTATTGTGCTTCCATAGAGCAATGTACTTTGATTAATATTTTAATTTGTTCGTGTCAAACGGTTGCAATTTCACTGTAATATAACTATCACCAATTGCTTAACAATCAATAAGTTTATTTTTTAAACAATAAAGCCTATTATTTTATAGAACCTAATAGCTACCTCTTGTAAAAATATTCATCAAGAAATGCTCCTCACAAAGGTATCTTTTTAGCCTTTCAAATTAGGTCTAAATAATAAAGCTTATCTCGACACTATTTTAGGGGAAAAAGAAAAATAAATTCCAAGATTTGCCTTTTTCAAGAATTCGAAGGTCTATTCAAGTGCACGCGCTCTCAGGACATCTGGCTTAATTTGCCTCTATTATGGGAGATCTCATTCCCAGAGATGCTTATGCGTGCAAAATCTCTTGACTAGTGCTCTTCCTACTAGCTAGCTACATATCCTTTCAAAGAGGGGAAAGGAGTGCAAACTTAAAAATACAAGAAATCTATGCTAATTGCCTATCATATATCCGTATATAGTACACGATTTCAAGTATAGAACTTTTCCATCTGGGAAACACACACATATATTTTTTCAATAGCATAACGATTACAGCTCTGCCTTCTATCATGTCATGCGCAATATACACATAATGAATAGTTACCAATCATATTTTAACATATAATCATATTCATAAATTATAAATAATAGTTATTTAAAAAACTATCTACTTTCTCTGCCACGTATTAATACATGACTAATAGTTACACACCTCATGTATGCATATAAGTGGTGAGTACAATGTATTGAATATTTTTTCCCACCTTTACATGGCAATTGCTAGAAAACTAGGATTTGCTTTGCTTAATGAACTAAGATAAATTACCAACCATCAAACTAATTAAGAGGCCAGGCCCATGGATCTCTACTTTCAAAATATATTATAACCTAAGGATAATGTCACAAATGGTACCTAAGTTTTGATAAAATATATAATAAAATACCTAAATTTTGAAATTGATTAAGTTACTATCTGAAAAACTTTAAAATCGATCAATTTCAAAGTTCAAGAGTAAAATTGATCAATTTTAAAATTCAGGTATCTAATCGTATATTTTGTCAAATTTCAAATACTATTCATGATATTAATCTTATAATCTATTATATGTTGGATAGCGACATGCTTCACGGTTGGCTTTGCGGATGCATTTCCGTTTCCGCAGCTGGCTGGGAGACATTATTCTTATTGTTCTTATATTCTCCATAAAAGTATGAAACAAAACCCCATAAAGAAAGAGCAAGGGAGACTCCTTTTTCCGCTTGAAATTTTTCTTTGAAAAATATAACAGCAAGCACCTCCGTCACAGGCAATAGAAATGAAATGATTACCGCCGAGGCTAAGGAAGAGGCAGCGTAGATTACTCCTACAGCTCCTAAGAAGAAGAACTGCCAAATGATCGCACTCCACACCAGCACCATGTAATATTTACCTTCACCCAGGTCATAATTTTTGGCTTCTCTTGGCATTGCCTGCACCCAAAAAATTACAGAAGAAATTAAAATTACCTTAGTCTGGACTCTGGAAGCACAACCCGCTAGCTGCTCAAATTTTTGTTTTATGTTGAAGAGAGTTAGCTACAAGTACGACGCGTGTATCGGTAGTCAAACTTGGATGGTGTAGGTAATGAACGTGCTGCGGGCATTCATCTTTTTTTGTACTTAACAGGCATTCATCTATATCTATTATTTATCACGTGTACCTAGCCGTAAAGTTTTTCTATATTTTGTCCTTATATGCGAAATACCAGTGATCTGGCTTATACAATTACTCATCAGTTTAATTTACCTTCTAAAAATATTAGAATATTGGATACAAATATCTAATAGTATTATTTTTAGTGTAAAAATAACAAATAGAAAAACAAAAAAAAAATTAATAGAATATGTCGAAATGTATAAACTTTACATAAGGATAAGTGTCATACTTGATATTTTAACTATACAATTTTTTTATAATTAACTTTCTCTTATTTGAAAGTAATAATTTACACTTACAAAATTTCTGAGGTCTTTATAGGATGGTAATTAAGTATTTAGATACAAAAATAAGTAAAATTCAAGCAATTAATTATAAAGAAAAAAAATGATACTTTTAAAATTTAGATAATTATTTTACAAAATAGGGAAAAAAGTAATTAATTATAAAATAAGTAAAGTCAATTACTAACTGTTACATTAACTCTCTTACATGATATCCTTTCAAGGAGGAGTGATGTATTGAGGATAGATCCTCCAATTTTACTTTTCCTAAATTTTCTAGAATTTAGTCTCCTCGGAATTGGATGCTGTCACAATTAATCCTTGGAAATGATGGTATTATATTAACATTATAAGACATTTTAAGGATCTAATTAATCTCAATGTACCAGAAAAAATTTAAAGAAAGAAAACTAGAGTATGCAATTCCGATTGTTGAAGAATTAAGGCACATTGTTGTTTTCAAATTTTGAACACATATTGGCTGGTTAGAGTTTAGGGTAGATAGTCTTAACCATCAAGATGGCGCTAATGAAGGCAATTGCTAATAGTGGACGTCGACCTGAAATAATATATCAACGCAAAAGATTGTCGTTCTAATATCTATGAAATCATCTGTTTTAATTTACTTTATTCATCATCTCGCTCTAATTAAGCGTCATTGCTCGCAACCGGACAAGTTACAACCATCGCCTGCCGACATCTTTTATGGCTGAAAACGACATCTGTTCCTAGCATTGAGTTTTCTTTGATAAACAAAGGTCGCTTTGGTAAATTTAAATTGTAGAATGCTCTGTTTCCTCGGACTGACCATGTCCTGAATTTATGGTTGGGTGCGGTACCTCACGGTTTCTCGATGAAAGCATACTTATGAGACCGATACGGAAGGCATATTCGTGCGATACCAATTAAATGAAAAACCACATGTTTTCCACAATATTCCTCCTTCTTCCCTTACCTTCCCTTTTTTTTTTTTCCGCCCATCCCTGGTGTCCTGATATACTCTTTTAATAGTGTGTTTATTAATCATTACAAAACAAAAAAGGAAATTAGTGATAGTGGAAAGATATCTTATTAGCTGATAGCCTTCTAGTCTAATAATATGATTATTGAACTCTGAAGTAAGATGTTTCAGATCTGAATTCTTCTTTACTATTATAATAACCAATCACTTGAAAATGATACCTAATTTTTTCTTCTTTTTTTTTTTTTTTTTTCCTTAGGTGAACCATGATATGTAAATGTTAACTTCTTATGGGAACACCACTGCTGTTGCATTTGAATCTTTTCAATTTTATTTTTTATTTTTTATTTTTTTTCCATTTACAAATTCATAGTTAAGATAGCATAAACTTTTATAATATCCTATGACATAATTAAAAAATTATTTTTTTTTGATGTAATCTAAACCATTAATTATACATATTAGCGTTTTAAAGGTAAAATGATGGAAATCAAAATAAAAACAAAAAAAGAGGACCCATTTCCATGTATAAAAGCCTTTCAATTAAGAGATTCTTTACTAGGTTCCTCTGCTAAAAGACACCTCTTTAGAGTTCTAAGGAATAGTAATGGGTTTTTTTAACTTTTTGCAGCCTCTTTCAAGATTCAAAAAGTAAAGTTATCTACTTCTTTTAATTTTTTTTTTCATCAAATGCACAAGATCCACAAAATTTAAAAATATTTAAAGAAACCCACGCAAAAAACGGTTTAAAATAGCGTCATAAGATACTACAGAAAAAATGGATCCTTAAAAGTGTTAATATAGGAATATAGTGAGAGGAAAGAGAGAGAGAGTAGGAAAAGACCTGAAAGTCCTTGTTGATCAACATTCCAACAGTGCAAAAACCAGTAGCAAAAATAGACATCACGAATTGAATCTCCATCACCAATGAAGATGTAATCTCCTGATTGGCTTTTCTATAAGTCAATTCGATGAAGGGCAATATGAAACCATACATAACGGCTGCCACAAGCGTCATGATGAATCCTAGAACGTATTCCTTGTTGGTTTCACCTTTTGGACGGTCACTGCTAGTATGCAACGCCAACACACCAGCGCCAATACTCAACAAAAACACCGAATTCGTGGAATAAAAATCGAACTTCTGATTCACCATGAAAAATGCAAATCCTGCCGTAAAAGCAAGCTGGGTGGCGATGAGCAAAGACGAAGTGGAAACAGGAAGCCGAGCCATCCCGTAAGCGTAGAGGTAGTCGTCGAGACCAAGTAAGACTCCGGTGAACGCAGCGGCCATAAATATGAAAGGTTTCATGAAGAAGAGCTTGGCGCTAGGGCCTTCCTTGGCACGGCGCTGCAAGTAAGCTATGGTAAGAGGAACCAGAATCACAGGGAAACCCGCTGTTTCTAGCCAACTTGATAGCCATACCCGCTTACCACCATGGATGAAATAGAGCCTCATGAGTAATGGACCTCCAGATGTGCCTATACATAACACTATTGAGTTGATGATTAGAAGAAATTTTTTTATGTTTCTTGATTTATTTTCCTCCATTATATGATTAATTCCAGATGAGATGTTTTTTCTGTTTGTCTCGGAATTGAAGATAGGTGGGGAGGAAACGCAAATAGTGGTGGCTAGTTATGAATGTCATATGTGATATTATATAGATATATATAGCCATACATTGGATCACAATAATTGAGGAATCTGGCGAGTCAAAAGAGGTGTCTGCTAGCAAACAACGACGTGAAGAAACAAATGGTAGGAAGTGGTTAATATTGCGTTTTATCTGATAATCCCAACAATGTTACGTTTCATACAACAATTCATAGAGTTTTAGCCTATTCGAGTTACTCTTGTGCTTGATTGATGATTTGGATGTGAAATAAAGGTCGATCGTGAAAGGTAGAAATATATGCTGTTCCCAAAAAAGCTGTATGGATTCTGTTTTTATAATCTTACATTTGTATTATGTTATAAAATGATAATTATTATATTTATTTTAGTAATTGTATCTCTTCATAATATATGGTAAATATTGATTAGAGAGAATAAGCACTAAATAGCTTTTTAGGGATAATAAATTTTAATTCGGTTATGAGACTCAATAAAAGAAGAGTAAGTAGTATCTTGGAGGTTTCGCTTGTATTATCTTTCTTTCCAACGTCAACATATATCTGATCTCGAGGATCTTGGAGGTTTTGTTTGTATTATCTTTTTTCAACATCAACCTATCTCTGATCTCGATAGTCAATAAATATACTATGTAACTTGTATATAAATAAATAACTCTTCATTTTTTTTTTCTGTTTTTCTTTTTAACAAACGTTCAAGTTTAGTTGACAAGTCAAACTGACACTTACCTAGTGGCAATAATAAAAGGTTTTTGTCTCGTTTGCAAAAGGCGGACTGTGAGAGATTAGACAACCAACTATCACAAGGTGTTTGGGTGTTCAAAAATGATTGGTTATTTGGAGCCCTCCTCAATCAATAACTTTTTTTTTTTTTTTTTTTTATTAACTTCTGTTAACGTGGTTTCGGTTTGATTAGGTATCCATTGATCCAATCTTGTCATTAGTATTTCTATATTTATTACTATAAAACGGTGTCTTATAAATAAAAATTATATCTCTAAAGATAAAATAACGTTGCAAAAACTAACGTTTCTAATTTATAAATAAAAATAAAATTTTTATTTATTAATTTTTTATTACAGAATTTCTATTCTCAAATGTTAGTTTTCTTATGATAATTTTAATATCTATATATTTTTTTTCAATTTCATCTATTTCATATCTAAGATAAAATTAATATAGATATATCTTTTTTTTCTTATCCTAAGGTGTGTTTTGTTTTTTGGACGACGACATAATCTATGTTTTAGCACCATCTATTAATGTTAGTTAGATGAAATATATCAACTTGTAATTGATTTATAATGATTAATTAGCATATTAGACAGCCGCAATGTGTGTTCTATAAAATAAAAAGGAAAAAAAAAAAACTATCAAACTCATTTCTCAAATTTTGCAATCGAATTTTAAAGCTTTTAGTTTCAACATTCCACTTTTAGTTGTTTTTTAATAAAATCAACTAAAACTTCTTAATATAAAAAATTAGATAGTAAATTTTTTTAATTCATATATTCAACTTATAAAATTTTTCAGTTGTTTAAATACTAATATGATTTTGTTGTTTTCCTGATAACTTTGATCATGTCGTATATATCACATCAAAACTCTAAAACACGAAAATATGATGGTATTAAAACCATACCACTGTGTAATGTTGGAACTGCATTTAAAAACCTATAAAGTTAAATGTATAATTTTCCATTAAACAAATATTAAGACGACGACGACTACAACAACAATAATAACAAGCTAAATATTGTAGGATAACACTCAAAAGATAATATAGCGATATCAGATATATTTATACTAATAAAGTGAGAACCCCTATTTCTACGCAAAAATTTTAAAACTACCAAATTATTCATTTCGCATGGTTGAGGTTGTGACTATAATGCTATTACTTTTGTTGTCTATTAACAAATACTCAGCATATGACCTTTTCTATTTCCTCCTATGGCTGCTTTTTTTATTAACTATATTTAGGTTTGGGCAAAAAAATCAATTAAACCAATATGTAAATAATTTGTAACCGAACCAAGTCGAACTGAAAAATATAATTTTTTTTCTTTTGACAATTTGGTATAAAAATTTTTCAATCTAAACTAATATGTAAATTTATAGTTGGTTTGGAAGGGTAAATCAAACAATTCTATAAAAATGAATCAGACCGTTTTAGAAAAATATAATAATATTTTACTTGTAAGTTATAACTATAATTTTTTTTTTATGATGATTGATTAAAGATTATATGTCTTTATGTGATTTTATTCGATATTTATTATTTGGTGAATATTAATTAAAATCAACTTGCTTATTTTTAATTTGTTTTTTAGGCTCATGATATATTTTCTATTGTTGATGATGAACTATTTTTAAAATAGTTTTTAACTTTATAAAGTATAAAATTTTTTTTATTTAGTTATAAATTCTTGTTATATATTAATTGATTAATGTATTTTGTCAGCATATCATTTTATTCATTGATGGCTGTTGTTGATGGATTTTTTTTTTTAGCTAAATTTATTGGTAGATGATTGACTTGATAGTTTTATTAAAAAAATATAAATTATGACTTATTATGTATTAGTTAGTGAAAGTATATTATTAGTGAATAACTGATTTTATAGAAGACTATACATTAAAAATATGATGAATTCATAAAGTATTTTGTTGTGGTTTGCAATATAAATTTTGTAAAGTGATATAAATATTTAATTATCTCCACAAATATAAAAAAAACCTAATACAAATAAATTTTTTAGTTAGAATTTTGATATAAACAGTAATCCAAATCGTTTTACGGTTTTTTAATGCTTTAGAAAATTTCTAATCCAAACCAAACCATTACTTTATGGTTTGGTTTGAGTTTCAAAAAAAAAAAAAAAACAAAGTGTAAATTATGGTTTTATTTGGTTTTAGTAAAACCCCGAACAAATCAAACCGTACCTACTCTTACCTATATTAGTTGTATAAAACACTTCTAACGAGGATATGTGTTCTAGATAGTTTATCAAATTGTTGGTTGACCTAGAGGAAGATATTATGTTCCATTGATTCATGCACTAGTGCTAAAATATGATATTCAATTGCTTGTTAATTAAATAAATACCTAGACAAATGACATCCAAAATAAAATACTATAAAGTCATTCAAAATTTTAGCAAAAATGAGTAAATGTAGCTTAAATATGTAATTGGTTCAAAAGATTGAGTTTTAAATTTACA
This sequence comes from Combretum micranthum, assembly GCA_024138025.1. Classification (NCBI taxonomy): domain Eukaryota; kingdom Viridiplantae; phylum Streptophyta; class Magnoliopsida; order Myrtales; family Combretaceae; genus Combretum; species Combretum micranthum. Next base: position 443,201 of record JAMXBD010000572.1, read on the forward strand.
AATTTTCTAAATCGTTTTCCTTTCATAAAAAATTAGATTAGCAATACAAACAATGTTCCTTGATGAATTGATATGCTTAAGCACAAACGCTACTGTGAAAGTACACAAAAACGTAAGGACGTTTTCTTTTCATACTATTTTTTATCTTGCGTCTATCTCTCCCCCTCCTTGATTCTTCCCTCCATCTTCATTTTATAATGATCTTTGCATAAATGAAATTGAATGCTCATTATGGGAAAGTGGGAAGTTATGAGAGTTACAAGTCTCTTGACTTTCCAAAGTAACACCCTTTTAATGCCTAATAGATGTTTCTTTAATAAATAGGGGGTTACTATTCAATAAAAAAGTCATTTCACATTAAGTAACACACTGTCAAATTGACATATTTGGGATAGGTTGTGTCACTAAGCATGTCTGGCAATTTTCTTCACTGTGGAAATTGACACGACTGAGACATGGCTTGTCCCAGAGTCGTGTCCTTTGCTGTGAACTTTTTCTCTTTACTAACACGACTGGGACATGATTTGTCCCAAAAATGTCCTTTGTAAAGTTAATTTTCTAGATTGACATGGTTTATAACAGGTTATGTCGCTGTTGTGTCTTTTCAAAACTTAAGATTTGGACCATGATTGTGCTTTTTCTTGACATGGTTGAAAGACATGGCATATCTTTGTTGGTTAGCCACTTTTTGGTCGAAGCTTTTCATTGTTTACCCATTTTTGCCTTCTTTTTATAAAATATATTCTTTAAAGACCTAAAAGCATAAATTAATATTTTTAAGTGCTAAATTCATAATATTTATCAATAAAATGATTAATAAAAGTCCATTTTGGCATTCATAAAATAAGAATAATTTTGGTTTATCAATATGATATTATTGATAAAATTGATCTATTCGTTGTCCTTGGGCATATACTTATATGCAAGTTCGAAATTTTCCAAAAATAGAACTCAAAATGCTGTAAAAAATGAAAATGTCCTAAAACACACAAACATAAAGTAAATAAAAAGATAAGTAAAACACGATAGACAGAAAGTAAAACAAACATCTATACTAAAAGTTATAACAAATTTAAAAGTTTTGTATATGAAATATCCCAAACCTCCACCTAAGTTAGAAATTAAAGTTTAGATAGATTAAATAAGTCAAATGAATTATATGAAATAATTAGATAAGTTGACATAATTATATTAGTAATAAATTAAGTTGAAATTTGAGATTTCTAGTCATTAACCCCTAAACATATTATTAAAATATTTAATGGATTTCTAAATCCTTAAATTTTAGCCTAAATTCTAATTCCTTAATCCTCATAAAATTTAAGTTCATTTACTTATACAAAAATAGCAGTTCTTGAATCCGAACTAAGATTAAATATCATTTTAGTTTAAACTAAATTCCTAAGTTAAGTTCTTATTATAAGTTCTTATTATAAGTTCTTAATTTCTAACCTATTAATTCTAAAATCACCATCTAAATATTCCAAGAACTTAAATATTGATCTAAAATTTTTAAACCCAATATCTTTATTCTAAATTATCTTAGCCTTTATCCTTTTATTTCCTTTTTCCCTTTTTTAACTTTTGAGCTGCCCTTTCTTTCATTTTTTTCCCTTCCTTTTCCCAAATCTTTCTCTTTTCCTTTTCTTTCTTAAAATAAAAAAATATATCGATTTCAATAAAATTATAGGATAAATCAAATTTAGAAAACAAGACAAGAGATGAAAAGCAAGCTTGAAGTAGCATAATCAATTATGGAGAAGCAGAAGTAGAGGAGATCTTGTCACACCCTAATGGGTATCCTAAACGTGACAACCCACTGTATACGATATTAAAACTTAAGAATGACCATCTTAGTCACTTGAAAGCTTCCATATCGGTACAAGATGTACATACACATCAAAGGGAGACCGGTGGAGTAATGCATTTTAAGATATTGGCAGCGGAACATGCAAAATAACACTTAATATATTTCATTAAAATATAAAAGTCTAACAACTTCTAAAGGGCATTCCCTGATAATTTCCGTAGCAATATATTCTTAATATGAAGATTACTAAAACTAGAAGATTTTAAAAGAAATCTAGTTTAAGACTTCAAAACAGAGTTCCTCCAAAAGCTTTCCAAAATAAAGATTCTACCCAGATGATCAAGATGGTCTTTGGTGCAAAATAACGATCCTATAATATCAAAAGTCTATTAGGACATAAGCATAACTAGTTTAGTGAGATATTCCTTACGCAAAAGTACTCATAACAGGCATTCAGTCAAGTTCATTAAACAAGCATATGAAATGCAACAACCATATGACCAAACAGTATATACGACTATCCGGTTTCGTATGTATGATGGATTTATCCCTCCATCGATGGTTAAGGAATGATTGAACTGGGCCTCAAACGACCTCCTTAAAAGTTACGCACGTCTTGGGATTCCAACGAACCATACTACTAGTCCCCAGGCTTTCCTTACCCAAAGCGATCTATCCAGCACGGCTACAACTTGAGGCCGTATTCCCCGAACGTCCTAAATCCTCAAGATGTAGCTAGACAACTTACCTTTTCGGTCCATGCTGAGGAGTAGTAGCAAAAATGCGAAATGATATTCTAAGTGATATGCATGAGCAATATATTTATGGGGAATCAATTCAGATATTAATTTATTTAAAGCGATCAAACAAAAATTGCACACATAGCAATACATACATACAAACAATTATATCAATCGCAGATCGAGTTCCGATATACTTATCGTTTATTGATTGCACGTAACAATTCACATACATAATTCTCATGATAACTCGCATGCATATCAATTTTATTTTTTCCTAATATCTAGTGCTCTATTCTACAAGCATATGTTGTCATGCCCCGAAGGGTATTCTAAACATGGCAGTCCACCATACACAATATTAAAGCTTAAGAATGACCGCCTCAGTCACGCGAAGGCTTCCATACTATATACAAGGCGTCTAACACATGGAGGAAACACATCGGAGTAATACATTTCATATTGATACAACTTGAGTAACAACGTAAAGGAAATACAATTCATTATACTTCAAATACAAGTCACTATACTTCAATTTCAATTCATCAAAAGATTTCACTACATAAACTATTACAAAGCAATTCACAAAACCTATCTAATATTTTCAAGCATTCTTATTTTCTGCCGGAATCCCGAAGTCATATTCGGCTCCAACCATCTCGGTCCCCACTTAGCATTCTTGAGATAACCTGTTCATTCAAAAATCTATTGGGGTATAAACTATAATAGCTTAGTGAGAATTCTCTTAATTCCTATCATAACAAGTAAGTTATAAATCATTCATATGCTATGCATGAACAAACACATGAGCAGACAATTATGTATAGGTATCCGGAACTCATACACAGAACGGATTTATGCCCTTCGTATCTTAGGTTAGGGATGGTATTGAAAGTCTACGCGACCGCTACTAGTCTCTGAGCCCCCTGGCTTATAGCACTCGACTCGGCTAGGCTTACATATGGAATGCATCCCTAGTATGCCTTAGTTCCCTATGAATGAGCTCTGATATCGGGTCTCATTATCCAAACGAGTCCTCGGACCATATCGATCGACCTGCGTAGGAGTAGCATGCTACCAAATACAACAAGTCTGATGCGATGCATGACCAATTTAATTTTTGCTTAGGTCAAATCATTCATACATTCTTTAGAGTGACCAACCAATATCATACACATAAACAGAAATAATATGAACAGTACAGTTATCCAATCGAATCGTGGTTTCGATATGCTTTAGTATTCCTTGGCATATATACATCACAATCTCATCATCTATCATATCCTCATTCATATCGATTTTTATCTTATTCCTATAATTCTAATGCAACTAGCTACAAGTACAAATAAGGTAACAAAATAAGAAGAAAACTCATTCGGCCATTGGATCACCGGTCTTTTAGTAAAAGTAATCCGGTGGTAGGGAATCGTTGATTTCAGGGTCACATAAAAAGGAAGAAATACTCTAATAAGTATTTCATTACTTAACTAATCTAAACTATCTTATACAAACTATCAAATTCGTAATTCTCGTCATAAGCGGGAATTCCAACTTAAAACAGCCATAACTTGGTCGTTTTAACTAAGAATTTAGCAAATTATATATCGATTTCTATCTACTTCGAAAGATTTATCTAATTCTAATATCATATTTAAGTTTTGAAAATTTTGAAGCTTCGGAAAGATCGAATCAGATCAGAATAGTAGGGAAAACCGATTTAGAAAATTGATTTTGTGAAAGTTCATGAAGTTTCTACTATCCAAAGGAAGTATACATGCAATATGAACAAGTTACTATCATAAATGATATGCCGTGAGATATATATATATATATATATACTTAGAAAGGCTAGTCTTGTATTCTTAACAATCCCCACTTGTTTTTAGAAAAATTCCTTGATAAAATTTGTTTATTCTTGTTAAAATTAAGCCTTCATTAGCTATATTCCTTAAGGCCTCTATTTTTCAATAAAAATTTTCATTTTACATTTTGTAAACATGTTTTTAAAATTGGTTCATCCCAAAATCCGAATTTTATAAAAGTTGTTTTTGTGGTGATTCCTTTAAGTAAAAATTATTTGATACTTAGAAAATTAAGGCTCAACCATACCTAGCCACTAAGGACTTAATTTTTTTAATAAAACTTTCATTTTGAGTTTGAAATATAGGGGTTTTCATACCATTACTCTATTATTACGAATTTCTTAAAATGACAAACAACTCAAATTTTCCTACTTTATTTCTACTCCTTGTTCTACGTATTTTTCTTAGCAAATCTCATCTTAATTTATAAAAATCATTACTTGATGATACCTATGACCTAAACTCCTCATTTTTCATATAAAACACAAGTTTTGGAGTTGATAAATGGGTTTTTAAGGCATGGTTTTGAAACCATCAGAATTTACAAATTTTGGATAAAACGCAAATTTCATATTTTGTAATCTCTTCCTATTTCTGAAAATCTCTATTAGTAGATCTACCATTTACTTATCAAAAACATCTCCTATTGATACCTATTCCATAAGCCTCCCATTTTCTAAACAAATCTTTCATTCTAGTGTTGAAAAATGAGCTTTTAAAATTGGTCTTGGTTGAGATCTGAATTTACAAAATTTATTTTTTGACATATCTTTTGATAAAATCTATCTAAATTTAGGAAAAATCATCCTTTACAGATCTTATCTTAAGAGCCTTCCATTTCTTGAATAAAAACTTCATTTTTGAGTTGTAAAACATGTTTTCAAACCATGTCTTGGCCTAAATCCGAAAATATGATTTTTATTTTTGAAAGTAACTTTTGAAAATCATCTTTGATTCTTGTAAAAAGAAGTCTCGATGATATACATCTACTAAACCTTCTTTTTTTTCAACTAAAACTCCCATTTTGAAACTTGGAAGAGGGTTTTTAAATATAGGTTTTGTCAAGATACGAATTTCACTATTTTTATTTAAGTTCAAATCTAAGATCTACACATAATATAAATATGAGTATAAAAGAAATATATGGTAGTAAACTATACACTCATAGATCTAAACATAGACATAATCAAAGCTACATAAAAAGCTAGATCTACAAAATATAACTACTTCTAGCAAGAAAATAATAATATTACAAGAGAGTAAGCATGGATAAGAGGAGTGTTTCATTTTGACATCATCATCCTTAGCTTTTAAGCTCATGGAAAGTCATTTGATGCATGAAACTCTCACTATACTTTACCTATATCATCTATAGAAGCTTTGGATAAGAGTTTTATCAAATGATCTTGAAGAAATATGTGTGGAAGCTCATATAAGAAATAGGGGCAGCAAGTGTTCTTGTAAGAACAAGAACAAAAGAAGAAAGAAAGAGAGGAAAATAGAGAGGAAAAGTGTAAAGAATGACAAAGGGTTAATGTGTGAATAAGAGAGAAAGATAAAAATGAGTTAAAGACACATTAAATGAAGAAAAAAAATAATTAAATGGGCAGCAATAAAACTACTGCAGCAGATGTGAAAATGAATAAGAGAGAGAGAGGTTTGGTTGGTTTTTGACTTGAAAATGTAATGTGTAATTAATGTATAAGTGTAGCTTCTTGAAGAAGGATTGAAAGAGGGTTGTTTTAATTAATTTTTGGAGTATTTCAAGAGACAAGGCACTCATAAAGAAGAGAAAAATATTTCACGAAGTGATATAATGAAGTGTATAAAGATTGAAATGAAAAAGAAGTAATGTGTGAAATGTGTACTTAAAGGTATGGGTTGTAAGAGTACTTTCTTAATAAAATAAAATAAAATAAAAATAAATAGAAAATTCATTCCAAATATTTGTAGCAGATTTTTCATAATTAAAATAAGATAATTTAATTATTTATTTTAGTGAATTAGCAAATAAGTTACCGATATGATCAAAATACACGAATATGAGCTATAATTGATATTTTTATAACCCAAAAAATTATAAAAAGATATTTTATGAAAATAAAAATATTTTTTAAATATTTTTTAATTATTAAATTAATTTAATTTATTTCTAGTATCGGGTCTTAAACAGAAACTGATTCCATAAAAACCCGAAACTAACTAAATTTTAGAAAAATAGAATTTTCTATGATATATAAAATATTTATCTAAAAATATGAGAATTTATAAGTGTAATAAAATTTTGTAATGAATAGTAGTGAATAGTGCAAAAGATTAGTTAATTACCGGTAGTAATCAAATACGAATATAATCATAAAATCAGATAATTCTAGTTATCAAAAAATTATAAAACTGATATTTTTAAAATCCTTATAAAAATATGAGTCTAACGGTATTAATGGTATATTTTTTATATTTAGAGCCCCGGGATACGCTTTTCAAAGTCTGTATCCAAACGAGTTTGAAATAGGTAAAAAATTTACCAATCTGACATTTTTAAGCGACCTTATATTGCTATGAGCTACTCTACACACTTAAACCACACCTCAGCTTTTAGGGCTAAGAGCGTGAGATTGTCAGATTTAAACTATTGTATTCCACTTAGGGTTCTCGGGTGATTTTCTAGTTTAAATCTTTGCCAATTTGGAAACTAATGTTTTATGTTTATACATCACATTTAGTTTGAAAAATTATTTTGAATTTCATTTTTGTAAGTATTTAACATTTCTTAACGTTTTTGGAATTCTTGAATTGATTTTTATTTCCGAAAGTTTATCGTTATTTACTTTTTAATAATTTATTTTTGGGTTTTATATTACCCGATTTTACAATTCAGAGTTAAATATGGAATTTGTCGTACGTAGTGGCTTTGAATTTGAAGACTGTTGAGTTCTTATTTTATTTTTTAGGAATCTCATTTTCTCAAGATTAAGAAATTTCTGGATTCGTTCGTGATTTAGGACTAGTCAAAGTTTGGTTTTAATTTTGAGTCATTTTTAGGGTTTATTTTCGAAGTTCATTTTAGAATTATTTACTGGAATTTTCCGGGGCTTACACATGCGTGATTACATAAACGTAAAGGGAACTCATTAGTCCATAGCGATCTTCTATGAGTCGAAGTAATCCTCGAGGAAGAGAAGATCTTGGTCCTCAACACCTAAACAAAAGAAATACTTAAAGTGAGTATTTCATCCAAGATCTACTCAATTCTAATTATATCTTATTAAATTCATCAAAATTGCATGAATGGAAATCCCAACTTAAAAGGGCCATAACTTGCTTATTTTAACTCGGAATTTCGCATATCATATACTGATTTCTACCTAATCAAAAAGATCTATTTATTTCTAAGGTTATTTTTATTAAAAGAAGTCATTTGGGTCTCAAAATAGTGATGTACAAAATTGTTGCGAAAATTCCATATTTCAAAACTCAAGTTTTCAAACTTTTCTCCATCCAGAAATCTTTGTACCAAAATATAGATATTATAATAGTTGGAAAATTCTTTGAACACATATATATTGACTCATATCATAAACATGAATTTAGTGGAGTTGTCCCAACAATGATTCTTATAAAATAAGGTGCTTTAAAAGTTGGAAAAGTAATGTTTTGGAAATTTTTATTTTAGCTTTGTTAGGTAAGTTCTTGGATTTATTGTAAATAAATATTTCATTCTTTTTAACTTTATCTATCTTTTGAAAAAAATTGCTATTTTCCAAAATAATTTTATTCCTACACTTCATTTTTAAGAGTTGAAAATGTAGTTTCTAAATGTTTTCTTGATAGTGACGAACTTTCATAAAGTTTACTTGTTCTTAGTTTTTCCTAAAGTTTGTTCCATTTTAAAATAATAGTGTTCTTCTAATTTTAGATCTTAAGTAAGATTCATCTTTGAAAAATTTATTCGTAGATGATTTCGTAAAACTCATCTAAACCTTAATATGTTGATGAAAGCTTTATATATGAGTTTAAGAAAACTTTTGTTAAACAAAGAATTAAGTTTAAAGAAATTTTCTTATTTCATTAATCTGAAAAGAGAGTTTGTGATGATTTTATTTTATGTGTTCCTTGATAAAATCCCATATAGTATTATTACTAAAACTTGTATTAAAGTTGTCTAACTTTAGAAAATATTTGTTAAGATAAAACTTTAAGTTTTCATGGAAAAATCATTTCTTATGTGACAAAATTTATTTTTTAAGGAGAGTTCTTATTTTTATTACTTAAGAAAACTCATTTTCATTATGGTTGGGACAATATCAACACGTCCATGCATGAATGAGATTATGTAGATATGAGAAATATAACAATATCACATAATAAGATAAGATATGTATAATAATAAATAAGAGCATAATAATAAAGTTAAGTATTGGGAACCTTAGCTTCATCAAGGTATCCTGGCACTAAGAATAGACTAGTCCCAAAAAAAAAAAAGAAAAGAAAAGAAAAGAAAGAGAATTGTTTTGACTTGACAAGGACAAGTCTAAGATTAGAAAGACTAGTCTTAATAATAGCATGAAATAAATAAATAAATTGCAAAGCATGAAGTTAAATAAATAACAAGTAAGCTTATATGCTCTAAAGAAATATATATATATATATATATATATGTAATATACATAATACTATATAGAAGTTAGATTATAACAAATAATAATAACAATAATAACAACAACATAATAATAATAATAACATAATGGGAAACATGAACATAAACATATTGTTGTTTCTTTAACTCTTATGAGTTTAAGAAACATACATTAAGCTCATACTAAGTTGTATGAACATAATGATTTTATGTAAGAAATTTTTACCTAAGTTTATGTGTTTGTTGAAGAGGAAAAGAATAAGTTGTAGTAATATGTGGGAAATGGTTTTATGGAAAGAAGAGAGAACTTGGGAGAGAATTTGAGAGAGAGTGTTTGTGGAGTAATTTTGGTAGAGTTTTAGTAGGAAATGAGTTGTGTGAAAGAATGAAGGAGGAATGAGGTATTTATAGAGTTTTGGAGTGGAAATTAGATGTAATTAAATAAATTGAAAAAGAAATAAAATGGGATTGATGAGAGAGAGGGGGCGGCACCGGTTTTGCTTGTAGAGGGGGAGGGAAATTGATTTATTTTGGTGTTTTGTAATAAAAGAAGTAATGTGTAAAAGTGTGATGTGATTAAAGTTATATGGAGAAGGTAAATTGTAAGGTATATGTATGGTAATGTGTAAGAATAGAGTGTAAGAAAAAGTAAAGATAGAGAAATAGTAATGAATAGTAGAAATAGTACTATGAATAGTAAACTAGACAATTAAAATATCGATAGTAAAGAAAATATGCATAAACGACCTATATCTGATATTTTTAGTTACCAAAAAATTCTAAAACTAACATTTTTGAAAACCTTATATTTTTTCAAATCTATTGGTGTCGTTGGAATATTTTTACTATTCGATGCATCAGGGCATAGTTTTTGAAAACTGATCCCGTTCGGATCGAAAGACACTAGAAGTTTGCAAATATGACATTTTTAAGCTTTCTTATATTATTACGAACTATTATCCATAATTATCTCAATTTCGTTGTCTAGAGTTTAAGAACACGAGATTGCCGGATCTAGATTTACTAGAATAAACATAAAACTAGGTTAACTTTAGAGTTCCGATTTGACTTCCGGTTCTAGGGTTTACTTATATTACCAAAAAATCTAGGGGCTTACAGATCCTTTTTCATGTCTTTGCTAAAAGATAAGTTTTTTTTTTCACCTTTGCTTTAGTTGTTATTTATGCATGTATATGTTGAATAGATATTAGATATATGTTGAGTTTGTAATAAAATGGATGAATGATAGATATGGACTTTATGCATTATTGGAAGAGATGATGAATAGTGGATATGGAGTTTAGTAGAATGGTTTGAAGGTGTTTGATGTTGTTGAATGAGTATAGGAGTGTTAAGAGCAATGAAACTTGGTTGTATATTGTTTCTATGTGCTTTGATTGAATTAGGAAGTGTATAAGTTGATAAAAGTGTGTAAAAAATAGTAAAGGAGGGCGTGCATAGTAGGAGAAGTCTTTTACGCCACCAGCCTTGAATTTCCCTATTGTGATGCTATTTCGTATTTTAATCACAACTTTTTTTTACCTAAACTCAGATTAAGGTAATTCAAAATGCTATAGAAAGCTTCAAAAGAGATCTATAACTTTTATGCTTAAGTTGCTGCAAATTCAAAAAGTATCAAGGCCTAAATTTTGATCATTTCCAGCTGTCTTATATCCAATAAAGTTGAAAACTTATTTTACTAAGTCAAGTGTTTGTAGTTAAGTATAAAATGAATCTTTTTGAGCTTAAATGAAATGGATAAATGATAGTTAATATGTTATAGTAGTTAATTGATATAATTAAGAATGAGTTTAGTGAATTTACAGATTCAATGAATAATTGGGTTAAATATACAAGTTAGATATAAAATGAACTATAAGGAGCTAAGATGAATTTTATTTAGAATAAGATGATTAAATAACTAAGATGCTAATAGATATTTGATGGTGATCTAATGAAGTAAATGAGTATAACATAAAAATTCGATTAAGTAGTCAAGCTAGACCAACATAGACTTAAGTTAACATAAGTCTTAAATATAGAATGAACTTAGCTAATCAATCTATGTTCAACTTAGCTTAATAAAAACTAAATGACCTAAAATGAAGTGGATCAATAATAGCTAATGTCATATGTTTAATATTTGAATAATTAGGATTAAGTTAAGTGAATGAATGAGTTTAGTAACCAATTGGATTTAACATAATACTTAAATATAACATGAACGTATGTAAGGAACTTAAGTTCAGTTTCATTTAATGAACTAAAATGAATTAAAATGATTTAAGTTTAATCTACCTGGCTATGATTAAATTAAAATAAGCTAAATAGCTAATAATTAGCTTAGATTAATATGTTAGGACAATCTATGAATAACATAGGGAATTTATTGTTTCAAATGTTTATTTGTTGAATAATATGAGTCTTTTTGAACATGAATGTTTTAGTGATGCTTTTGTAACAAGAGACTATAAATAAAGTGAAAGGAAATACTTTGACAAGTACAAGAGAACTGTCCGTATTTTAGCGGGGCGATCTTCGTCGCCATAGCGAGGTTCTAAATTAGTATATGATCAAATAGGGTAATAAAATAAGTTTGAGATAAATGGATATTTAATTAAATGCTTATATGAGTTTAATTATTGAATAGATAATTGCTTCTGAGTTGATTATTTGATTTATCTTCTGAGAGGGACTCCGATTGACCTTCTGTTCCTGATTAGTTTTCAATTAGATAAGGTATGCAATAACTTGCATGATGATTATTAGGATAAGCATTTTAAAATGGATTAAAACTTAAAGATGGCTTAATAATCAATGAGTGTTGTTTGTGCATGTGCTGTTGAATCCGGTTTGGGGAGCGACAATCTTGTTCGAGTGGGCATGGTAGTTTAGGCTCTTAAGCCACCACCATCATGATGCAATGATATTCATAGATGGCTCAACGAGTAATTGATAGGGTGTATAGTATCGGTTTAACATTTGCTTATTTTTAAAATGATGTAATATGATTTAGTTCACGTTTTATGGGGACAATTGAGCTAGATAATATTATGGATTAAGTTAAGTAAAGTTGAGTAATGGTTGTAAACCCTATATGAGATTACTTTTTATTTATCAATTATATAAGAGATATAAGTATTTAGGATGCTTATATCAGTCCTCTAAGTAGCTGCGGTTACTTAGGACCCCCAGATTCCTACCCTGAGGTAGCGCCTATAATGGCTACCAGCACACTTCCCCACTACTATGTTGGTGGGCCAAGGATGGTAAATCGATTCCCAATAGCTTGTTTCAGAGTGTGAGTACTTTCGTGTTACTTTTTTTTATTATAATAAAAGATAATAAATTGTTATTTGTTGCATTACATTTAGCTAGGTTTGTGTGTCATTCCATATGTATATGTCTTACTGTGTATTAAGTTTCAGCTCATTATTGTTGTTGTTGTTGTTCTTTTTCTAGGTCTTGATTTGATGATGATGATGGTGATGATATTGATGATGGGATGATGATGATGGGGTTTTTTTTTTTTTTTGGTGATGATTAATGATGATACTTGGCTTAGGTTGCCACGCCCCAAAAGGTACCCTAAACGTGACAGTCCGCCGTATATAATATTAAAGCTAATGAATGACAACCTTAGTCATGCAGGAGCTTCGATATCACATGCAAGGCATGCTTCCAAGATAGTAGGAGACTCACATGGGTATTACATTTAAGTAGATAATAAAAGCATGCAAGAACTTATATAAATAAACATGGAATATTCATTTGGATAGTAATCTCTTACAACTTCTTGGGGGCATTCCCCCATCTTAAATAGTCTTGTTTAACTAAACCATTAACAAGGTATCTATAACATAAGCCTACTGTAGAGATTTTCTTAGAAGTCTATGCTCAAAATAAAATACATATAACTTCTCCCAAAAACTCATAGTAGCTTTGACTCATACCTGGCAAACAAGGCTTCTCGGTGCCAGCCATAGGTAATCATACTATAATAAAAAGCTATAAGGGTATAAGCAAATCTAGCTTAGTGAGATAACTCCTATCTACAAAACATTCCCATATATGAAACAAGTATTTAAACAATCATATGGGAATGCACCAATCACATGAGCAAACAAAATATACAAGATTAACCGAAAATCATGTGTAGCATGGATTTTAGGCCCTCTATGTCGGGGTTGGGAGGTTACAGGCCCATACGACCATCAATACTTGCAGATTTGTTGGCTCATACTCGCCCTGTAGACTTTTCGGCTCCTACTGGCCCATGTAGACTTTCTGGCTCCTACTAGCCACCACTACAACTCTTCGTTTCCCCATACGAAGAATAGTAGTGAAATAAATGTGACTCACTAATATGATATGCATTAATCTTTTTCAATAAGGTTATTCCATTAATGTCAAGTTCAAGTTAAAGGTCATCAAATCAATATTCATCATATCATTGCAAGAAATCATAAATTATTCATCAATTCCTCTTTCGATATTCTTAACTTATATTCAACCATTCATAAATTCAAATCACATGATAATTGTTCATTTATCTTTTTCTTATTTTCTAGTGCCACTATTTATAATCACAAACAAGAAAATGTAACTAGTAAAGGATTAACTCACTTCATGTCGATCGCTCCTAATCAAAGTAGTATTCTGGGAAAGTGATCTTGGTTCCTTCTTCACCTAAACAAGATGAAATACCCAAAATGAGTCTTTCATAGAATTACTATTTTTGAATATTCTAAATCTATCTTAAAATCGCGGTAAAATCGGATTGGAGGAAATTCCAACTTAAAATTACCATAACTTACTCATTTTAACTTGGAATTTCACATATTATATATCTTTTTCTACCTACTCGAAAAGATCTATCTATTTCTAAAACTATTTTCATCAAACTAAGTCGTTTAAATTCCGAAATAGTGGTGATCAGATTCACCACGAACTTTCACAAAGCTTGAATTCCTTCTTTTAACAAAACTCATATAAAAGAGATAGGTATTATAATAGTTTGTAAAACCTTTGAAATGTATTTACATATATTTATTGACTCATATCAAATGTATGAAATTAATGAAGTTGTCCCCAACCATGAATTTTTGTAAAAGTAAAGTCTTCTAAAGAAAAGTGAAACTTTTGAAAATTCCTCTTATTTTGCTAGAAATTATTCCAAGTTATTTTAAATGAGTAAATTTCATTTCCTTAGTCCTTTAAATTTTCAAAGAAAGATTTTATTTTCTTAGTTTTTAATACTTTTTGAAAATAATGACAATTCTATATTCATAGAAATAATTTCCTTATTTCTTAAGATTATTCTATTTCTATGAAAAGAATTTCTTTTTATCAAACTAGTACTTGATGAAAAAGTGAAGTTTTAGTAAAAATTTTGTTTACTCAAGAAGTTCTTTCTATGTTATATATGTTAGTAAAAATTCCTATGAATTCCTCTAGATTTCTTAGAAAAGTTTGTTAAGATAAATCCGTAGTTTCATGAAAAATTACTTCCTACTCTTATTTCTAGAAAAGAATTTCCATTTTAAGAAAACCTTTCTTCATTTATCTTGTTGAGACAAAATCAATATATTCATACATAAGAAAGACATAACAATTAAAGAAATAAGCTAGCAAATAATATATCAAGTATTGGAACCTTAGCTTCATCAAGGTATCCCGGGACTAAGAATAGACTAGTCCCATAAAGAAAAATAAAATGTTTTGACTTGATGAGGACAAGTCTAAGACTAGAAAGACTAGTTTTAAAAAAACATAAAAGTAAATAAATTGCAAGGTAATAAATAAATTACATGGAAAGTAAATAAATTGCAAAGCAAAGGAGCTTATATGCTCTAAAAGATATATATAGCTACATAGATATATTTAGTTAAATATATATGAAAGCAACATAAAAGAAATTTGATTCATGAACAAAAATAAAGTATGAACTTATTGTTGCTTTTTTTAACCTTCATGGTTTAGAAAACACACACTAAGCTCATATTAAGTAAATGAACATAAAGAAAACTTGAAGAAATATTACCTAAGAGAACTAAACTTGAGAGAGCTTTGGGAGAGAATTCCTGTAGAGAATTTGAGAGAATATTTTTAGTGTATGGAAGGTGTGAAAGAAGTGGAAGGAAGAGGAGGTATTTATAGAAAAATGTGGAAGGAAATTTGAGTTAATTAAATAATTGAAAATTGAAACAAATTGAGGAGGGAGAGGGGGCATGGCCGGCACTACATGGAGTGAAGAGAGGGAGTGAAATTTATTTTTTTTGTATTTTTGTTAGTGAAAAGTAAGATATGAAAGATGTGAAGTTGTATTGGAAATGAAAATTGTAAGAGTATAGAGGTATGGTTTGTAAGATTAGGTTGTAAGAAAAAGTAGAGATAGATAAATATTGTAGAATAGTAATAAAAGTGTAATGTAAAGTAGACATGATAATTTAAGTATCGGTAGTAAGAAAATACGCGTATAATTACGATATCTAATATTTTTAGTTACCGAAAAATTATGAAATTGATATTTTTGAAAATCTTATATTTTTATGAGTCTATTAGTATATTCGGAATATTTTTACTAATCTAAGCCCCGAAACACACTTTTCGAAAACTATGTCCGGTTGTGCTCAAAACGAATCGTGGTTTAACTAATATAATATTTTTAAGCTTTCTCAGATTATTACGAACTATTCTACATACTAATCTCTTACTAACTTTCCTAGGGTTACTTAAACGGGAATGCCGACTTGAACGGTTGCAAAAGACTAGGGTTTTGTTGACATTGAGATTCTGGTTGACTTTCTAATTAGAGTTTATGCTTAATTGATCTCAAAACTTTAGGGGTTTACATAGGTTTTAGGTGTTATTGGATGAGTGAAGTAGGTTAGGATTGCGGATTTCTTTTGTATTTGTTTTTATTTTGCTTTAAGAACTAGATTTATATTTTTAAGTTGTAATATTCTTATAAAGGGTCTGCTGATGTCCATGTTTTTGTAGATTTTGATATACTCATGAGAGTAGAACATTGTCACGCCCCGAAGGGTACCCTAAACGTGGCAGCCCGCCATACACAATATTAAAGCCTAAGAATGACCACCTCAGTCCCACGAAGGCTTCCATACTATGTACAAGGTGTCCAACACATAAAGGAGACACATCGGAATTATACATTTTATGTTGATACAATTGAGTAACAATGTGAAGGAAATACAATCCACTATACTCCAAATAAAAAACCCTATACTTCAGAATACAATTCATCAAACTTCAGTTACATTCATCCCAAGACTTCACTACATAAAACTATTACAAGGCAAATCGTAAAGCTTAGCCAAAAACTTCAAGCATTCTTATATCTTGCCGGAATCCTGAAGTCATTCTTGGCTTCAACCATCTCGGACCCCACTTAGAATACTTGGAATAACCTACTCTTTTAAACAACTATTGGGGTATAAGCTACACTAGCTTAGTGAGAATTCCCTTAATTCCGTACCATAACAAACATGTTATTAATCAATCATATGCTATGCATGAACAAACACATGAGCAAGCAATTATGCATGGGTATCCGGAACCCACACACAGAACGGATTTACTCCCTCCGTATCTTGGGTTAGGAATGGTATTGAGTTTACACGACCGCATCTAGTCCCCAAGCCCTCGACTCTTAGCACTCGACTCGGCTAGGCTCATCCAAGGATGCATCCACATGCGCCTTAGTACCCTTGAATGAGCTCTGGCACCGGGCTCGTTATCCAAACGAGGCAACAACGGACTATACCGATCGACTTGCATAGGAGTAGCATGCTACCAAATGCAATATGTCCGTTGTGATGCATGACCAATTTAAATTTTTGCTTAGGACAAAAATATTTATACATTCTTTAGAGTGACCAACCAATATCACACATACAATAGGAATAATATGAACGGTGCAGTTATCCAATCAAATCATGGTTTTGATATGCTTTAGTATTCTTTGGCATACATTCATCACAGTCTCATCATATATCCTATCCCCATTCATATCGATTTTTATCTTGTTCCTATAATTCTAATGCAACTAACTACAAGCACATTCAAGGTAACAAAACAAGGAGAAGACTCACTCGGCCATTGGATCACCGGTCTTCTAGTAATAATAATCCGGTGGTATGGAATCGTCGAACTTGGGTTACCTAAAAAGAAAGAAATACTCTAATAAGTATTTCAACTCAAACTAATCCAACGACTTCATACGAACTATCAAACTCGTAATTCGCGTCCTAAGCGGGAATTCCAACTTAAAACGGCCATAACTTAGTCATTTTAACTCGGAATCTCGCAAATTTTATATCGATTTATATCTACTTCGGAAGAGCTTTCTAAATATGAAGTTTAAATCAAGTTTTGAAAATATCTAAGTCTCGAAAATGAGGGATCAGATATGTACAGCGGGTATATTGATTCCGAAAATGCGGTTTTCATGAATGCACTTGAGATTCCGAAGTACAAAATGAAACTAAATGCCATGGTAATGATTTTCCCTATCATGAATGTCATGATATGAACTCTAATGAGCCTAAGTTCTTATAACTTTTTAGACTTAAAGAATTTAAATAATCTTTTTCTTAGAAAACCATTTTATGCTATTGTTTAACAAGTGAGTTTACTACACTTGGCACACCTACATATTACAAGGATTTTCTTTAGGAAAACTCCACTTTTTTTAATGAAATTTTGACCCTTATATTAGTTATATCCTAAGGCCTTTATTTCTTTAATAAAATCTTCATTTATAAACTTTTAAGTGGGTCTTTTACTAGGGTGGTTTCAAAAATCCGAATTTAGAAAATTTCATTTTCAAGTTGATTCCTTTAAGAAAAATGTATTTTATACTTAAAACTTTAAGTATTTATTTTACCTATACCCTAAGGACTTCATTTATTTAAGAAAATATCATTTTTGAAGTTGGAAAAATAGTGTTTTCTAACCATCTATCCTTATTACGAATTTTGCCTACAAGACTTTTAGCTCAAAGCTTCTATTGGACTTCATCTCTTGTTTCCAACATTTTATTTAATAAAAACTCATTTAGACTCATGAAAAATATTACCAAACATTATCTATCACCTATAGGCTTCATTTTTCTTGAGAAATATATGTTTAGAAGTTGATAAATGTGTTTTTAACCTAGGTTTCTAAAGTCATCCGAATTTACACAAGTTCATTTCTTCAAAAGTGTTTTCCTTTTTGACTTTATTAACTCATCCACCTATAGATCTATATACTAGGAAGGTTATTTACTAAGGACAAAAACATTAAAGACCATTAATGCACATAAACTTAAAATAATGATGAGATCTTAAATGCCTACATGAACATGAGTAGTAAAATGATAGATCTACTATATCAAGTGCTTAAATGAGTTTTGAAAACATAAAAACTACATTTTTATAAAAGATCTTTCGTTCAAAACACCTTTTGATGAAAAATTATAAAGCTTATGGCATAAAAGCTCCTTTAAATGTTAGATCTACTTTGTGATGGTTCGGTATTCTTGTTTTGACATTTCCTTGTCCCTAGCAAAAGATCATGGGGACATTTAGTTGAAATATCCAAGAATATCCTTGCCATAACAAGGATCTATGAGTGGAAGGAGTAAAAGTTTAATTACTTGGAGTAAAATAGAAGATGAAAAGAAGAGAATGGAAAGTTGTGTGTGTGTGTGGGGGAGAGGATTTTGAGAGCTTTTCAACTTTGTAAATCTTGGAAAGTGAAAGAATGAAGAGAGAGAGAAAAAGTGGTTTATATAGCATTTGAATTTAGGTTAAATGGAGTAAAATAAATTTAAAAAAAATTGCAATTTGGAGCTTGGAAGGGGGGCCATCACGTCAGCACTATTCACCAAAAAGGGAGGAAGAAGTTTGATTTTAATTTTTGTTTTGATTGATTTAAATTGATGTTTAACTTGTCATAACTTGTATTGAAAGTTAAGAGACAAAAAGTATTTAGAAAACAGATTGATTTGAGTGATGGTAAGGGTTGAAATTATAGAGTGTACAAATAGGTAGTCATAGGTTATACTTGTGAATAGTAGTGAATAGTAATCAAGACAACTTAATTACCGGTAGTAAGAAAAATACGAATAAGAAGGTTATAACTGTATTTTTCGTAAGCCGGAAAATTATGAAATTTATATTTTTGAAATCCTTATTTTATTTTGATTCTAATAAGTATTCATAAGTAAATTTTTGAAATTCTAGTTCCGGGGCATGCTTTTCTATAATGGGTCTCGGGATGACCCGGAATTGAAATTTTCTTAAAATATGATCTTTTCTTGTTTCGAAATATAATCAAGAACTATATTCAAAATTAATTTTGCTTATAAAAGTTTCTTATTTGGAAACCGAAGAAAAGCCGGAATTAGGGTTTCTAAGTCTTTCTCATAGAGCTTGAACTAAACCGGTTTAGGGTTTCATTTTCCGGTTTTCGAAGTTTACTTGATTAATAGGAAACCCGGGGTATACATTATAAAAGTAATAAAATTGTGTAATGAAATAAAATGAATAGTGCAAAAGACTAATCAATTACCGGTAGAAATGAAAATACGATAAAAAGGTTATAATTGTAACTTTTATAACCCGAAAAATTATATAACTGATATATTTAGAAATCTTATAAAATCACGAGTCTAACGGTACTAATGGTATGTTTTTGATATCTCGAGTCCCGGGACACGCTTTTCAAAGTCTGTATCCGAATGGGTTCGAGATAGGTCAAAATTTTACCAATATGACATTTTTATACAAACTTATATTACTACGAGCTATTCTACTTATTTAAACTATACCTTGGCCTCTAGGGTTAAGAGCGCTAGATTGCCGGACTTAAGCTATTGTATTCCGATTAGGGTTTCCGGGTGATTTTTCCGGTTTAGATCCTTGCCAATTTGGAAACTGATATTTATGTTTATACAACATATTTAATTTGAAAAATTTATTTTAAATTTTATTTTTGTAAGTATTTAATATCTTTTAACGTTTTCGGAATTCTTGAATTGGGTTTCATTTTCGAAAGTTAATCGTTATTTACTTTTTATTAATTTGTTTTTGGGTTTTATATTACCTGATTTTATAAGTCGGAGTTATGTATAGAATTTGTCGTGCGTAGTGGTTTTGGAATTGGAGTTTGTTGAGTTTTTATTTTGTTTCTAAGGATTTTCATTTTCTCAAGATTAAGAATTTTTGGATTCGTTCGTGATTTAGGACTTATCGAAATTCGGTTTTAATTTGGAGTGATTTTTATTGTTTATTTTCGAAATTCATCTTGGAATTATTTACTAAAATTTTCTGGGGCTTACAAACATAAAATATTTTTATAAAATTTTGTTTCTTAGAAAGTTGGTCTGCTTGTAGGAGTAGAGGGACCTTATTTTATAAATGATTTTTTGTAAAGTTTATTTTGAAAATTTAAATCCAGTTATTATAAAAGTTAAGTATATGATTTCATAAGTTAAAAGCGAGTAGCAAATGATGGGATTTACCTTAAAATCGATGTAGCTCACTCTCAAGGTGATGAATTTTTCCTGTTGGCTTCTTTCCTTTAAGATAGGGACTTGAAATCACAAATGTAAACCCCTATTTTCTAAGCCTTAACCTTAAGTTGGAAAGTCAATCGGAGACCTTAAGTCAACGGATTTTGAGTAAAACTCTACAGTTTAGATCCGGCAAACCCGAGTTAGTAAATCGAGGAGTCGAAAAATAATTAAAGTGTTTAGAATAGTCCGTAATAATATTTGATTTATTAAAAATATCAGATTGGTTTATTTTCGGCTTATTTCGAACCCGTTTGGATACTGCTTTGGAAAACGTGTCCCGGGGCTTGGAAAATTAAAAATATATCTTTAATATTTTTAGACTCGTATTTTTATAAGGATTTCAAAAATATCAAGTTTATAATTTTTCAGATTTTAAAAATATCAATTATAGCTCATATAAGCTTATTTTACTCTTACCGGTAATTTAATTGTTAAATTTCTAAAATTAATTTATTGATTATTTTATTTAAATCATAAAAATTCTGCCACTTAATTAAAAATATTTTTCTTAATTTATTTTATATATTTTCTTAGTTAAAAAGCCACTTTTTCAACCCATACCTTAAGTACACATCCATTATCATTATTACACATTATTATGTTTTCTTTTGCTTTTTCTTACACTCCAATTTCCCAAGATGGCAGCTGACCATTCCCCAAAACTTAGCCACTTTCCTTATTTTTAATTATTTATTTGATATTTTTAAAGTCTCTTATAGTTAACAAAGGGGGTAACTAGTTACACTTTCAAAAATACAAGTTAAAAACAAACTACACACACTCCCCCCACACATAGAAATCACTCCAGCACACCACACACCCCCACACCACCACCCACCCCCCCCTACCCCAACTCCTTGCAGCTGCTTGTTTTATTTTTTTTCAATATTTATCACACTTTCATCTCTATTTAAGCATCTCATTCCTTCTCTCTTTCACCTTTACAAACCCTACATTTTTCCTCTCTCTTTTCTCTTCTCTTCTTGGCTTGTCTTCTTAAGAAACAAGCTGCCACCATTTCCATTCCATATCCCACATATTTTCTTGCAAATATTTGAGGTAATCTTCTCTTTTAGCTCTCATAAGATGTTCTAGGATTATTATGGATGTTTCATGCATCAAAGGACATTCCACAAGCTTAAAAAGCTATGGATGATGATGCCAAGAATTGAAACACTCCTCTAGATGATGATCTCTTTTGTTCTTAGTATTTTTGTTATCTTGAAGGCTTGTTTATCTTCTTGTTTTTGATAACTTGTAGATCTAGAGTTTTACAAAGCTTTAGTTATGTTTATGTGTAGATCTAGAAGTTTAAGGCCTACTACCAAGTTTTTCTTATGTTTCATGGTTGAATTTGAGTAGATCTTAGATTTGAGTTTGAATGAAAAATAAATTCGTAACTTGTCAAGGCACCATTTTAAAAACCTCCTTCCAAGTCTTAAAATGGAAGTTTTTGTTAAGAAAATGAAGGTTGATGGATGTATATCATCAAGACTTCATCTTACAAGAATCAAAGTTGATTTTCAAATTTATTTTCAAAAACAAAAATTGTATTTTCGGATCAAGACAAAGATCTAAAATAAAAACATGTTTTCCAACTCAAAAATGAGGATTTTATTCAAGAAATGAAGGGTTCTTAAGATATAATATGTAATGGGTTGTTTTTCATGAGTTTTGATGAATTTTCTCAAGAGATATGTTCAAAATAAATTTATGAAAATTCGGACTTAGACCAAGACCCATTTTTGGAACCCATCATTCAACTTTAAAATGAAGATTTAGACAAAAATATAAAGGGCTCTTGGTATAGATATCTTAAGGAATGAATTTCATAAGTTTAAATGAGTTTTCCTAAAAATATTGCTTAAATCAAGTGCTTTGTAAAAGACAAAATTTAGGTCTTGTTTTCATTGTAAATTCAAAGTGGAAATTCGTAATTAAGACCAATTTTGAAAACCTTCTTTTAGATCTCAAAACAAGTATTTTATATTGAAAATGGAATGCTTTGATGATAAATAATATAGAAAATTATTTTCATTGAACTAAGTAAGTTTTAGTAAAGGAATTACTCAAAACAAGACAATGAGTTTCAACTTGTAAATTTCGGTTTTATGAAAATGGATTTTAGAAGTTTCATTTGAACTTTATGTTTGGTATTAGATAAGTGTGTAATCTCTTAATTTTGTTTTGAGAATCTCCTTGCAAGTTTAAACTAAAATAAGTTGGTCTAAGTAGTTAAATAGAGTAGATATGGCAATTTTTCACAAAGGCTCAAATCTTGGATTTTCGCAACCCTACTGTACAGTAAGTTTCCGACCCCTAAATGACCTTAAATGTTTGAATTAACTTTGAATAGATAGCTCTTTCGAAGTAGATAGAAATCGGTATATTATAAGCTTAATTCCGAGTTAAAATGAGTTAGATATGACCTTTTTAAGTTAAGAATTCAACTAGGCGAAAATTGACGAACTTAGTAAATAAAATTGTTAAGTTTAATAGAACTTCTTAAGAGATACTCATTGAGGGTATTCCTTGTACTTAGGTGAATTGCAGGATGGGTTACCACTTCCCGAGGACTATTACGACTAGTGGATTTCACTACATAGACAAGTGAGTTCATTTCTCAATTAATTATGCTCTTGGATGTGCTTGTAGTAGTAGTAGTGGCATTAGACTTAGGAAAAGATAAAATTGTGGTTGAATGGTGATCTAAACTTGCATGAATGAACGATAAGTATATCGATGCAAGCTTTGTTGCAATAACCTTGTATGAGTTAGTATAGATTTGGAGTGTTTGAAATCTGTATGGTCACTTTTAAATTATCTAATTAATATACCATGATTATATGAATAAATTGTACATGCATATCACGTAGTGAGTCACATATCATTGTCGAGTATGCCTTTGGCGGGACAAAGGTGTATTTGGGAGGCAGCGGGTCTTTAATGAAGGGGACTAGGGTTGCATGAGTTATGGACCACCCCATTCAAATAATGAAACTATGGTTGCATGACCTATGAACCAACATTAAGATTGTGGTTGCATGTCTTATAGACCATCATTGGAACTGTAGTTGCATGACTTATGAACTACCCCAAACCCTGAATGGAGGGCATAAATCCATTCACATATGACTACTGGAAAGTTATATGCTTGCTTGCTCATTTGCTTGTGCATTCATATGATTACTTAATTATAACTTGCTTGTATAGATATTTTAGCTTGGTCGAGTATGTTACTTGGAAAATGAATCTCACTAAGCAATTAGCTTATACCCCAATAGTTTTTGTTGCAGCGTCCCTATTTTTGGTTGTTTCGAGAGACACTTTATGCAGGTTATCACATGGGATTAAAGAGCTTTTGAGGAAGTCGGGACCTGGTATAGGCGTGGACTTCTAGGAAAATCTCTTTAATGTAAATTCAGATATATGTAATTAGAGCTAAACGATGTAGACTCATATTATTTTGGCGGGGGTATGCCCCCTTGACTTTTGTAAAATTTAACTATTTATCTTGTTGTGATTTATATTCTTAATGCTATGTATGCTTTCTTAAGACTACTCGAATCAAAGTGTGATCCTAAAAGTTGTGTAAGTACACCTTACACTTGATATGTAAACTTATGGGATGACTAAGGTGGTCATACTTAAGTTTAAGTATCGGGTGTGGTGGACTGTCGCGTTTAGGGTATCCTTTGGGGCATGACAACAAATCTATCTCTAACTAGTTTTTATCCTATTTTATTAGCACATATATGTTCACCATCATTTTCACTCATCACTGCTTGGGGAAGAATGTCTATAGCAAAATGTGCAAAAGTCGTTAAAATTTCGTTAAGTGTATTTCTTGATGGTGTTGGCTTAAGCAACCTATTGAGCATATATGTACAAAGTTAGGAGAGTGCCCATCATTGACGAATAGTGATAATGAGCAAGATTAGCTTCTCTTTGTCACATCTTATAGATTGTCTATAGATCTAATACAATCTGATGGAGAAGGAAAAAAAATTAGATAACTATCACATTCTAATGATTCTTAGAATACCAGAAAAGCAAAGGTTGAAATAAAATCGAAATTCATTGAATCACACACGATTGTTGGAAGACAACCTTTTATATGCCTATTGATTTCAAGAATACCTAAACAAATAGGCATCAAAATTCGAAAACTCAATAAGAGTGCAGATTTTGGAAAACAAATAATCATTACATTATGTTGATTTACACATAAATTTCAGAAATCAATTTGCTATCAACCTGTTGATTCCATAAAATACCAAAAAAAAAAAAAAGAAAAGGCAAAACATATTATTATTTCATTGAAAATCTCTGTCTCAATTTTTACAATTCTAGTCTATTTATAGGATAAAAATAAAATCTAATTAAAAAACTTGACATATATAAAAAAATATATTAATCCTATTAAAAGATACTACTCTTATTAAAATAATACTAATCAAATCTCTAAAAAAAAATCTTTTTAAAATAATAATATGTCCTTTTTTTTACAATTGCACCAATAAATTAAGCCTGTCTTGCATCCCGCATCACAATCTCCCAGATGCAATTAGATTGCACAATAATCAATATGTCAATATATATTACAGAGTATAAAGACCACGAACACAATCTCTCGAATGATAATCTTTGATGAGAACCTTGGAGCTAATACCAAAACTAGATCCCAAAAATCAACCCAAGATAAAACGGAACTCTAGAAATTCAAGAATTGATCCTAACAAATTACAAGTTTTGGAAACCTTAAACAATATCAGATAAGTTGAATAACCTTAAATGTATAATCAATTTGATGGGAAAAGAAAACCCTAAATACCAAACCCTAAGAAAAAGAATACCTTCGAAAACAAAATGAAAATCTAATAGTCGCTTGACCTGGAATCCCCATGTTAAACAATTCGTCCATATGATCTTTAAATCAAGGCAATGTTTAATAACAAAGTAATATGAAATAATATTCTATAATATAGTAATAATTTATCAAGTCAAAATTTCATTAGTTAAGCCAAAACCATTTCTATATCCAGTCTTTAGCATGTAAATTGAGATAACATTACCAGATAACCATTAATGGTAAAAATTGTGAAACCCTAGATTCTTCAGTAACTTTATAAGTGAATTTTGGAGTCAAAATTAATGCTAATACCTAAAAGTCAAACCGAGTGAACATTTAATACTAGAAGCCCTAAACTCGATTAGACAATCTTAACAATCCTAAAATATCAGATAAATTATAAAAATTATATTAAACTCAAATTTATGAAGTAAAATATATATTATAAGTGTAAACTCCTAAATTTTATAATCTTGTGAGTAAATCTTAAAGTCGGAATTCAAACTGTAACCTTAAAAACTAGCCTAGGTCAACAATAAGTTTTACAACATCAAAATTTGGTAAGACTGTGCTTGAAAATTTAAGACAATAAAAATGAGATAATCCTAGATTATACACTAGAAAAATGTCATATGCCTTAACAAAATCAGAACCGACAAAAACTCGTTTCTTTCATACCCAAACAAGATTAGTTTTCAAACTAGGACACTAACATGCAAAACAAGGTAAAATTATCCAATAATGAATTCTTACAATAAAATATTTAAATATTCATAAAATATTAGATAAAAAGTTTTCGATCCATAAAAATGTCAGATATAGCCTATATACGTGTACTTTATCTCTACAAGTAACTTATTTGATATTTTACCACTACTATTTGCTTTTAGTTGCGGCTATTTCATGCTGTCATTTTATCCATATATTTATATATATATATATATATTTTTTTTTCTATAAAACACAACTTATAACTTATAATTTATATTCATTTACATATACCTACCCTATTACATCAAATCTACTTTTTTTTCCTTCTTTGTTTTTCTCCTTCACTTCTTGAAGAAGTTTGCAGCTGCTGCCCCCTCCTTTTTGTAGCCTTTTTTTATTTTTCAATTTATTTTACAAACAAAAATCCTCCCATTTCCCTCTATAAATACCTACTATCATTCCCTCATCTTATACTTTACAACTTCTCACAAATTTCTCTCTTTTCTCTCATTCTTTCCTCTCTTTCTCTTCCTAGTGTTGGCGCAAAACCCTCCCCCCCCCCCCCCCCCCCCCCCCCCCCCCCCCCCCCCCAAATTCTTTCTCTCACTTTTTATTTTTAAAAAAACATACATACGCACATACACTTCCTTCAAGATTTCATTTAAGTAAAACACTTAACCCTCATCTCCTTCGTTGATCTTATGTGTATTTATCAAAGTTCAAGCATTATCTATGGATGAAAGATCTCCCCATGATGAATTAAAGCTAAGGATGATAATGCTAATATGGAATTTGTATCAAATCTATATTATGATCATGTTAAAATGTCAGTCATATTGTCATATTTTTGTCATCTAATCTAACTTTATATATGTATAAATATAGTTATGTATATATACTTTGATAAGTTTATCTTTAAGTATATTGCTGTCACGCCTCAAAGGATACCCTAAACGTGGCAGTCCGCCACATATAATATCAATACTTAAAAATGACTACCTTAGTCATGCGAAAGCCTTAGTATTACATGTAAGGCGTCTAGCATGGTAATAGGAAACGCTTTTGGGAAGCATAGTTTAAGT
Organism: Combretum micranthum; assembly: GCA_024138025.1. Classification (NCBI taxonomy): domain Eukaryota; kingdom Viridiplantae; phylum Streptophyta; class Magnoliopsida; order Myrtales; family Combretaceae; genus Combretum; species Combretum micranthum. Next base: position 470,478 of record JAMXBD010000572.1, read on the forward strand.
AAGTAAAAATGAACATACACGAATCTAGAAATAAAATATATTATACCATTAATAACCAAAGGTCTGTTACATGATTTGTCACGCCCCAACGGGTACCCTAAACGTGACAATCCGCCACACTCAATATTAAAGCTTAAGTATGACAACCTTAGTCATTCCTAAAAGCTTTAATATTAAGTGTAAAGCGTGCTTTCACAACTTTAGAGGACCATATATGGAATTATGAAGTTTAAGAAGATATAAATAACACAGTAAGAAAAGAGGATTCATAATAATCATTCATTCATATTAATGGCTTTACAAACTTAGGGGCATTTCCCTTGATCACTAATCTATTATATGGATATCTGTACATTAATACTAATACTACCTTTTATCTAAATTTCTATTATCCAAAAGAGATTACCTGCCCGCAGGGTCCTCGTGGCCTTAACCATAAGTAGAGAAACTGCAAAAGATATCTATCGGGGTATAAGCTAATAGGCTTAGTGAGAACTATTTCCATAAATAACTTCTCGTAACAAGATTTCAAACAAGTTAATTAAACAAACAAATGTAATGCAACAAGCACGTGGGCAAAACAAGCATATAGTTTTCCGAGAACTATATGTTGAATGGATTTGCGCCCTTCATTCGGGGTTTGGTGATACATAACCTCAATTCAAGTAGTTTCAGTTAAAAAGCTTTCATGCTCGCGAGCACTCATCACCAAGCAATCCGAATCTACTTGATTGACCTTGCTTTCGGATCTTCCGCCAGGCATTTCCCTTAAGCCGCCAAGCAATCGTTTTCGGATCTCCCGCCAAGTGTTTCTTTCGACATGAGCTTACTATCCTTCTCCCCCAAGGATAATAACCCAAAATATAATGTGGCTCACTTCGTGGTATGCATGAATTCATTTATTTATAACGTCATAGCATAATTATTTTTAAATTTAAGGCGATCAAGGAATTTCATACAAATCAATACTATATTTAAAATAATCATTTAAAACAATTCCGGCTTCGCTATTCTTAAAAATTCTTTCAAAGAATTATTTTACAAACATATCGGTTCATCTTTTCCTAACTCTAATGTAACTAATTTACAAGTACAACAAGTATAGCATTTAATGGAAATAAACTCACGATACCATGTCGACTATTCCTCTAAGCGGATGAGTCGTTCACACACTCCTCTTAATCGTAATAATCCTCGGGGTAAAGGAATCCTTCCTTGGGGTCACCTAGCCAAAGAAAATACCCACAATGAGTATTCCTTGATGATTTTCTTGAAATTTGATAAAATAATGTCAAAAGAACGTTAAAGTTCGTATAAAGGAATGACCCAACTTAAAATGGCCATAACTTGGTCATTTTAACTCGGAATCGCGCATATAATATACCGATTTCTATCTACTTGAAAAGATCTACCCATTTCTAAAATCATTTTCAACAAATAAAGCCATAAGGCTCCGACATAGTGGCGACAAAATTCACCACAGATTTTCCAAGTAAAAACAATTTTGGTTCAAGAAATCAAAACTTGTTTGATAAATACTTAGTTATCTATATAGTTGAAAAATTCTCTTTTTATAACTATATAACTCATATTTAAGCATGCTCAAGTATTTTGTTATCCAATTATTTTTCTTAAATAAAACAATGTTGGAAGAATATAGTTTTCAAAAATTGTTTTTGCAATTTCCTTGAAATGAAATACCTTGTTCCCTTTTGTTTTCCAAAATGCTTTACGTTGATTTTATTATTTTTCTAAGTATCTTTTCGAAAATAAAATTTTTTATTTTCTAAGTTTTCTATACTATTTTGAAGTTATTAGAAAATATGCTATTCTTCATATTTATTTTTATTGTACAAATTTCTTTGTCTATTTGTTTACAAAAATCTTCATTTGAAAATTTTTCATTCCTTTCTCATGACTTATGTTTTTCATAGAAATCATCTATTCATAAAAGTTTATTTTCTTGATAAAACAAAGTGAAGCAATATGTGACTTAAGAACTTTTTATAGTAAAGTAGTTTCTAAAATTTTAGTGGTTTCTTCTTGTAACTTGTAAAGAAATAACTTTATTTTTGTTTTCAAACCATAGATTTTCTTTGCCTATTTGTTTGTAAAGGTCTTTACTTGAAAATTCCTTAGCCATTCATTTTATTTATCTTTTTATAAAAAGAACCATTTTTGTATCAACAAATAGTTTCTTTTGAAAAACAAAGTGGAGTAATAAAGGTTTAAGTAGCTTTTTAAGGTAAAAGTAGTTTCTAAAATTATAGTGAGTTCTTTTTGTAAAAGGAAACGAGTTTATCTTATAGATTATAAACTTATCTCTAAGTGACAAAATTCTTCTTTTGTTTAGTTATTAAAATTTTTGGACAACAATCTAAATAAACATGATTATGAAAACAATAGTAAACAAAATAATATGAAACGTAAATAATAAAGTTAAGTATTGGAGTCTTAGCTTTTTCAAGGCTCCTGGGACTAAGAAGTAGACTAGTCCCAAAACAAAATAAAATGTAAGAAAGAAAAACTTGTTTTGACTTGATGAGGACAAGTCTAAGACCAGAGGCTAGTCTTAATTCAACAAGGAATAAATAAATAAATTGCAATGAATTAAATAAATAAATTGCTTTGCATGAAATACATAAATTGCAAGTGAGCTTATATGCTCTAAAGAATATGTATACTATATATATAGATAATAATATATTAACAATAATAAAACAACATAAACATAAATGGATTGGCATGAACAAGATCAATACATGAACATAATGTAGTTTCCATAACTTGTAGTCTTTGGAAACTCACACTATGGTCATGTAAAGTTACATGACATGAAGAAGAAGAAAATAATAGAAGGTGGTTACCTAAAGGAGTCTTTGGTATGGTTATGTGGTTATGGGTTTTGGTTTATTGGTAGAAGTTGTTGTAGAAATATTTTGAGAGACTTTTGGGATGGTATTTTGAGAGAGATTTGAGAGGAGAAATTGAGAGAGTTTTGGTAAGAATTTGTGAGTAGTGAATGTGTGAAATAAGTGAAAGAGGAGGGGGGTATTTATAGGAAAATGTGGAGTGATTTTTATGTGATTAAAATAAAGAAAAATTGAAACAAAATTGAGGGAGAGTAGGGGCATAGGGGTGCCGGTCATGAAGGAAATAGAGGGGGAGTGATTTATTTTTTTGACTTTTGTTAAATGAAAGATGTAATGTGTAAGGTAGATGTGAAATAAAGTTATGAGAAAGGTAAAAAGTAAGCATTATAGGTTATGTAGTGTGTAAGAATAGGTGTAAGAAAAAGTAGAGATAAAAGAATAGTATAGAATAGTAATGAATAGTGTAATGTAAAGTAGATATGACTAATAAAGTACCGGTAGTAAAAAAATACGCATATAATAGCTATATCTATTATTTTTATTTACCAAAAAATTATGAAACTGATATTTTTGGAAAACTTATATTTTTATGAGTCTAACGGTGTATTCGGAATATTTTTACTATTCCGGGCTCCCGGACACGTTTTTCGAGAATTGTGTCTGATCGGGTTTGAAGGACACCCGAAATTCGCAAAACTAATATTTTTCTATAACCTATGGTTATTACGAACTATTCTAGCTAATCATCCCAACTTTGTTTTCCAAGGCCAAAGAAAACGGCAATGCCGGATTTAAACGGTTATGGTAAACTAGGGTTTTGTTGACCTTTAGGGTTCCGTTTGACTTCCGGTTTAGGGTTTTATGCTAAACTGATTCCGAAAATTTGGGGGTTTACATGATTTCTTAGGGGCATACCCCTGTCAATCCAAAAGATCGTGATAGTATTTACAACATTCAAATACTACATTAAAGATTTCAAAGGAATTCTAATCTAAATCTTCAAGTAGATTTCCTCCAAAAGCTTCAATGGAAAACTTACATGTATATGAGGAGACCTCGGGTACAAAAATAGGTGTTCCTGAGAATACAAATACCTATAGGGGCGTAAGCTTATGGGCTTAGTGAGTAAATCCCAAAAATTCATGCTCAAAGTAAATTATCAATCAAGTTTATTAATCAAACAAATGGAATGCAACAACCACGTGAGATTTTTCGAGAATCATATGTTGAATGAATTACGCCATTCATTTGGGGTTGGGTATTCAGGCCAATTACAGCCACAACTTTTAAAACACTTTTATAGATCTTACCGGCTCCTATAGGCAATCAAAAACTTGTAGTTATTATAGGCTCCTACTAGCTACCAATTTACGTAGTTCTTATTGGCTCCTACTCGCACTTACATGATATATCGGTTATGTCTACTGTAAGCCCCTTAGATTTTTTGATAATATAAGCAAACCCTAAGAACCGGAAGTCAAAATGAAACCCTAAAGTTAACCTAGTTCTACATTTAGTCTAGTGAATCTAGATCCAGCAACCCGTGTTCTTAAACCCTAGCAAATGAAATTGAGATAATTGAGGAATATGGTTCGTAATAATATAGGAAAGCTTAAAAATATCATATTCTTAATTTTTTAGTGTTTTTTGAATCCAAACGGGATCAGTTTTTGAAAACCGTGCCCCGGTGCACCAGATAGTGAAAATATTCTTATAACACCAATAGATTCGTAAAAATATAAGGTTTTCAAAAATATCAGTTTTAGAATTTTTCGGCAACTAAAAATATCAGATATAGCTTAATTACGCGTATTTTCTTTACTACCGGTATTTTAATTGTCTAGTCTACTATTCATAGACTTTTTTACTATTCATTACTATTCATCAATCTCTACATTTTCTTACACTCTATTCTTACACACTACCATACCTATACTTTACAATTTACCTTCCTCATACAAGTTTAATCATATCATCCTTTACATATTACTTCTTTTTATTACAAAACAACAAATTTAATTAATTTTTATCCCTCTTCCAAGCCCTTTCCGTCCACCCTCTCTCTCATATCACTCTTAATTTTTTTTATTTTTCAATTTATTTAATTACATCTAATTTCCACTAAAAAACTCTATAAATACCCCCTTCCTCTTCCATTCTTTCACACAACTCATTTCATACTAAAACTCTTCCAAAATCACTCCATAAAATCCCTCTCCCAAAATCTCTCTCAAGTTCTCTCTTTTCTTTAGAAAACCCATTCCCACATATTACTATAAACCATTCTTTTCTTCTTCAACAAATACATAACCTTAGGTAAAATTTTTTTTCATATACTCATCATGTTCATACAACTTAACATAAGTTTAGTGTATGTTTCTTAGACTCATGAGAGTTAAAGAAGCAACAATTTATTCATGTTTTGTTTTTGTTCATGTTTCTATTCTTTTCCTTATATTATTATTATGTTGTTATTGTTATTATTATTTGTTCTAACCTAACTTATATAAAGTATTATGTATATTATGTATATATATTTATTTAGAGCATATAAGCTCATTTGTTATTTATTTACTTTCAAGTTATGCAATTTATTCATTTCATGTTGTTATTAAGACTAGTCTTTCTAGTCTTAGACTTGTCCATATCAAGTCAAAACAATTTTCTTTCTTTGCTTTTCTTTTCTTTTGAGGACTAGTCTATTCTTAGTCCCGTCATATCTTGATGAAGCTAAGGTTCCCAATACTTGACTTTACTTTTATGCTCTTATATAATTTATCTTATTATGTTGTTTTTATTATATTTCTCATAGTTACATATTCTCATTCATGCATGAACATATTGATATTGTCTCAACCATAATGGAAAATGAGTTTTCTTAAGTAATAAAAATAAGAACTCTCTTTAAAAATAAATTTTGTCACATAAGAAATTATTTTTCTATAAAGACTTAAAGTTTAATCTTAATAAATATTTTCTAAAGTTAGATAAGTTAGCTCAAGTTTTAGTAATAATACTATATGGTATTTTATCAATGAAAATAAAGTTACCACAAACTCTCTTTTCAAACCAATAAAATAAGAAAGTTTGTTTAAACTTAATTTTTGATTTAACCAAGAGTTTTCTTAAAATCATTTATCAAAGTTTTTCTACCAACACTCTAGAATACTAAAGTCTGGACAAGTTTCACAAAATTATCAAAATATAACCTTTATAAGGATAAGCCTTACTTAGGAAATAAAAATAATAAATAACTTATAAAATTATTGGTATTATTCTTTTAAAGTGGGTCTAACTTTAGAAAAACCTTAGAACTTATAACCATGAAATATTTAGAAAAGCTATGTTTTCTAAACCACTAGAAATAAATTTATGGGAATCTTAAAAGATTAAAATTTCTTTTTGAAAATGTAATTATTTTCAAAATTAAGAAATGGAGTTAAAAGAAGGAGATACTTACTAATAAATTTTCCAAACAAAGCTAAAACGTAGATTTTCGAGTCTTAGTTTCTCTCACTTTCAAGACACATTGTTTTACAAGATCATTGTTGAGATAACACCACTAAATTCATGCTTATGGTTTGAGTATATATATATGTATTCAACGGATTTTTCAACCATATAATATATCTATATTTTTGTACAAAAGCTCTTGAGTAAAGAAAAGTTTGAAACTTAAGTTTTGAAAATGGAATTTTCGCACCAAATCTGTATGTTACTATTCCGAGATCCAAATAACTTATTTTTGATAAAAATAACCTTAGAAATAGATATATGTTTTCGAGTAGGAAGAAATCGGTATATCATATGCAAAATTTCGAGTTAAAATGAGCAAGTTATGGCCATTTTAAGTTGGGATTTCCATTCATACGATTTTTACGAATTCAATAAGATAGAATTGTAGAATTTGAATAGATCTTGGATGAAATACTCATGTCAGGTATTTCTTTTATTTAGGTGTCGAGGATCAAGATCTTCTGTTCCCCGAGGATTACTTCAACTCCTAGATCGCTATGGACGAGTGAGTTTCCTTTACGTTTATGTATTCAAGCATGTGCGTGTAGAATAGAGCACTAGATGTTAGGAAAAGATAAAATTGATATGCATGTGGGTCATCATGGGAATTATGTATGTGAATCGTTGTGTGCGATCAATGAACAATAAGTATATCGAAACCCGATTTGTGATTGATATAAATGTTTCTATGTATGTATTGCCATGTGTGCAAATATTGTTTGATCGCTTATTTAATGTCATATTGGAATCCCTATATAATAAATTGCTCATGCATATCACTTAGAATATCATTTCAAAATTTTGCCGCGACTCCTCAGCGTGGGACCAGAAAGGTAAGCTGCCTTGCTACAACCTTGAGAGTTTAGGACGTTCGGAGAATACGGTCTCAAGTTGTAGCCGAGCCGGATTGATCGCTTTGGGTAAGAAAAGCCTGGGGACTAGTAGTACGGTTCGTTGGAACCCCAAGATGCGCGCAACTTTTAAGGAGGTCGTTCGGGGCCCAGTTCAAAGCATTCCCTAATCACTGATGGAGGGGTAAATCCATCGTATATACGAAACTAGATAGTCGTATTTAATTTTTGATCATATGGTTGTTGCATTTCATATGCTTGAATTAATAAACTTGGTTGATTGCCTATTATGAGTACTTTTACGTAAGGAATATCTTACTAAGCAAGTTATGCTTCTACCCCTACAGACTTTTGATATTGCAGGATTATCTTTTTGCACCCGAGACCATCTTGATCCCTCGGGTAGAATCCTTATTTTGGGAAGCTTTTGAAGGAATTCTGTTTTGAAGTCTAAGAGTAGATTTCTTCTAAAATCTTCTAGCTTTTGTCATTTATCTTAGTAAAACCATATTGTTATGAATTTATTAAGGGAATGCCCCATAGAAGTTGTAAGACTTTATATTTCATTGCTATATATTATTGTTATTTTGTATGTTTCGCTGCCAATATCTTAAAATGCATTACTTCACCGATCTCCCTTTGGTGTGAATGCACGCCTTGTACCGATATGGAAACTTTCGAGTGACTGAGGTAGTCATTCTTAAGTTTTAATATTGCGTACGGTGGGCTGTCACGTTTAGGGTACCCGTTGGGGCGTGACAATTTAAGTTGGAATCAGAGCATCAAGATTAGGGAAAGAAACAGTAAGTTAGAAGTAGAAGTCTTAGAAACAGGATAAGTTTAAGATTAAATCATAAGAGTGTTAGGAAGAATCGTAGAATTATAGAAAGTGAGGATATATGGGAAATCACATGTTTTATGACCATACCTAAGATATGTAGATGGCCGTAGAACTAGTTTATACCCTTAAGAAGAATAGGTGGATTTCCAAACTGTTTTAAGCCTTACGAAAACATAACCCTTGTTGTTGCAGTTAGTAAGAAAATAGAGTTAACTTGCTTTTTGTTAATGAAACTAAATGAACAATATGTTTATGTAAAAGACTATATAACCAACCTTAGGTAACGTCGGAAACGAGTCCCGTAAACGTCATCAAACGATCGAAGGCAAGGATATTCTTTCAAGAATCTGGAAGTGGAAGAAGGTGAATGTAAACCCCGGTAATCTCAATAATAAGAAAACCCCGGGAGTTGAAAAGCGAAACCCTAATGCGGTTCAGTTTAAGCCTAGTGAGAGAAGCTTAGGAACCCTAAATCCGGCTTTCCTTCGGTTTCATAACAAAAGAAGTTTTGTAATGTAAATGAATATTATTTATCATTCTAAAGTATATTTTAGACCTTTGAAAGTTTTAAATTCGGGAATTTTTCAATTCTGGGCCTTCACGAGCTCAATTACGGAAAAGCGTGCCCCGGACCACGAACTCATAAAAATGTTCCGGAATATTCATTAGAACCGCAATTTTATAAGGATTTCAAAAATATCAATTTTATAATTTTCCGGGTTATAAAAATTACAGTTATAGCCTTTTCCCGTGTTTTCGTTACAACCGGTAAAGTAGATGTCTTGTCTACTATTCACAAGTATAACCTACACTACACACTACCCATACCCTATTCTTACATCCTTACAACTACTCATTTCAATTTTCTTTCCCAATGAATTTTGTCTCTTAAATAATTATTACATTTACTACATTTTAATTACATAAATTACAAAATCAAAATTTCACACACACACACTCCTCTCCCCCCCCTTTGGCCGGCGCCCCTCCCCTTCTTTTCCCCCTCATTTTTGCTTTTTAGTCATTTATTATAATAACTAAAACCCTAATCCATCTAATATATAAACTAAATGTTCATTCTCTCTCTTCATTGCTTTTGTTTCAAATTTTTACCAAAGTGAAAAACTCTCTCTTCCTCCTCCCTTAATGCCGTGAGCCCCTCCCTCTCTCCCACACACACTCAAGGTCAAATCTTCTTCTTTTCTACTCCAAAACTCCATTGGTATGTTGATTTTAGGCTTTGTTCTTCCTAAAGCTTGTAATGGCAAAGCTATATCTTGTGTATTTTCTCATTTAATCCCAATGAGCATATGCTAGGGACATGAAAACACTTGAACAAGAATATCAAGCCATCACAAGACATGGATCTAGTGTTTAGATGAGCTTATGTTAAGATAATCTCTTGTTCATGCATGTAAAGTAAAGATCTTGCATATATATTGATGTTCATGCCATGAAGTTTATGATTCATGCATTATATTTAGTAGATCTAATGTTTAGACATCCACATATTCATCTACATGCATGTTCATACAGTTATTTTGATTTCCATGCATTGATGATCATAAAAATGTAGCCTTGCATATGTATAGATGTGTTAGATAGTAGATCTCCATGTATAGAAGGCAAGAAGATTGAAAAAGAAAAGGTTTTGTTAGAAATGATTTGTTGGAAATTCGGATGGAATTTGAACCCTACCTTAAAGACCACCAAAACCACTTCAAAACTCATATTTTTCATAAAAATTGGAAGGTATATGTAATAGATGCCCTTAAGGAATGATTTTCATAAGCTTAGATGAGTTTAGGCATGATAAGAATGTAAAACAAGTAGTGGAGTTAGAATGAAAAATATTGATATGTGGATTAATAGTCAAATTCGTAATTTAGGTCCATGCCTACATGAACACCTAGTATCTACGTCTAAATTGTATGTTTTATGAGTTAAATGAAGTCTTTAGATAATGAATATATTAGAGCTTCAAATTTTAATACATTAAACAAGTTTTCTCAGAAGGAAAATGCAAGAAAATGAAATTTCAAAAATTCAAATTTTTACAAGAAGCTTGTTTACAAACATGTTTACCAAATGAAAAATGTGGATTTTTATGCATGAATGAAGGCCATGAGTAATATAGACTTTGAGAACTCATTTTTATTTAGATAACAAGTGAATTTCAAGAATGAAATCAAAGAAACCCTAGGGAATGTAAAGTTGGGAAGAATAGCTTTTTAGAAATAACCTTTATGAAATTTTATAACAATTAGGAGTTCAAAAGAGTTCATCATTAAAAATCATCAAGACCATGCATATATTGAGTTCATTACATGACATTCATGTTAGGAATTCATTCATATACCATTCATCCATGAATCATCAACTAGGAACATTTTTATCAAAAGCGAAACAATTTTTCGGAATCGGGAAAGTGACAGAACAGATCTGATCCTACTTTTCTGACTTTACTATTTTCAAAATTTGAAAATAATACTAGAAATAGATAGATCTTTCGAAGTAGATAGAGATTGATATAAAATTTGCGAAATTCGAGTTAAATGACCAAGTTATGGCCGTTTAATTCGGGGCTTCCGCAAATAGCGAGAATTCCGAATTCATCTAGTTTAGATGTATAGCTTGGATTAGCTAAATGATGGGACTCTCATTAGGATTTATTCTTATGTGGTAGGTGATCCCAAGCAAGACGACCCTACTCCCGACTATTACTACTAAAAAGACCGGCGTCTAATGGCGAGTGAGTACTACTTCCATTCTCAATTAATGCTTGCGATTGTACTGATTAGTGGCACTAGTGGTATAGGCAAAGATATGAATGAATATGTATGATGGGGTATATGGGAATTATATCTTTGTCTGTGTTGATGTGTGAAATGGAGCTAAAAATATCGAAACCGAGTGTTAAGCTATTGATTGATTAGCTAGCATTTATATGGATTGACTGCGAATACTTGTTGGTCACCTAAAATAATTGAATTATATTTTGACTTCAATTGTAATTGGACTCATTCATATCACGACGAGGATGGAGCATTAGCATTGGTTGGTTTTTCGTGATCCATAAAACAAACATGTTGGTTAATCGTGATCCATAAAATGAAATTGTTGGTTAATCGTGATCCATAAAACGAATTATTGATCAGTTGACCGTGAGCTTGAATAGCGTCGTACCGCAGGATTCGTTAATCTGCTAACCCGGGATGGAGGGCATAAGTCCATCCACATATGATTTCCGGCTGGTCATATGTTTGTTGAACCCATTTGTCTGATGCATACATTTGCGTGAATAATCACTTGTTTGAATGAATTGTACTTAATTGTGATATGGAAGTTCTTACTCACTAAGCTAGTTAGCTTACCCCCATAGCTTTTATTTGTTGCAGCACGAGTTTATCTGGCTTAGGCCGAGGCAAGCCACAGCTCAGGTACCGGAGATAGGAGTTTCCCATAGAAGTTTACTTCGCTTTTGTTTAGACTTCCGTTGGAAACTAAAGGACTTGGATGACTGTAATGGACTTGATATTATTTTGGGGGAATGCCCCTTAGATTTTGTAAAGTATATATATGTGTTTTGGTTTATTATCTATGGCTAATGAATGCCACATTAAACTTCTTAACTCCATTGATTGAGTATTCTATTGTCGTAAAGGATGCTTTACATCTATACAAGACTCCCGAAAGGCTCGAATAGAAATTCGAGAGTCTTTTATAGTGTGCGGGCTGTTACGTTTAGGATACCCTATGGGGGTGACAGTTTAAGTTGGTATCAGAGCCCTAGGTTATAAAACAAGACAATAGAATTAAAAGAAAGACTTAGGAATCTAATTAATAGGTTCAAATGGAGTTAAAAATGTTTTCTTGCTAAGTCTGATTAGGAGTCTTATATTGTTGTAGGTCTCCTTGGGTGAGACCAGGGAACGGGCCAGAAACTTCACCAAGAGGAACGATGAGACTATGGTGGAGTATAGGTTAAGGTTGAGAGAATTGGAAGACTTCGCCTTAGCCAGGCACCCCGAACCATAGGGGAAATGTATAAATTGTGGAAGGAAGGATTGAGATACACTAGGTGGGCTGCTGTAGTCGACCGGTTGAGGTATGATCCCATGGGGAGAAGGAGTTGGACTAAATTGGAGATGATTTATACCTTGGAGAGAATCATGGTTGAGTATGGGCGCGAGCCCATGACTAGGGAGGCTACATTTATTTTGAAGAATGGGGGAAACCGAACCCCTCCAGATTTTAGGGTATGGATCCCTATAGGACCCTTATATGTGTATGCCCATGACAACTTGTATGACCACCATGATTGGAACATAGCAGACGCATGGAACCATATCACTTGGCATGCGGTTTATTTAGACATTCTCCCACCCGAGTGATAGCTCCACCTCCAGCCACTGACATAGGTATGCAATTGAATGGTGCGCCTGTGATTGAAGAGAATGAGGAAGAGGAGGAAGAAGAAGAAGAGGACCCCGAGGAGGATCCTAATTGGGAGGAAAATGTAGTCCCTAGAACCCCTCCCACCCATCGAGCCGGAAGTGGAAGTGAATCCGGAACCCAACCAAATTGTATGGGATTTTAATCGGGATGGAGATACCGGATAGTGGAAGGGTAGAACCGAGTTTGATCCAATGATATGGAGAGATGTTTATATGGAGGGTGAGAATCCACCTGTGCTTGACCTAGCAGTAGTAGAACCCGTGGCCCTGAGCCTATGGAGGTAGAAGACGTGGGTGGAGAGCCTGTGAGAGAAACCGAGTTAGTGGAGCTCAAGTGAGTGAGCCTGAAGTTAGAGGTGAGGAGAATGAAGTGAGCCCGAGGGAAGGGCAAGGAAGAGGAAGAGGAAGAAAGTGAAGACCAAGAACCTTTAGTCCGACCTACTAGGAAGCGGAGGATGACTACGAGGGAATACCTTAGTTTGTTTATCCGACGGGACGACGGTGGTTCTTCTAGCAGGAGACGACCTCCTAGCTCGACCTCCGAAGACTAGTGATGAGTAGAGGGAGATGATAGCTAACCCATGAAGTCCAAGTGAAGTCCTGATTTTTCTTATTTTGTAGTAGGCAATGCGGGATGCCAATTTGCCTTAGGATTTCAGGATAGCTAGTATTTTATTGCTTCTTCTTCCCTGTATTTTGTCATGCTTTCGGGAATAGGGAAATTGTTTAGAATCAGAATTGGAGTATAGCTAGCCAAATTTTGGGGGACAAAAATATTAATGTAATAGTTGTATGGCTCGCTAAAGTAATGAAGGATCATGATTATTTCAGAGGAAAGGAGTTGTGAAAGGCATGCATGCTAGACATGAGGCATAAAGAACATTAACCGCATATAAATTGCATGAGCATTCATTCATTCACACTATTGTTATGAGATTTCAACTTGTTACCTTATGTATGAGTTCTTTTTTTCTCCTTATGATTATATGAAATTATGAAATTCCATTTCTTTTTAAGTTTGATTTCCAAATTTTCGCAATTTTTGAACATTGTTAACAAATCAAGTCCTTTCAAAATCTAAAACCTCCTAAGAATACTAAAATTCATTAAAATGTATAAACAGACGAAACCGACGGATTCGGAATCGGGAACAAGGATCTATCCCGAAGCCGACCAACCGGCGTGCCTCCACCTAACCCTCAGGAGTTGCGCCTCAGAATCAACAGGGTGATGTGTTAAACGCGATTGGACAATTAGCCAATCTTCTGAATACATTCATCCAGAATCAGAACCTGATTCAGAACCCACACCAAGGACAAAGTGTCAGGGATTCTGCTCCACATCCACCACCCGCAGATCACAGGGAAGTGACTGCCGAAGCCCCCGCTCCACAAGAGGAGCATTCCTATAATGTGCCTTTGTCGCTACCCCCGCCACATAGAAGACCCCACCGAAGCTCCCTATCAGATTTCATCACGACTAACCGGTATTTTGATGGAGCGTTCGGCAAACCAGATGAAGCCGAGGACTGGTTAGCTCAAGTTGAGCGTTCTTTTGCTGCATATGAAATTCCACCTTACTTACAAGTGGAATATGGAACATATATGTTGAGGTACAATATGAGGGTCTGGTGGGACTCTAAGAGAAGGAGCTTGCCTTCCCTGTTTACATGGGAATCTTTTCGTCGGGAATTTTTGGATAATTACTTCCCCTTCAACTTACAGGTAAAGTATAGTGCTGACTTTCTCCACGTGAAACAAAAGGGGAGAACAGTGGAACAGTATGAGACTGAGTTCGTCCACCTGTTGCAATACGCACTTGAGTCATTCAAGGATAGTGAAGAGCTGAAGAAGCAAGTATTTTTGGGTGGCTTAGACGAGGAATTGCGGATCAAATTGGAGGAATTCGGGGTAAGGACATACCCTGAGATGGTTGAGAAGGCCCGAGTGATTGAAGGGGCCAGAAAGAGGAAATACCAAGAACCTGACAAGAGGGTATTTGGGAAAAGGTCGTTTGATGCCTCGAGTTCAGGGTTCAAGGGAAAAAGGTACAGACCATACCAGGGATTCAAGGATGAGTCTAGTAGCAAGCCGGCCCAGTTTAAGGCCAATGTCACCTGTTGGAAATGTAAGGGGGCATGTGCTCCTAGACAATGCCAGTTGTTGAAAAACAAATGTTATTTCTGTGGCGATGCTGGCCATATGGTTTATACATGCCCAAAGAAGCTGGCCGTAACTTGCTTTATTTACAAGGAGAAGGGACACCTAGCCTATGAATGTTCCCAATGGAAAAGTGTAGCCGCTCGACCCTTTGGGACTTCGAGCAATACCAACCCCATGAGGTCGGGAAATAAAATTGGGAGCCGCGCAGCATCGGCAATGCATGGGATGAGGTTATATAACTTCGAAGGCCAATGGATGGTAGAGGAAGATGGGGAGGAGGAAGTGGAATTGGCAGCTTTGGATCAAAGCGAAGGCGCTGATGGCGGCCTGGTGACAGGTTAGTAACAGAAACCTTCACAAGTTAAATTTTGATTTATTTATCTGAATTGTTAATTGGATGAAATTATATATGTTATGGGAAAGCTGGAAGTAAGAACCCTAGGTAGGTAGCTTCGAGAATGTTGTAGGATTGATGAGTGATGGATGTTTGTTGACCTCAGGACACATTCGGGTGAATAGCGTGGAGGCATATGTCTTATTTGACATGGGAGCGACACATTCATTCATCACCATTAGTTTGGCTAATCAACTTGAGTTACCTATAGCCACAACTACTGCTAGTTTGAGGATTAAGACACCTACCGGGAGCATTGTGTCAACCCAAGAAATTATAAAGGATTGTCCGTTGGAGGTTCATGGACACTGCTCCAAAAGCGATTTAATAATATTGGAGATGAATAAATACGAAGTTATCCTCGGAATGAGTTGGCTAAGCAAGGTAAAAGCAATAGTAGATTGTCAAAAGAAAACAGTGAGTTTCTATGATCAAATGGGGGAAAAAGTAGAATTTGTGGGAGAAACCCTAGTCCCAAGAAGGTTTGGTGTAAACTCGTTTGAGTTGATGATGGAGGATGAAGAGATAATACCAATTGAAGGTGTCTTGGATGAAGAGGAAACCCGTGAGGAAAGGGATATACCAGTGGTAAATGAATATTTGGATGTGTTCCAGAAATTTTGCCAGGATTACCACCAAAAAGAGAAATTGATTTTGAAATTGTTTTAGCTCCAAACACCGAACCAATATCCAAAGCACCATACCGGATGGCACCGGCTGAGTTGAAATAGCTGAAGGCACAATTACAGGAACTTCTGGACCAAAAATTCATAAAGCCAAGTGTGTCGCCATGGGGCGCACCTGTTCTGTTCGTAAAGAAGAAGGATGGATCAATGAGACTGTGTATCGATTATCGTGAGTTGAATAAGGTAACTATCAAGAATCGATACCCTCTGCCAAGAATTGATGATTTGTTCGATCAACTGCAAGGGGCTTGTGTGTTTTCCCGCATTGATTTGCGTTCGGAATACCATCAATTGAGGTTAAAGCCCGAGGATGTACCAAAGATGGCTTTCCGTACTCGTTATGGACACTACGAGTTCCTAGTGATGTCGTTCGGGCTGACCAATGCCCCAGCTGCATTTATGGACCTTATGAATAGAGTCTATAAGCCACTTTTGGATAAGTGCGTGATAGTTTTCATAGACGATATCCTCATATATTCAAAGACCAAGAGCAACACGAGGAACACCTTCGTTTGGCGTTACAAACCTTAGGGGACAACAAGCTGTATGCCAAATTGTCTAAATGTGATTTTTTGTTGGACAAAATATCCTTCCTTGGGCATGTGGTAACTGGTGAAGGGATATCAGTTGACCCCGAGAAGATCAAGGCGGTAGTAGAATGGAAACCGCCGCAGACGGTTACTGAAGTAAGAAGTTTCTTGGGATTAGCTGGCTACTATCACAAGTTTGTGAAGGATTTCTCTAAGATAGCCAAGCCACTGACTCAATTGACTCAAAAGAACGAGAAATTTTTTTGGACCGATAAAAGGGAGCAGAGCTTCCAGGAATTGAAACGACGATTGGTATCAGCACCGATCTTGGTTTTACCAAACCCAGAAAAGTCCTATACGGTGCACAGTAACGCCTCAAGGAATGGCCTAGGATGTGTATTGATGCAGGAAGGGAAAGTTATTGCATATGCCTCTTGGCAATTGAGACCCCATGAGCAAAACTACCCTACACATGATTTGGAATTGGCTGCAGTTGTCTTCGCTTTGAAGCTATGGAGACATTATTTATATGGACAGAGGTGTGAGATATACACGGATCATAAAAGTCTTAAATATCTGTTCACACAAAAGGAACTAAATATGCGACAAAGGAGATGGCTAGAATTAATAAAAGATTATGACCTGGGAATAAATTATTGTCCTGGGAAGGTTAATGCCGTTGCAGATGCCTTAAGTCGAAAGAATTATGGGGAGGTAGCTGCTTTGATCACAAGTCAAGAGAGTTGGTTAAGGAGTTTGAGAAGTTAAAGATTGAGTTCATAGGCCAAAGCGCTAAGCTTGAGATAGCCAATCTGGCACTGGAACCGACCCTAATAGAAAGGATCAAAGAAGCTCAAAGGTATGAAAGTGATACAAAAGATCAAAAGGGAAACCCAAGTAGGAAAGTATCTTGATTTTGCAATAGATGATGAAGATGTGATCCGAATGAAAGGAAGGTTGTGTGTACCAGAGGACGAGGAGTTGAGGAAGGAAATAATGAGTGAAGCTCACAACTCCGGATATACCATGCATCCGGGAGGTACAAAATGTACCAAGATCTGAAAAGCCGCTATTGGTGGAACGGCATGAAGCGAGATGTGGCGGATTATGTAATGAAATGCCCGATTTGCCAACAGGTGAAGGTAGAGCACCAAAGACCGGGTGGATTAGAAGCCTTTACCCATTCCTGAGTGGAAGTGGGATCAGATATCTATGGATTTTGTGTGTGGTTTCCCAAGACTCCTTCTGGTTGTGATGCGGTATGGGTAATAGTGGATCGGTTAACCAAGTCGGCACACTTCTTGCCCATAAATATGACTTATTCATGGAAAAATTAGCCAAATCTACATCAGAGAGATTGTAAGGTTACATGGCATACCTGCAGGGATTATTTCAGATAGAGACCCAGATTTGTGTCCAAGTTTTGGACAAGCCTGCAAAAGAGTTTGGGCACTAAATTGCATTTTAGTACGGCTTATCACCCTCAGACCGATGGACAGTCTGAGCGACGATCCAAACCCTGGAAGACATGCTGAGAGCGTGTGCCTTGGAATTCAAAGGGAGTTGGGATAGTCATGTACATCTAATTGAGTTTGCTTACAATAACAGCTATCACTCCACTATTCAGATGCCACCTATGAAGCTCTGTATGGACGACGCTGTAGATCCCCTTGTTTTGGGATGAAGTGGAAAAGGTAGCTATTGGGCCGGAATTGGTACAAGAAGCCGCCGATAAAGTGAGGGTAATTCAGCGGAAAATGAAAGAGCTCAGGACAGGCAAAAGAGTTGGGCAGACCTGAAAAGAAGAGAACTTGAATTCAAGGTGGGTGATCATGTGTACCTAAAGATAAACCCGATTAAAAGTATTAAAGGATGCGTACACAAGGAAGTTAAGCCCGAGATACATTGGACCTTTTGAAATCTTGGAAAGAGTCGAGATCTGGCATATCGGCTAGCCCTACCACCAAATTTGTCCGGGATCCACAATGTATTCCATGTGTCAGTATTGAGAAGTACGTTGCCGACCCGGAAAGGATTCTGGAGTTGGAACCGATTCAGCTGAAGAAAACCTGACATATGAGAACACCCAGTGAAGATATTGGATAAGAAAACAAAGGCTACGGAACAAAGACATTCACTACGTTAAAGTGTTATGGAGGAATCATGCCTTTGAGGAAGCAACCTGGGAAGCTGAAGATGAGATCCGGAGGAAGTACCCCGAGTTATTTGAAGAACAAGGTACGTCAGTTCCGTTTTGAGGACAAAACTTTATTTAAGGTGGGGAGGTTGTAAACCCCGGTAATCTCAGTAGTTAAGAAAACCCCGGAGTTGAAAAGCGAAACCCTAATCCGGTTCAGTTTAAGTCTAGTGAGAGGAGCTTAGGAACCCTAAATCCGGCTTTCCTTCGGTTTCATAATAAAAGAAGTTTTTAAAGTAAATGAATATGAATTATCATTCTAAAGTATATTTTAGACCTTTGAAAGTTTTAAATTCGGGAATTTTTCAATTCGGGCCTTCCCGAGCTCAATTACGGAAAAGCGTGCCCCGGACCACGAACTCAGAAAAATGTTCCGGAATATTCATTAGAACCAATTTTATAAGGATTCCAAAAATATCAATTTTATAATTTTTGGGTATAAAAATTACAGTTATAGCCTTTTCCCGTGTTTTCGTTACAACCGGTAAAGTAGATGTCTTGTCTACTATTCACAAGTACAACCTACACTACACACTACCCATACCCTATTCTTACATCCTTACAACTACTCATTTCAATTTTCTTTCCCAATGATTTTGTCTCTTAAATAATTATTACATTTATATTTTTAATTACTTAAATTACAAAATCAAAATTTCACACACACACACACTCCATCTCCCCCCCCTTTGGCCGCACCCCTCCCCTTCTTTTCCCCCTCATTTTTGCTTTTTCTTCATTTATTATTAATAACTAAAACCCTAATCCATCTAATATATAAACTAAATGTTCATTCTCTCTCTTCATTTCTTTTGTTTTAAATTTTTACCAAAGTGAAAAACTCTCTCCTCCTCCTCCCTTAATGCCGTGAGCCCTCCCTCTCTCCCACACACACTCAAGGTCAAATCTTCTTCTTTTCTACTCCAAAACTCCATTGGTATGTTGATTTTAGGCTTTGTTCTTCCTAAATCTTGTAATGGCAAAGCTATATCTTGTGTGTTTTCTCATTTAATCCCAATGAGCATATGCTAGGACATGAAAACACTTGAACAAGAATATCAAGCCATCACAAGACATGGATCTAGTGTTTAATGAGTTATGTTAAGATATCTCTTGTTCATGCATGTAAAGTAAAGATCTTGCATATATATTGATGTTCATGCCATGAAGTTTATGATTCATGCATTATATTTAGTAGATCTAATGTTTAGACATCCACTATTCATCTACATGCATGTTCATACATTATTTTGATTTCCATGCATTGATGATCATAAAAATGTAGCCTTGCATATGTATAGATGTGTTAGATAGTAGATCTCCATGTATAGAAGGCAAGAAGATTGAAAAGAAAAGGTTTTGTTAGAAATGATTTGTTGGAAATTCGGATGGAATTTGAACCCTACCTTAAAGACCACCAAAACCACTTCAAAACTCATATTTTTCATAAAAATTGGAAGGTATATGTAATAGATGCCCTTAAGAATGATTTTCATAAGCTTAGATAGTTTAGGCATGATAAGAATGTAAAACAAGTAGTGGGTTAGAATGAAAAATATTGATATGTGGATTAATAGTCAAATTCGTAATTTAGGTCCATGCCTACATGAACACCTAGTATCTAAGTCTAAATTGGATGTTTTATGAGTTAAATGAAGTCTTTAGATAATGATACATTGAGCTTCAAATTTTAATGCATTAAACAAGTTTTCTCAGAAGGAAAATGCAAGAAAATGAAATTTCAAAAATTCGGATTTTTACAAGAAGCTTGTTTAAAACTGTTTACCAAATGAAAAATGTGGATTTTTATGCATGAATGAAGGCCATGATTAATATAGACTTTGAGAACTCATTTTTTTTAGATAACAAGTGAATTTCAAGAATAAAATCAAGAAACCCTAGGGAATGTAAAGTTGGAAGAATAGCTTTTTAGAAATAAACTTTATGGAATTTTATAACAATTAGGAGTCCAAAGAGTTCATCATCAAAAATCATCAAGACCATGCATATATTGAGTTCATTACATGACATTCATGTTAGGAATTCATTCATATACCATTATCCATGAATCATCAACTAGGAACATTTTTATCAAAAGCGAAACAATTTTTCGGAATCGGAAAGTGACAGAACAGATCTGATCCTACTGTTCTGACTTTACTATTTTCAAAACTTGAAAATAATACTAGAAATAGATAGATCTTTCGAAGTAGATAGAGATCGATATAAAATTTGCGAAATTCCGAGTTAAAATGACCAAGTTATGGCCGTTTTAAGTCGGGGCTTCCGCAAATAGCGAGAATTCCGAATTCATCTAGTTTAGATGTATAGCTTGGATTAGCTAAATGATGGGAATCTCATTAGGATTATTCTTATGTGGTAGGTGATCCCGAGCAAGACGACACCCTACCTCCCGACTATTACTTAAAAAGACCGGCGTCCAATGGCCGAGTGAGTACTACTTCCACTCTCAATTAATGCTTACGATTGTACTGATTAGTGGCACTAGTGGTATAGGCAAAGATATGAATGAATATGTATGATGGGGTATATGGGAATTATCCTTTGTCTGCTGTTGATGTGTAAAATGGAGCTTAAGAAATATCGAAACCGGGTGTTAAGCTATTGATTGATTAGCTAGCATTTTATATGGATTGTCTACGAATACTTGTTGGTCACCTAAAATAATTGAATTAATATATTTGACTTCAATTGTAATTGGACTCATTCATATCACGATGGGGATGGAGCATTAGCATTGGTTGGTTTTTCGTGATCCATAAAACGAAATAATGTAGGTTAACGTGATCCATAAAACGAAATTGTTGGTTAATCGTGATCCATAAAACGAATTTTGTTCAGTTGACCGTGAGCTTAAACGGCGTCGTACCGCAGGATTCGTTAATCTGCTAACCCGGGATGGAGGGCGTAAGTCCATCCACATATGATTTCCGGCTGGTCATATGTTTGTTGAACTCACTTGTCTAATGCATACATTTGTGTGAATAATCACTTGTTTGAATGAATTGTATTAATTGTGATATGGAAGTTCTTACTCACTAAGCTAGTTAGTTTATGCCCCATAGCTTTTATTTGTTGCAGCACGAGTTTATCTAGCTTAGGCCGAGGCAAGCCACAGCTCAGGCCGAGGCAAGCCACAGCTCAGGTACCGGAGATAGGAGTTTCCCATAGAAGTTTACTTCGCTTTTGTTTAGACTTCCGTGGAAACTAAAGGACTCTGGATGACTGTAATGGACTTGTATTATTTTGCGAGAGTGTGCCTTAGATTTTGTAAAGTATATATGTGTTTTGGTTTATTTTATATGGCTAATGAATGCACATTAAACTTCTTAACTCCATTGAATGAGTATTCTATTGTCGTAAAGGGATGCTTTACATCTATACAAGACTCCCGAAAGGCTCGAATAGAAATTCGAGAGTGTTTTATAGTATGTGGCGGGTTGTTGCATTTAGGATACCCTATGGAGCATGACAGAGGAGAAACTATAAAACTTCTAAGATCATTAACGACTAATGATTGAATTTATAGGTATTATGGATAATATAGATTCAAAAACTAGGAATAAACTAATATTGAAAATGTAATGGGATAGAAGACCAATGTCATTAGTAAAAATTTAATTTAAAGATGTGAAAAGAAGAGGCGAGTCTTGCCTTAAAACTATTTTAGCTACCGCATTTAGATAAAGATGTGAGACTTTCCTTTCTATATAATATGAGGCAAAACCGTCTCTTTTGGGTAAAGGCGAGATTGAGGTGAATTTCGCCTCACATTATCCCTATATATAGGAACTCCTATCTCTCGCCTTCCCATGCTTTCCCTCTCACATATTAGTCATATGTGACATCTCGTTCTCTCTCTCAATGTTGTAATTTTTTTATATTAAATAATAATATTAATTTATTGTAATTTGTTTTTCATATTTTTTTGCTAAAAATTTTTATTGAAGGTGTTTTTATACGCTTTCGCTTACAAGGTTAGTAAAAAATTATTATTATTATTTTATGTATTATAAAATATGTTTGTAGTTTGTTTATTTTTTATGCAATGTGATTGGTACATATATATGTTTGCATGTATGATCACACTTTTTCTATATATACTTTTTAAAACTCTTTTTAGTTTCTTTTTAAATTCATTTAAATGCGTAGATATTTACCGACCAATGTACTAGGTGCGTTTGCAGTAATAAAATTTCGATGAATACTAAATCGTGTCCACAGGGAGTGAGGACTAGCCATTAACTGTATTAGTTCTAATTGTAGCTAGGCAAATCAAGATTGTTTTTTATTTTGGATTTTCTTATGTAGAACTAAACTATAAAGAAATTTGGGATTTCCAACACCTGAATTGAATTAGGTTAAGAGTCAACAGATTTGAACAAAAATTGAATGTATGCTATGACTAGAAATACACTTGCAAATCCAAATTGTTAATGGGTTTAGTTTTTGAATCAATCAAGTATTGGATAAAAACTCCTTTTTTCAAAGAAACCAATTACCCTAATTAACCAATCAATATTCCTTATCCTAGGAAAGTGATCAATTGACTAAATCTTTACAAATTACCAAAACCTAATCTAATTCAAATCCATACATCTATGAGATATATAATCTTGATTAGCTATTCACAAAGTCGATTAGAAATGAATATTCCAATTGCAATCCTAATCATTCATAAATTCCAGATTCAACCCAAAATACATTATTTGTGAAATAACATCGACAATATGAACACAAGCAAGGAATCCGTCAACAGTAGAAATCATCAATTAGATAATTCAAATCAATAACTCAAAATCATATTTAAACACAAAAGAACAAGTATTAAACATCATCCATAAAATGAATATAAGAAAAAAACAAAATCACCTTGTCAAGAAAATCCTGTTCTTGAATCCAAATTCAAATGATGTTTCCACTTGATCTTAGTGTGGAATTGTCAATCAAATTAACAAAAGGGTTTTCTACTTTATAAGCCCTAATCTAGATCTAGGAGCAATAGAAATATGTTTCTTTTCGTGCCTAGGGTTCCTCTTCTTCTTTTTTTTTTTTGTTTTGTTTTACATAATCCAACAAGAGATGTTAATATATGAAAAGACATAGGAACATAGGCCGATCGTCAATGTCGACGGCACTGAATTAAATCTAGCTGGTGTTCCTTTGTAAATTGATTTCCAAGAGTGCCAATGTATGAGCTGGCGGCATAGGGTTCCTAGATGCCGACGTTCATTGTTTGATAAATTATCTTTGAAGCAAATACATTGGTTGTGTTTGAGTAGTATAGGTCTACGCTGGCATGAAGGCCAACAATGTAAATCTCCTAGTAACCACCTTTAATGTTTTTCATTCTATTCATTTGCAAGGTCGGCTTAAAGCTGTCATGCCTGAAGGGTACCTTAAACGTGACAGTCCGCCGTACACAATACTAAAGCTTAGGAATGACTACCTTAGTCATGCAAAGAATTTCATATCATGTATAAGGCGTACATCATAACTAAGAACGTATCGGAGTAGCACAATTTACATTGATAACGATTAAGGAACAAGGCAAGAAGAATACTTATCATAAAACATAAACATGGTTGATTAGAAATCTTAGGGGCATTCCCCGCTATTGCTTCAAGTCTATCTAAATACATACTTAATCACCAAAATACTAACATAACATACATTGTATATAAGGAAATTACAAATGACTTCATCCTATGTGTCATTGCTTCCATAAGAGTTTAAGATCCATTAATAACTTCTTTAATGCCATGATCTTTGAATAGAGCCATGGGTATACCTATTTCAACAAAAATCTATGGGGGTATAAGCTTACAACTAGCTTAGTGAGATATTCCCTTTCATTCGCACCGTGATATCAAACAAGTATATTTAATTTTCATACATGTGCTATGCATGCTATGCATCAAATCACATGATTACACAAATATATATAGTTATCTAGAAACCATATATAGAACGAATTTACACCTCCATATCGAAGGTTAAGGAATTGTTGATGAAGATCCTCTCGACCTTCTACTACTAGTCCCGAGGCCCTCGCCCAAAGCATTCAATTAGCATGGCTCCAAACCTAGAGTTGCATTCCCTGAGCAATGTGGATTCTCTAGGAAGGAGCATGGCCTGCGTCCCAGTACGTTAGTAGCCCATCCAAATCTATGCATAGGAGTAGCAGCCTTCCGAAAGAAATGTGAATTGATGGATACTATGCGTGAACGATTTATTTTTCTTAAGCTAATCCTCATTAAGGTTTCTTAAGGGCGATTAAACAATTTAGCAAACAATAAGCAATCATATAGATAGGTAGATAGAATACTTAAACAGACAATTTAAAGTTGCAATATTCTTAATTCTTATTTCATTACATAAGCATAAAATCACATATGCATATATATCCTTGAATTTCCATACATGTCTATTTTTATATTTTCTTAGTATACTAATGCCACTACTCTGTAAGCACAAGCAAGGTAACGAAATTAAGAGGAAAAACTTACTCGTTAATTTCGCAATCTTCTTAGTCATAGTAATTCTCAAGGAGGGAAATCCCGTATTCCTCATCACCTAGACAAAAGAAATACCCGGGATAAGTATTTCATAGAAGTTCTACTTAAACTTTCTAAATCTATTTCACTATGCTCGTCAAAAATCGTATAGAATGAAATTTCAACTTAAAATGGCTATAACTTGCTTATTTTAACTCGGAATTTCGCATATTATACATCGTTTTCTATCTACTCAAAAAGATCTATCTATTTCTAAGGTTATTTTTATCATAAAAATCCATTGGGTTTGGAAACAATATGGTACAAAATCATTATGAAATTCCAAGTCCTCAAAACACATCTTTTCAAATTTTTGCTTCATCCAAAAATCCTTAAGTAAAAATATAGATATTTATATGATTAAAAAATCCTTTGAATACATATATATATATTCATATTGCATGCAAAATTTTCAATGGTGTTGTCTCAACGATTATATTTCGTAAAACAATTTGTCTTATAGTATTGAAAACTTGAACTTTAACAATTTCCTTTCTAAATATTTTGAAAGAACATTATAAATTTTTTTGTTATTATAAATGAGTATATTTTTATTTTGTTTTCTAGTTCTTTTTCTAAAATAAATTAATTTTTTTCTTAATTTTGGTCTTCTACAAATTTTACCTTTAGTGATAAAAATGAAGTTTCTAAAAGTTTTCATAAGTTGTTGATAATTTCTAATAATCTGAGTTGTATATATTTTTCCTTTTTAAATGGTTTTGATTGAAAATTATAAATAAGTCTTTTCCTCTTATATTTGTTTTTCTTAAATTCTTTAAAAATAAATTTTATTTCCAAAAACTTGGTCTTTTAAGTTCTCTATGAAATTTTTACTTGGAATAATCACTTTCAACATTTTCTTAAGTTGTTAGTAATATATATTGTTTTTCAAGCCTATTATTTTTATATTCTTATATTTCTTTGAAAATGAGTTTATCATTTAAAAACTTAGCATACTTCTATTTCTCTAAGAGGATTTATCATACTAGTGGTTTGATTCTTATCTTAACTTTGAAAAGTAGTTTAGTTCTTGGTTTTTACTAAGGAGTTAGTGAAAATCTTATAAGTAAGTTTTTATGAAAAATTTTCTTATCAAAGAATTGTTAACACTAAGTTTTAATAAACATAATGTTACTTATCATAAAAAGATAGTGTTTAAGTTCCTTAAAAATTATCTTTATTGTCATTTAAGAAAATTTATGATAAGTTTATCTAAATTTTTTAAAAGAAAAAAAAACTTTTTCGATGTTTTCAATGACAGAATCTTTATTTAGGTTCAAAGTTACATAATAAAAGAGTGGTTCCATTTTTCCTTTATTAATGAAAAACTTTATTTTTGTTGAGACAATATCATTATAATGATGCATGCACATGATTATGTAGTATGAAAAAGATGAGAATATAACATAATAATATAGTAAAGATATAAGAAATAATAAGAAAAGTAATAAGATCAAGTATTGAGAACCTTAACTTCATTAATATATCCCGGTCAAGTATTGGGAGCCTTAGCTTTATCAAGGCTTCCCGGGACTAAGAATAGACTAGTCCCAAAAAGGAACGAAAAGAAATAAAGGAAAACTCATAATAATAAGATCATGTTAGTGAAAGTTAGTGAGCATTTAGGCTTTATGAAATATCTAGATATACATATAGTTAGTAATACATATATAAAGTTAGGTTAGGAGCATAATAATAATAACAACATAATAACATAACATACAAAATAAAATATTGGAAATTCTTAGCATGTGGAAGAACAAAACATGAACATGTGGTTGCTTCTACAACTCCCATGAGTTTTAAGAAACAACATCATGGTCATGCTAAGTTACATGACATGGGAAATTAATAATAGAAAATTTTTACCTAAAGATGTGTTTATGTTGAAGGAAAAAGATGATAGTTGTAAAATTATGTGGGTAGTAATATGTGGTAGATGGTTTTTGTTTAGAGAAAAATGTTGGAAAGACTTGGTTAGAGAGGATTTGGGTAGAGAGGATTTGTGGAGAAATTTTGAGAGAGTTTTGGTATGTAAAATGAGTGTGTGAAAGAAATAAAGGATGATGGGGTATTTATAGAGTTTTGTGGAGGGAAATTAGATGTGATAAAACAAATTGAAAAAGAAAAATAAATAGTGATGAGAGAGAGAGAGAGAGAGAGAGAGAGAGAGAGAGTGGCCGGCGCATATAGAGGGGAGGGAGAGAGAGTGAAATTTATTTTATTTGTTGTTTTGTAATGAAAAGTAATTAAGATGTGAAATATGATAGATGTGAAATCGTATTGGAAAAGAAAAAAATAGAAAATAGGTGTGTAAGTAGTAAGAAAAAGTAGAGATAGTGAAATAGTAATGAATAGTAAAAATAGTACTATGAATAGTAGACTAGACAATTAAAATACTGGTAGTAAAGAAAATACGCATAAATAGGTTATATCTGATATTTTTAGTTACCGAAAAATTATGAAACTGATAGTTTTGAAATCCTTGTACAATTATGAGTCTTTTGGTGTTATTGGAATATTTTTACTATTCCGAGCACCGGAGTATGCTTTTTGAGAACTAATTCCATTCGAGTTCAAAATACACTAAAAATTAACGAATATGATATTTTTAAGCTTTCATATATTATTACAAACTATTATCCATAATTATCTCAATTCAATTGCTTAGGGTTTAAGAGCGCAGGAATGTCGGATCTAAACACTAGGGTTTGTTGTAGATTTTGTTAACTTTTAAGATTCCGGTTTGACTTTTGGCTTTTTGATTTATTCGTAAGATCATAGAATTTTGGGTTTTTTACTATGTTATATTTTTGGTTCAAAATTTATGTTTTATTTTATTTTATTTATGATTTATTTAATTTTTTCAGTTCCCGGGATTGTTTAACTGAGTTTAGGGTTATGAGTTGACTCTATTTGACTTTTGGTGGCAATTGAAATTTTTTATTCTAAAATTCACCGAAGAATTTAAGGTTTTAGTATTTTGTTATCGAGTGTTATTTGGATATATCTTGATTTGCGTGTTAGGGATCAGATAGCTGATTTGGTTGGCGTACAGATGTTGAATCAAACAATTGTTGGATTTTCTATTTTGTTTTGAGGGTTCTCTTTTCTTAAGGTTAAGAATTTACGTATTTGATCTTATTTAGAATTTGATTTTAACTTGGGTCTATTTTCAGGGTCTTGGTTTTGGTATTTGACTTTAAGATTATTTTCTAAGAATTATATTTGGGTTTTACAAAGCCAGCAGCATTGAAGTTGTTTTTGCAGGCGTACGTTGAAAAATTGTAAAGGTTGATGAAATTGTGTTGAAAGATGGTGGCTCTTGCTTGTATTGTTGAAGGCTACCTTAATTCTTTTTAAAGGCTGGTGGCCTACTTTAGGAATTGGCAGGCCTATATTGTTTGTTCTCCAAAATTTACACAAATCTTCTCTCAATTGCTTGTATTTATATGATAAGTCCTTAATGATCTGAAATATCAAATTAAGCATACTTGAGTACCATTTTCCTATGCTTTCTATAAAATCAAATAATAGTTTAGCATGATTTATAAAGTAAAAAGTGAGTGAAATATGACTTTATCAACTCTCCCACACTTGAACTTTTGCTTGTCCTGAAGCAAAATAAATAAGAGAACAATAAATCTATCATAGAGAGTACAAAATTTTTCACTTTCTTAATTTCAAGCATCTTTATAGATTATGACTTGCATTTTTGGTGCCTACTGTTCTAACCAAACTAGGTTCATGTAATTAGATTACTACAATCAAAATTTAGTAGCTAATCTAGACAAAACAAACTCTAATCCCAGTTTTTAGCAAAAGATTCTTCTGTTTAAAAGAAAATGCACACTCCAATAAGGAAAAACAATCATTTAAACTTCACTGGACATTTAGTATAAACCCTGGAAATTTTCCACATTAGTATATGACCTTAAAAGAGATCATATGAACTAGTTAATAGATTTAGATTCTAATTAAAATCTAAGAATAGATCAATACCTGGAATTTAGTCAGATAAAGGATTTAGAAAGTGAATAAAGAATTTCTTTAACCCTAGTTGATACCAAAAACGAGATTTCGTATCTTGAATTAATAATTCAAGATATGATTAAAAGAAAATCTAAATTTTAAACCCAAAACCTGATATACAAATAGATTTAAATAAAAAGATATAAATATAGAAATTAAATGATTGTTTTTGAACTTAACAATGATTCGAGATTAGAACAACGAGTAGTAATGAGCTTAGATTTGAATTTAAACCCTAAATTCGAGATCCCTAGTTAATATTAATAACTACTAATAAAATTTCATGACGGGTATCAAAACTAAAGATATGTATATAGTTTAGTTTTTGTGTCAAAAGCGATATTAAGTAATAAATTAGCTACGCTTATAAACAGAAAACGATAATCTAAAGATGAACCGTTAGGATTATAAATACACAACGAAAACATAAACTGTTAAATAACTCAAGATCTAAATTTCAAATAAATAATCGAATCACGCTATTGTTCTAATTCGAGTTTTCTTAAGCTATTGAAGACTAAAATAAAAATTGACCTAATGAGTTCAGGAAACTTTAATCGCGGAAGATAAAATTATACAAATAATTAATCGTGTTTATATAAAACTCAAATTTGTATTATTTGATAAACTAAGTATTTTGTATAACCCTATAAACATGTTTTTATACAAAACTCTCAAACATTAGCTAATTTGCACCCGTATAACTTGTGAAATTATCCTAAAACTAAATTAAAATAATTAACTAATATATATATATATATATGTTTTTCGGCTGCAAATTCGGTGGGAAAGCTATGGGAGGAAAAGAGAGCCGGATTGATCAAATAATTCACCAAATTTGTTAACAAAAGCAACCTAATGACCAATTAAACAATGCCAACTCAACCTATCATTAAATAACATGAAAACAATAGCCAAATGGGAACAAATTCGGAGGACAATCGGAAGGGAAATGCAGCCCCAACTTCATCCTTCATTCTTCTATATATATATGTTCAAAGCTCATAATGAGGAAACAAACAATTTTTATTTCCCATATTTTCCAGAACGAATCCACTCCTCCATAGCAAAAAATGAAAACAAAAAAAAACAAACAAACATTCAAATACAATTCAAGAGAAAAACAATACCGAAAACCCTTAGATACGAGTTCAAATAAGTTGATGAAGTTCAAATGATTTTCTTTCAAATCTAAGCATTATAACTGACTTCTAATAATTATAGGAACATAATAAACACAACTTCGAGCTTCGAGTTTCATCGGACAAGCTCAACCGAAGTAAAAATTCAAAACCTTAGTTTTGGTTCCATAAGATCGAGATCTAAGATTATATGTATGTAGAAGTGTTAAGAGTTGTTGTCTGACTATGTATAAGATATGGGAACACTTACAAACGGTTTAGTAATGCTTTAATGTGGAAAATTTAACAAAAGTGAATCGGATCATCGAGGAAGATGATGAACAGTGCTAACATTGCGTCAAAGCCGGTAGTGTAATCGTTAAACGCTGGCGGCTTACATGGATAGGCCGCCGGTGTAGGGATGGCTTACACTAAACAGAAGCTACGTAAAATTTATTTTTACGTAAAAGATGAGTGTAGGCCGGCTGCCTGGAGATATATGCCGATGGCTTAAGACCGGCGTACGTTGAAAGCCGACAGCTTTCGAAGCTGGTGCACCTAATATGAAATGCTTTTCAAAACAAAGTCTACACCGGCACCTGGGTTTCAAAGCCGGCGGCTTTGAGCCAGCGTACACCTATGAATCTTTTAGAAAAGCTTGTTTGAAACAAACAGAATATATATATATATATATACAATAAACCTACTGCATATATATTATATATATATATTGAGTAGAATCTATTAAATAGATAAGTAAATACAAGTATTAAAAGTGTATTTAGATTAATATCTAATAATTCTTAAAATCCTTAGAATTAAGAGAAAATATTTAGTGTTGATAAAAGTTATAAATAATCAAATATTTGTGCTAAATAGATAAAACAGGTAAGAATGGAAATTGAAATAAGCTAAATTTTTATAATGTGACTTATAAAAAATAACAAAATAATAATACGAGATAAAATAGGAGAACACGACAACACTAAGAAATAATAAATAGAGATAATTTTCTATTGAGATCAATTAGAATAACATAGAATTAGTATTAGTCACTACAAAACTTAATAAATATCAAATTTAAGACACTAGTCACATATAGAATTTGGTATATAACCTATAATATATTGATGAATACTTTATTCATCTTAATAGGTGATTTTGATATACTAGAGGATCTATCAGCAGATTATTACGACTGAGTCAGTATGAGCAGTGAGTAATTCAGTCATATTGTACTGTTTGTGCTTGTAAATAGCTGAATATGTAATGCAAAGATAATCAAACGATTGTTTGTTGAAAGTATGTGGTGATCTGATTGTAAGATATTGATAAAATATCCTTACAAAAGTGATAATGCAATGATTTGATGTTGTGAAGTAGTATGATGATGATTGTGTGTAATGTATGATCACCATAAAATTGAATAAGAATTATGACTTAAAGAAATAATATGATCATGCATTGCACGAATTGCATTGTTGCATATATATTGGGATGACAGCCTGCTACGTATTAATATTTCGATTCTCTGTTAGTGCTTGGTTATTCTAATGTGTTGTTCTTCCAAGCTTTCTTTGTTCCGTCGATTCTACGGGAACTAATGCACAGAAGAACGCCGCCCGTAGTATCGCTTTGAAATGATTAATACTTAGGGAGTTTCTAAGGTGAGTGCAGAAGATGGTCAGTGTTTAATTGATTATATTCAAAGTGATAATCCTAAAACGAGAAATCGTTGATTCTCCTATGTACTTAGTCTCTCATGGGCAGGTGGGTCATGGAGTAATGGTTCTTCAACCCTTAAAAGAGGGCGTAAATCTTTTTCCTCTTTTGGGTTCTAGATCATCCAAGCTTGTATCTGTGCATATGATTGAGTGTTTACATTGCATATGATTTGCTAATAACTTGTGTGATGTATGATATGTCTTGTTATTCACTGAGCTGTGGTTTCACTCATGCTCCAACAATCTTTTCAGGTTTACTTTACGACCCTGGTTAGTCACTTCCAGGAGTATGGCTCTAGTAAGAGCTTAGGAGCTGGGAGTTTATGGTTATCTTTGGGAATAATGGTTATGTTTTCTTAGATTAGTTTAGTTAATGTTATTGTATCAGTTGTAAACTCTAAGAAGATAACTGACTTGTAATAGTTCTATAATATTTTATAGAAGTTATTTACCAGTTTAATTCTTACATGTATTTATCATTTCTTATCAAGCAATTAAAAGATCCTGTTGTTTTGAAAACCTGTCATTCTTTGAAGGTAATCTAGTAATAGTATTCAAGTGTGACTTGTTTACTAATATTAGGGTACCCTCAGGGCGTGACAGAATTTAGTTGGTATCAGAGCAAGGTTGCTAGTATAAGAAAGATAAATATGTGAAAGAATTTCATTGGTGAATGTAGTAAGTTTAGATTTAATTAGCACCCTGTAAAATAGTTTGGTAGTTATGGGTAGAGTTACTACACAATTAGGAATAAATATGTGTGATTATTATTAATCAGCAAATTTTTTGTATGCAGACTAATCCGGCTACATGTCATATTATGGGAGATTATGCAGGAAGAGGAGACATTGACAGATTACAGGCGCAGATTGCTAGTCCTGGTAGAGGACTTGTATTTATGCGGAATTACTAAAACTCTAGAGGAGATTCTTAGCACCTGGAAGAGAGGATTACAGCCTTTGTTTAGAGGTTGGTTATTTCTGATGGAGCGGGCTTTTCCAGATAATGGATCGGCTATAGAGACGCTCTATAGATTTGAGAGACTGGTAGTTCATAAAGGAGGTGGCCTGGAGATTGATAATATAGCATTTATAGTCTCATCCAGATCTGTGATTTTAAAGTCTAGGTAGCTATTAGGAGAGGAGCAGTTTATGCTCATGATGTTAGACATGATCATACATGGGTAAGAGGTGATGCAGCTTATGATGATGATCAGATGCTTGCACGAGTTAGCAGATGTAGCCACTCCAGACGCATTTTGATGAGGAAACCACCTATTATACCTGAGACAGCAGGTAAGTTCCAGCGTCCTACTTCTGTGCAGGATAGACTGGTACAGGAGTCAGTATAGACTACTATTCATAAAAGGAGAATAACCACAGAGTTGCTGGATGAAAGAGAGGGAAAGAGATGAAGGATTGAGGTAAAAAAGTATGTCTCAGATTATAATTATGCTAGATGGATTAAGACAGCACATGGATGGTGGATTGAGAGAGATATACCACCTAGTGCTGAGAGTGAGCTGAGGCCTGCACCCAGAGGTATTCGGATAATGGATACAGACTTGACTTTGGCATCTCCAGGGGATAGAGACACGATGATTGAGATTGATGATAGCAGTTCAGAGGGAGAGGATGATTACCCTCATTTAGGTCCTTAGGAGAAGGGCAAGGGTCGTCTTTATCCCAATCCTTGAGTGTTATATGAGGATGATGTATTATCTATTTATGATGACATGATAGGACGATATCAGTAGACTTTTGATGATATGTATATGTATCTTTTGATGACTGTAGTAGAAAAACTAGGTTTAGTGTTAGTGCCATTTTTTGTATGTACATAATGCACTAACAATGAAAGGCTTATATATATTTTGGTTATGTATATATATGTGTCATATATATATGAATGACTTGGATGTCTTTGGGTAAAGATGAATTATGATCTAACTTAAATAACATGTTGAATGTTAATAGAATGCCAAGAGGGAGAAATAAAAGTAGAAATGCCAGGATTGCTGGAGATCCACCAATAAATGCTCCTGCACGATCCCAAAACCGAATTGAGGATGTTTTACGAAGTCTCCAACAACAAACTGTCTTGATTTTGCAAGCTTTGCAAAATATGCAAGCAATAAATATAGCACCACCTGCTGGGGCACTAGCAATGACTCCACCAACTCCTAGAGGAAATGAAAGACGTACTCCACCGGTTCAATTTTAGGAAAATGGACCAGTGAACCCAAATGAATCTGCTGCCGAGGTGCAAGGACCGCCTCGATATGAACAAGAATTGCCACCACCACCACCTTTACGTCCTCAGAGGAATTTGTTGCCAGGATTCATTAAATGCAACAGATACTTTGAAGGAATACCAGGAAAGCCAAAAGAACCTGAAGATTGGCTGGCTCAAATTGAACGATCCTTTGATGTTTTCCAAGTACCTGAAGCTCTGAAAGTATCTTATGGAACATATCTATTAAGATTGAGAGCAAGAATATGGTGGAATTCAAAACAAAGAAGTTTGTCACAATCGGTTACTTGGGAAGTATTCAGACGAAAAATTCTGAAGGAATATTTCCCAGGCAGTCTAAAAGCAAAATATAGTACTGACCTGATGAATTTGATGCAAGGAACTAAGACGATTGATGAGTACGAACATGAGTTTAATCGATTGTTACAGTTTGCTCCAGATGCTTATCGGGACAGTGATGAGCTAAAAAGACAGACTTTCATGGCTGGATTAGAACCTCATTTTCAAAGAAGACTTGCTGAATTTGAAGTTGATAACTTTGCAGCTATGATAGAAAAAGCTCGAATCATTGAACGAGCAAGGAAGTATGAAATTGAGAGGTATAAGAAGAAAGGAACTATTTTGGGAAAGAATGTATGATGGTTCTATGGCAAGTTCTGTGCCTAAGCAGGTTAAATTCTTCAAATCTTTCAATGTGAACAAAGGAGGAGTAATGGGGAAGAATAAGGTTACTTGTTGGAAATGTAAAGGTTTCCATTATCTAAGGGATTGGCCACAATTGCAACACAAATGTTATTATTGTGGAGAAAGTGGGCACATGGCAAATAATTATCCAAAAAGAAAAATTGCAACTTGTTTTGTATGTAACAAAGTTGGGCACATAGCAACCAACTGTCCACAAAAAGTGAGTGTAGTAGCTGGATCTTCACAGCCAAAAGGAATGATTGGAGTCAGGATCGAAAAATGGAAATGCCAATAAAGCCAGTACGACGGCCAGAGTTTTTGCCATGTATGGAAATCTTGTTGAGAACGTGGAAATAGAGGAAGAAGATGAAGGAAATATTTGGGAGGAAGTTGATCCTAAAGAATATGGACTCATTGCAGGTATGTAATTTCATAATTGTTTATCTAAAGTTTTTAAGACACAATCACAAGTAAATGAGCAATAGAAGTCTTTATGAATTGAAAATAACATGAACTTAATAATTGATAAATAGGATCAATTCAAGTAGGGGATCAGACTGCGTATGCTTTGTTTGACACGGGAGCAACACATTCTTTCATAAATACTGGATTAGCAAGGCGTATAAGATTACCAATCGAAAGCATAAGTAAAGAACTGAGAGTTGTTACGCCAACTGGAGACTTGGTAGTAACATGGGAGATGATAAAGTGTTGTCCATTAAAGATTGGAAATCAAGAATCAATTGTTGATTTAATCATGATAGAGATACAAAAATATGATATTATTCTGGGTATGGTTTGGTTAACCGCTGTAAAAGCAAAAGTTAATTGCCATCTCAAAATGGTATCTTTTGCCAATAACCAAGGAGAAAGAAAGGAGTATAGGGGTGAGATACTCAAAGGAGTCGGAACTAAGATAACAACAATTGAGGTGGAAAATGAAGAGGATATGGAGTTAAACGGGTGTATTCTTGGAACAACTGAGGGTGAATCCAAAGTATTGGATATTCATACCATTCGAACAGTGTGTGAATACCTGGATGTATTTCCAGACGAATTACCGGGATTACCCCACACAAAGAAGTGGAATTCTCAATTGATTTGATACCTGGAACAGAACCAATATCAAAAGCTCCGTACCGCATGGCACCTGTGGAATTAAAAGAATTAAAGGTGCAATTAGAAGAATTGTTGGACAAAGGATTTATC
Source organism: Combretum micranthum (assembly GCA_024138025.1). Classification (NCBI taxonomy): domain Eukaryota; kingdom Viridiplantae; phylum Streptophyta; class Magnoliopsida; order Myrtales; family Combretaceae; genus Combretum; species Combretum micranthum. Next base: position 506,586 of record JAMXBD010000572.1, read on the forward strand.
AGACCTAGTGTTTCACCTTGGGGAGCACCAGTATTGTTTGTGAAGAAGAAAGATGGATCAATGAGACTCTGTATTGATTATAGAGAATTAAACAGAGTGACTATCAAGAACAAATATCCTTTACCCAGAATTGATGATCTCTTTGATCAGTTGAGAGGAGCAAAGGTATTTTCTCGAATTGATTTAAAGTCAGGATATCATCAAATCCGAATTAAAGTAGAGGATGTACCAAAGACTGCATTCCGAACTAGGTATGGTCATTATGAATTTTTGGTCATGCCATTTGGATTAACTAATGCACCTGCAGTTTTCATGGATCTGATGAATCGTATCTTTAGACCTTTGCTGGATATCTGTGTGATTGTTTTCATAGATGATATACTTGTATATTCGTCTACTGAAGAACAACATGATGAGAACTTGAGAAGTGTGTTACAAATAAGAGATAATAAGCTGTATGCCAAATTGTCTAAGTGTGAATTTTGGCTTAGAAGTATATCATTCCTTGGACATATTATTTCTGGAGAAGGAATATCGGTTGATCCTGCAAAAGTTAAAGCTATTGTGGAATGGAAAAGACCTGAAACTGTTACGGAAGTTAGGAGTTTCTTGGGATTGGCAGGATATTATCGGAAATTTGTGAAAGATTTCTCAAAGATTGCAACCTGACTCAATTGACCAGGAAGAATGAGAAATTTGAGTGGAATGATCAACGTGAACAAAGTTTCCAAGAATGAAGAAAGGTTAATATCAACACCAATCTTGGTTTTACCCAATGACAAGGATCTATATACTGTCTACAGTGATGCATCCAGAAATGGTTTAGGATGTGTGTTAATGCAAAATGGAAAAGTAATAGCATATGCTTCTAGACAATTAAAACCATGAGATGAATTACCCCACTCATGATCTAGAATTAGCTGCTATTGTTTTTGCACTCAAGATTTGGCGTCACTACTTATATGGACAGAAATGTGAAATATATACGGATCACAAAAGTTTGAAGTATATATTTACACAAAAAGAGTTGAACATGAGACAAAGAATGGTTGGAATTGATTAAAGATTATGATCTTACCATTAATTACCATCCTGGTAAAGTGAATGCCGTGGCTGATGCATTGAGTCGAAAAGTTATGGAGAAGTAGCCTCAATATTGACGGAACAGAAAGAACTTATCAAGGAATTTGAAAGATTAAACTTGGAATTTTCAATGCAAGGTTTGGAAGCTGAATTGGGAAACTAATTTTGGAACCTACTTTCAACGATTAAGGAAGCTCAGAAAGAAATGTTGAAATCAAGAGATTAAACAAGGAATATCCCAAGGAAAATACAAGGATTTTCATGTGGATGAAGAAGAGGTTAAGAATGAATAAAAGATTGTGTGTGCCACATGATGAAAACTTAAGGAAGGAATTAATGCATGAAGCACATTATTCTGGATATTCTATACACCCAGGAAAACAAAGACATACCAAGAGCTAAAAGTGCATATTGGTGGAATGGATGAAAAAGGATATTGCAGAATTTGTTGCTAAATGTGATGTATGTCAAAGGATAAAAGCTGAACATCAAAAACCAGGTGGGTTGTTGAAACCATTACCAATACCTGAATGGAAATGGGATCAGATTTCTATGGACTTTGTATGCTCATTACCTAGAACAAATACGGGTCATGATGCTGTTTGGGTTATTGTGGATAGACTCACAAAATCAGCTCATTTCTTGCCAATTAATATGACATATCCATTAGAAAAATTGGCACGAATATATTTGAAGGAGATTGCGAGATTGCATGGTGTACCTGTTAGCATAGTATCAGATCGAGATCCACGGTTTGTTTCCAGATTTTGGCAAGGATTACAAAAAGCTTTAGGAACCAAATTGAAATTTAGTACAGCTTATCATCCTCAAACTGATGGAAAAACAGAAAGGACTATTTAGACACTGGAGGATATGTTGAGAGCATGTATTATGGAGCTCAAAGGAAATTGGGACCAACATTTACCACTAGTGGAATTTGCATACAATAACAGTTATCATTCAAGCATTGGGATGCTACCGTATGAAGCCTTATATGGCAGAAAATGTCGGTCATCATTATTCTAGGATAACTTGGGGAAAATATTGGTTAGACTTGAATTGGTTCAGGAAACAATTGAGAAGGTTTCGATAATAAAGCAAAGAATGAAAGCAGCACAAGATAGACAAAAGATTTAGGCAGACTTCAAAAGAAGAGAATTGGAGTTTAATGAAGGAGAACACGTATACTTAAAGATAAGTCCAATTAAAAGTCTTCATGGTAGACAAACAAAAGGAAAGTTAAGTCCTAGATATATTGGACCATTTGAAATATTGGAACGAGTTGGGAACCTGGCATATCGTCTTGCATTGCCATCCAATTTGTCTGGTATACATAATGTTTTCCATGTATCGGTTTAAGGAAATATGTACCGGATCCAGATAAGATAGTTGAATTGAACCAATTGATTTGAAGGAAAATTTGACATATGAAAAGCATCCAGTTCGAATATTAGACTGGAAAGTGCAAGTTCTCAAGAATAAAGAAATTCATTATGTCAAAGTATTGTGAGATCTTCAAACAGAAGAGATTACATGGGAATTAGAAGAGGAGATCAAGAAAAACTACCCACATTTGTTTGAGAATTCAGGTATGTATTCAAGCTTTGAGGACAAAGCTTATTTTAAGGGGGTGAGAATGTAAACCTCGGAAATTTTCCATATTAGTATACGATCTTAAAAGAGATCATATGAACTAATTAATAGATTTAGATTCTAATGAAAATCTAAGAATAGATCAATACCTGGAATTTAGTCAGATAAAGGATTTAGAAAGTGAATAAAGAATTTCTTTAACCCTAGTTGATACCAAAAACGAGATTTCGTATCTTGAATGAATAATTCAAGATATGATTAAAAGAAAATCTAAATTTTAAACCCAAAACCTGATATACAAATAGATTTAAATAGAAAGATATAAATATAGAAATTAAATGATTGTTTTTGAACTTAACAATGATTCGAGATTAGAACAACGAGTAGTAATGAGCTTAGATTTGAATTTAAACCCTAAATTCGAGATCCTAGTTAATATTAATAACTACTAATAAGATTTCAACGGGTATCAAAACTAAAGATATGTATATAGTTTAGCTTTTGTGTCAAAAGCGATATTAAGTAATAAATTAGCTACACCTACAGACAGAAAACGATAATCTAAAGATGAACCGTTAGGATTATAAATACACAACGAAAACATAAACTGATGAATAACTCAAGATCTAAATTTCAAATAAATAATCGAATCACGCTATTGTTCTAATTCAAGTTTTCTTAAGCTATTGAAGCCTAAAATAAAAATTGACCTAATGAGTTCAGGAATCTTTAATCGCGGGAGATAAAATTATACGAATAATTAATCGCGTTTATATAAAACTCAAATTTGTATTATTTGATAAACTAAGTGTTTTGTATAACCCTATAAACATGTTTTTATACAAAAACTCTCAAACATTAGCTAATTTGCACCCGTATAACTTGTGAAATTATCCTAAAAATAAATTAAAATAATTAACTAATATATAAAATATATGTTTTTCGGCTGCAAATTCGGTGGGAAAGCTACGGGAGGAAGAGAGTCGGATCGATCAAATATTTCACCAAATTTGTCAACAAAAGCAACCTAATGACCGATTAATCAATGCCAACTCAACCTAGCATTAAATAACATGAAAACAATAGCCACATGGGAACAAATTCGGAGGACAATCGGAAGGGAAATGCAGCCGTAACTTCATCCTTCATTCTTCTATATGTATATGTTCAAAGCTCATAATGAGGAAACAAACAATCCTCTTTATTTCCCAAATTTTCCAAAATGAATCCACTCCTCCATAGCCACCAAAACGAACTGAAAACTGAAAACAGAAAACAAACAAACCAAAACATTCAAATACGATTCAAGAGAAAAACAATACTGAAAACCCTTGGATACGAGTTCAAAGGTAAGTTGATGAAGTTCAAATGATTTTCTTTCAAATCTAAGCATTATAACTGACTTCTAATAATCATAGGAACGTAATAAACACAACTTCAAGCTTCGAGTTTCATCGGACAAGCTCAACCGAGGTAAAAATCCGAAACCCTAGTTTTGCTTCCATAAGATCGAGAACTAAGATTATATGTATGTAGAAGTGTTAAGAGTTGTTGTATGACTATATATAAGATATAGGAACACTTACAAATGGTTTAGTAATGTTTTTAACGTGGAAAATTTAACAAAATTGAATCGAATCATCGAGAAAGGATGAACAGTGCGTTAAAGCTGGCAGTGTAATCGTTAAATGCCGACAGCTTACATGGATAGGCCAGTGGTGTAGGGACGGCTTACACTGAACAGAGGCTACATAAAATTTATTTTCACGTAAAAGATGAGCGTAGGCCAGCTACTTGGAGATATACGCCGACGGCTTAAGACCGGCGTACTTTGAAAGCCGACAGCTTTCGAAGCCGGTGCACCTAATATGAAATGCTTTTCAAAACAAAGTCTACACCGACACCTGGGTTTCAAAGCCAGCGGCTTTGAGCCGACATACACCTATGAATCTTCTATGATAGCTTGTTTTGAAACAAATAGAATATATATATATACACACACAATAAACCTACTGCATATTATATATATATATATATTGATATAGAATCTATTAAATAGATAAGTAAATACAAGTATTCAAGCATATTTAGATTAATATCTAATAATTCTTAAAATCTTTAGAATTAAGAGAAAATATTAGTGTTAATAAAAGTTATAAATAATCAAATATTTGTTCTAAATAGATAAAACAAGTAAGAATGGAAATTGAAATAAGCTAAATTTTTTATTAATGTGACTTCTAAAAAATAACAAAATAATGATACGAGATAAAATAGGAGAAAATAGACAACACTAAGAAATAATAAATAGAGATAATTTTCTATTGAGATCAATATAGAATAACATAGAATTAGTATTAGTCACTACAAAACTTAATAAATATCAAATTTAAGACACTAGTCACATATAGAATTTGGTTATATAACCTATAATATATTGATGAATACTTTATTCATCTTAATAGGTGATTTTGATATACTAGAGGATCTATCAGCAGATTATTACGACTGAGTCAGTATGAGCAGGTGAGTAATTCAGTCATATTGTACTGTTTGTGCTTGTAAATAGCTGAATATGTAATGCAAAGATAATCAAACGATTGTTTGCTGAAAGTATGTGGTGATCTGATTGTAAGATTGATAAAATATCCTTACAAAAGTGATAATGCAATGATTTGATGTTGTGAAGTAGTATGATGATGATTGTGTGTAATGTATGATCACCATAAAATTGAATAAGAATTATTGACTTAAAGAAATAATATGATCATGCATTGCACGAATTGCATTGTTGCATATATATTGGGATGACAGCCTGCTACGTATTAATATTTCGATTCTCTGTTAGTGCTTGGTTATTCTAATGTGTTAGTTCTTCCAAGGCTTTCTTGTTCTACTGGAACTAAGTGGCACCGAAGAACGCCACCCGTAGTATCGCTTTGAAATGATTAATACTTAGGGAGTTTCTAAGGTGAATGCAGGAGATGGTCAGTTTAATTGATTATATTCAAAGTGATAATCCTAAAACGAGAAATCGTAGATTCTCCTATGTACTTAGTCTTTCCTGGGCAGGTGGGTCATGGAGTAATGGTTCTTCAACCCTTAAAAAGAGGGTGTAAATCTTTTTCCTGTTTGGGTTCTAGATCGTCCAAGCTTGTATCTATGCATATGATTGAGTGTTTACATTGCATATGATTTGCTAATAACTTGTGTGATGTATGATATGTCTTGTTATTCACTGAGCTGTGTTTTCGCTCATACTCCAACAATCGTTTCAGGTTTACTTTACGACTCTGGTTAGTCACTTCCAAGAGTATGGCTCTGGTAAGAGCTTAGGAGCTGGAAGTTTATGGTTATCTTTGGGAATAATGGTTATGTTTTCTTAGATTAGTTTAGTTAATGTTATTGTATCAGTTGTAAACTCTAGGAAGATAACTGATTTGTAATAGTTCTGTAATATTTTATAGAAGTTATTTACCAGTTTAATTCTTACATGTATTTATCATTTCTTATCAAGCAACTAAAAGATCCTGTTGTTTTGAAAACCTATCATTCTTTGAAGGTCATCTAGTAATAGTACTCAAGTGTGATTTGTTTACTACTACTAGGGTACCCTTAAGGCGTGACATTTAGCAAGCATATAATCTTTGCAACACAGAGTGAAAGCATATGGTATCTACTATTCCCCTAGAGTTTCTCCATTTTTATTATAAGTCTTATTTAATTTGGTGCTTTTGCATTCATTTTCTTTTTGTTCATACAAGCACTTATTCTCTCTCTTTTTTTTCTTAAAGTTCAAGCATTGAACTTTTGCCTTTCCTTTCTTCTAGTTATAGTGAGTTCATTTAGTCGGTACATGCCAAGCTTATCATCCAAGCGACTAGGTTTTAAAGGGCCCCTACGAACTTTTTCTCACTCTAAAATTCAAGTTTAGATGCTCTTGACTCAATTACCCGAGTCAGTGATGTAAAGGTCATGCTTGTTTCTTTCTTTTCTTTTGAATGCTATAATAAAATTAAGATTTTCTTTTATAGAGGATCACTAAGTAAAGAGTTTCTTCTACCTCTTTCAATAAGTGTTGAAAAGTTATCAAAATAACTCAAAAGATTATGTACAAGTTAAATTTTTCCTAGAAGTAGACTTGCTTATTTTTCACTTAAGGACTGGACCTACTCTCAAACTTCCAATTCTAAAGCTAAATACAAGGTAAGTTTATTCCTTAAACATTTCACTACTAAATTTCAATTAAGTATTCTAATCACAACAATAGGTATGTAAGGCATCTAAGCAAGTCAATTTCATATTTTTATAGATTTACAGATTCTATCAACAATTTTTTGCACAATCTCCAGATTTCATAAAAAATGAAAAAAAAACTTTGCCTAAAATTGCCATATAATGATTTAGGCCAAATAGTTCAAAGTATGGGTATAACACAATTGAAGTTCAGATGTCATAGATAAAAATTCATATCAACAATTTAAACATCAACAGTCATACTCAACTCCACCCTCCACATCTCATTATCCCTTCCCCATGCTTAAATTGAACAGTGAGATACTGTTCCTAATTTAGCTCAAAACAGGAAAGAATAAAAATAAAAGAAAAAATGAATAACAATACTTCATCGGTTTTGAAAAATTGATGCACTTTGAGTTCCAATCAGTATAGCAATAGAGAAGCTATCAATGGTGTCCACCTTGAAAGTTTATCCTTTTGTTGTATACAATTATGCTCTTTAGTTCCTGATTTTCTCTTATCTGCACAAATAGGGAAAAAACATATCAAGGAAGCATAAAAGACAAAATAATATATATATATATATATTTACAAGGGAAAAGAAAATGGTGGGTTGTCTCCCACTCAGTGATTATTTTATAGTCTCAACCTGACTTTTTGACTTTCTTCTTCAAGGAGAATCAAAATCACTAAGCTTCTTATCCTCATCCTTCCTTTTCTTATAATGTTTTACTCTTGAATTTTCATGTGATGTGTCAGCCTTGGTGGATTTAGGGTTCTTTTTCCATGTCTTCATGATATTGACATTTAATTCTCTATTTCCAACCCTTAACACCATTTTGCTATTCTTAACATCAGTCACAGCTCCAACAGTGGCCATGAATGGGCACCCAAGGATAAAAGGAATTTATGGATCTTTTTCCATATCTAGTATAACAAAGTTCACTAGAAATATGAAGTTGTCCACTTTAAATAGCACCTCCTCATTCATCCCTCTAGGTCTTTTAATAGAGCGATTAGCCAATTGTATTGTCGTCTCAATTTTCTTAATCGCATCCCTTAATTTTAATTTCTTAGCCATAGAGAAAGGTATCAAATTAATACTTTCACCTAGATCACAAAATGCATTCTTCCATTGACTATCTCCTATGATGCAATCCAAAGTGAATTTCTAGATCATTCAATTTAAGGGGAAGTGTATCCTTTAATGCTTCTGTTCATGCTTGAGTCAACATGACTGTCTCTCTCCGATTCATCTTTCTTTTCTTGCTCATTACTTCTTTTAAAGAGCGCCTATATTAAGGTGATTCTTCTAAGATATCATCTAAGGTAATATTGAGTTCCACCTTCATAAACACATCTAGAAATTTCTCATATGTCTTATCATCTTTCTTCTTTCTTGATCGACTTAGAGAAGGAATTGATGGCACATTTGATCTAACAATAGGCTCAGTGACTATAGGAGTGTGCTTCTGTTGTACCATATCTTCCAATTGCTGTGATATAGAAGTTAAAGTTACTTCTTTCTCAACCTGCTTGTTTGTATCTGCATTAGTCACATCTACTGGCTCAATTGGGGTAGAAGGTTTCATAAAACTTTCAATCTGCTTTCTTAACTTCTCAAGCCCTTCTATGGTCAGGTCTGCAAGCTTTTCTATAGCTAATTCCCAAACTGGCTTTTCTCCATTTCCTTTAACCTCATTTGCCACTAAAGAAGTGCTCTCCAAACTTTCTTCCTTGGACACAACTTTTTCTCCTTTCTCTTCTTCTTGCCTTTGATTGACAATTGGGGTGTCTTTTTGGTTTCCATCACTAGAGTGCTCCTAATCTTCACTTGAATTAACAAGTTTAAATATAGATGAAACAAATTTAGTCAAACCGGTTACCTAAGTCTCCAACTTGTCAATAATAGCTTGTTTCTTCTCAAATTTTTCTTTCCATTTATGTTCTAAACCCTTCACAATCTCTTCAATACTTTCCTCTTTACCTGGATCTAAGATTGTAGGGATAGGAGAAGAATTAATAACAATCTATTGTCTTGGAGTCTCACAAGTGTGGTGATATTATTGAGTTGCCATACTAAAATCAAATTTTGACCTACCACCTTGACATTGAGAGCTTTCATGTAATCCGTTACACCACATACAAACTACTGGAGAAGAAATATATGAATCGGTGTTCTGGCTTTCTATCAATTCTTCAATCAATCCAATTGTCATTTCTACTGACATTTCTGTAAACTGCACTCTGGCAACTGACTCTATCATCATATTATCATGGGCTTCCAATCCCCTAATGAATATAAACAATTGAGTCCAAGAAATTGACTCGTGATAAGGGCATTGTCACATCAAATTATGGTATCTTCCCCAAGCACTTGATAAAGGCTCTCCATTATACTACTTAAATGATAATAACTGTGATTTGAGCTATGGAGTACAACAAAATGGAAGACTGGTGCTTTTTGATCACTCATATCCTTCATGCACTTGCAAAGAGAAAAAGAAAAGCAAGCAGACATGTACAAATATATAAAAGACTAGAATTTACAGATAAAAAAGAAAGAAATTTTTTTTATATTCTGCATTTTTTAAAAGATTATTTTAATGAAAGGCCTAATCTACAAAAGTCCCAAAAATTGAGGGTAACACCATTTAGTCTCTGGCAACAACGCAAAAAAACTTATTGTGCTTTTTCTATATATGCTTTTTAAAACTCTTTTTAGTCTCTATATAAATTCCTTTAAATGCGCAGACATTTACCGGCTAGTGTACCCGGTACGTGTGCAGTAATAAAATTTCGGTGAATGTCACACCTCTAAGGGTACCCTAGACATGACAGTCTGCCATATATGGTATTAAAACTTAAGAATGACTTCCCGAAGTCATACAAAAGCTTTAACACCATATGTAAGGCATCTATCACAATAATAGAAGACTCTGGTGGGATGTGTAGTTCGAGATAGTAAATATAGCATATAAGAAATATAGATGACTATCTAACTTCAATATTATAGAAATATAGTTCTTACATTATCTTAGGGACATTCTCCCGATAAATCTCCAAAGAGCAAAATATCACTTAGTCTTGCACATAAAGAAACATTACTAGAACTAAAAAAATATTAAAGGAAATCTATCCTAAGATCTTCAAAAAGATTCTCAAAAGCTTCCTAAAACATAATTCCACTTGGGTTTATGAAGTCCTCAGGCAAAAAGGACATTGATCCTGTGTCAATAAAAGTCTATTGGGGTATAAACACAACTAGCTTAGTGAGAATATTCGGTGGTTAGGTGTTTTAGGCTTTTTAAAACCATTCTTTGAAATCTAACTTATATAGTTTATTTTAGGCTCTTACTCGGCCATCTGAAAATAGTTCTTTCCGACTCTTATTCGCCCATCCTTAAATAGTTCTTTCATGCTCCTATTCGCCCATCTTGCAAACTCACAGTTTCTTACAAACCCCACTACTATGCTCTTATCCCGTCGAGTATAGTAGCTAATGAAATGAGACTAACTACATGTTATGCATGAATCACTTAATATAACTCAAAATATGTAGTTAAGGTAATTTAAAAGTGATCATAGAATTGCAGACACTCTAGCATAATAATAATAAAATGCAATTTAATTAACAACAATTCATGTCTTGGTATGATTAGTATTCTTTCAACCAATGTTATCATGCATAATTTATTTTCATCTTTTCCTACTTCTAGTGCCTCTAGCTACAAGTACAAACAAGTATGTAAAAGTAGGAGATAAACTCACTCGGTCATCCTTGTTAAAATCCTTACTCGTAATAGTCTTCTAATATGGATCCTCCTAAGCTTCGTTACCTAAACAAAAAAAATATCCAAAATGAGTATTTCGTGGAATTTCTACTTGAACTTTCTAACTCTATTCTAGTATTTGCGTCGAAATTCAGATAGAAGGAAATTCCAACTTAAAATGGCCATAACTTGCTCATTTTAACTCGAAATTTCGCATATTACATACCATTTTCCACCTACTAGAAAAGATCTATCTATTTCTAAGGTTATTTTTGTCATAAAAATCCATTTGGGTTGCAAAACACCATGGCACAAATTAATTACGAATTTTCTAGCTTAAAAAAATGATTTTCCAAACTTTTCTTTACTAAAAAATCCTTAAACAAATACATGGATATTTGTATAGTTGAAAAATCTTTTCAATATATATATATACTTATATTGACTGCATGATTTTTGTAGTATTGTCTCAACATTGATTCTTCACAAAACAATTTGTCCTTAAGAGTTTTTAAAAGATGAAAACTTTGAAAATCTTTCCTTTTTAAATTGTTAAAAGGAAAATTAAAAAAAATCCTAGGGTAGTTATAAGTGAATGTTTTTCTATTGTAATTTCATTTCCTAACTTTTTCAAAAGTAAATTAATTTTAAAAATTTGGTTCTTTAAGTTATCTATCAACTTCATTTCTAGTGATTGAAAAATAAGTTTTTCAAAATTTTCCTTACGTTGTTGGTATGGTTTAATATTTGGAGTTGTATTAAATATATGTTTTCCTTTCATTTTTTTTTTTATACTCTTCCACTTCTTTAGAAAATAAGTTTATCCTTTTAAAACTTCACTTTTCTTGGCAAATTTTATTTCTTTAAGTTGGTTCCTAAAATAGCAAATTGATTTACCTTGATTTGAAAAGCTTGTTTTATTCTTAATATTTGTCAAGTGGTGGCATAATCCTTTTAAAGAAGAGCTTTCATAATAAAGAATTATCAACATTAGAACTTAGGAAAAACTTCATTCTAACTTTGGAAAGAGAATGACAATATTAGGAATTGAGTTTTGTAGAAACTTACTTAGTATGTGATTTTCAAAGTCTATGGTGACATATTTAAGTTTTATAAAAGATGTGGTTGGATTAAATCTTAAGTTTAATGCGAAAATGTATATTTTTATAGAGTATTTATTTTTTATTTATAAAAGAACTGAGTTCCTTTTATTATTTGAAGAAATCTTTATTACTAATTCTTTTAAAATTTATGATTAGCTTATCTATGCTTTTGAAAAGAATTTATTAAAAATAATACTTAGATCTCTTGTTGAAAAATCCTTTGTTAAGAAATTTAGCTTACCATTCTTTATTTAAGAAAGAATCCATTTTTTTTTTTTTTAAGACAACAACATCAAGACGTTAGAAGACCTGTTGAGGGCATGCATGTTGGATTTCAAAAGAAGTTGGGATAAGCATTTGCCATTAATAGAATTTGCTTACAACAACAATTATTAAGCGTCGATTGGCATGCCTCCGTATGAAGCGCTTTATGGCAAGAAATGTAGATCACCTATTCATTGGGATAAAGTGGGGTAAAGACAGTTATTGGGACCAGAATTGGTTCAGGATGCAGTTGACAAGGTCAATTTGACTAGACAAAGACTACAAGCTACTCAAAGTCGACAAAAGAGCTATGCAGATAAACAAAGAAGACCCTTGGAATTTCAAGTGGGTGAGCATGTTTTGCTAAGATATCACCAACAAAGAGAAGATTTGGATTGAAAGGGAAGTTGAATCTTCGATATATGGGACCATAAGAGATCCTAGAGAGAATAAGTGACATGGCTTACAGATTGGCTTTACCGCTTGATTTGGAGGGGGTGCATAATGTGTTCCACGTATCCATGCTCAGGAAGTATGTTAGAGAATCGGATGAGATAGTAGCTCTGGAACCGCTTGAAGTACAGTCGAATCTTACAACAGTTGAAAAGTCAATAAAGATTGTAGATACTAAAGAGAAGACTTTGAGAAGCAAAGTGATCAGATATGAGAGTACAATGGACGAATCAGACAAAGCGTGAAGCAACTTGAGAGTTGGAGGAGGACATGAGATCTAGATATCCCGAGCTTTTCCTATAATCCAAGTGAACTTTTGAGGATGAAAGTTCTTTTAAGGAGGGAAGAGATGTAACACACAGAAAAATAAGATAAAATGAATATAAATTGGTCATGATATATATATATATATATATATAAGCCTATACCAAAGCCACAAAACAAGCTAAGTTTGGTTAATTTTGTTTTGGAAAAGAATTGTGAAAATTTGGAACTTCTGCAATTTTCTACAGATGCAACACCGCCTTTTGGTGGGAATACGCCGCCGGCATATATACCGGCATAGGATGTCCATAGTGACAAATTTTCTTATGCTGGAGTCAAATGCTGGAGAGTGTGTGTGTGTGTGTTTGTCAACGTTGAATTAGATCATAAGCATTATTATCTAACACAGTTGACGTTGCCTTGGCTTTTACCGGCGTATGACATTTTGAACGACGCGAAGGATTTTTGTTGCATGACGAACGCCACCTCCTGGGATTCTACACTGCTGGCGTAGATATCAGATTTGCCGGCGTAGGAATGAAATTCTATAAATACACAGCATGAATAGCGGTTTTTGACAGACATTCCTCCTTTGCTTTATTTCTTCCTTTGAGCCTGTAGGGTCTGTTCTTGATATCCAAGTGTTAAGGCTTTATCTTAAGGAGAGTTTGATCAAAGGTAAGTGATCCTAATCCATCTACAACATGTTTTCTACCGATTTATGCATGATTTCTTAGGGTTTTGTTGATGTTCTTGAAGGATTTGTGGGAGAAAAACCCTAGCTTTGGTTAGAATCCGAGTTTGTGAATGCGAATCAAGTTTTAGTGATCCAAATCAGTAAGTTTCGTCTTTTCGTTGATGGATTTTAATCAATGTATGATTAGATGATCATTATACGTTCATGTTAATATACAAATCTAGGGTTTTGGTGAAAATTCCGGTATTTGTGGAGTTTCATGCCGTTCATTGTTGTTTTTTAGGGTTTTTGTGGAGTTTAATTGGAGTAAACGGTGCGGATATCAAGATTCCTTGTCAGGTTAGGGTTTTTAGAGAATTTATGTCTGTTAGGATATATTGATAATGTGTTTATATCTGTTGATGTATATATATATGTGTGTGCTGTAACATGATATTTGGAGTTTGTGGAATTATTGTTGGTGTTGATATAGGAGTTTGTGGAGTTCGGATTGTCTTTGTTGTTGTTGATATCAAATTTGAGGATTTGAGTTATATTCCTAAAATTGAGAAAGGTATGACCAATCCTTGTTTGTTGTTTTCGCTTGTAAGTTTAGCATTGCTTAATTGGTTGTAGGAACATAATTTCATAATAAACCTAATACTATTCGTCTTAATAATTGTCTGCTTGGTTGTGCTTGGATTTGACCAGTAAAACCTAGCAAACAGTGATACTGGTGAGGCACTTTGATGATCTTAGTGTGAGATTGTCCCTAGTAGACCGTGCTTTGATATGATTCCGATAGAATTCGGGGAAAACAAGGATGTTTGAGGAATACCCACTCATCCATATATGTATATAATTACCTTATTTTCAAAGAGTTGGTTGTTTTTCAAGAGTAGTCCGAGTTATTTTGAGTTCGGGACTAAGAGTATACATGGTTCTGAACTGCGTTGATTTGCTAACCATAAAAAGATAACAAATTGATTGCTTGCATTAAACTAGGTGCATTTGATATATCTCTGTTGTGTGTGCATTTGCATTTGTTTTTAAGGATTGGAGTTATTGTATTGGGCTTCGCAGCTCACTTTTTAAAATTTTAGGTACAAGTGATGAAAACATTATATATGATCTTTCAGATTATAATCTGATCTTTGATCGAGAGGATGGCGATAGTGGACCTGGCTACCTAGCTAAGAGTTAGAATTTTTTATTATAGGATTATGGGAGAAAAGAAGTGCCTAGATATGTTGAAGACTTGATTTTATTGTGTTTTGCTTATTATTATGTTTTATGAATAGTTATTAGATCATTTGTCGTTGGAATACTAAGTTGTAAATGAAGGTTTTCTCTTGTAGACAAATTTCAGTTGTTATATTTGATAGTTAGCTTGTGGATATGCCAACTAGGATCTTTGTTTGTTAAACAGGAATGTTATGAAGTTTTCTTGTGTTTCCAAGTTATTTAGGTTATGTTGAGTATCTTATGAGATACCCTATGTGTGTTTACAAATGATATTTGTATATTTGTGGATATTAGAGCCTTAGCATTTCCTAATCAAGAAAGGACATGTGGCGGGTTATAATGCTTTATTTTAGGGTGTTACACAAGTAATGCATGAAGATAACAAACATTGCAACTTGTTTTCTTGGTGGAACTCTTCTCTTTTATGTCTAAAAATGAGCTACAAAACACTTATATAAATAACACCTTACAAAGAAAAACAACAAAGTAGATAAACTTCAACTTTAGCAGCCATTAAGCGTTCTAAACCCCAACCAAAATTTGTCCCAAACCAACCACAAAAACATTAACAAACTTAAGCACAAATACAACCTCCATTAAAATACAAACTCAAGCCTGTAGAGGAAAAACAATGTAAGATAAATTCATTTTAAGTAGTTTAAAGTAATAAAACATAGTCTTAAATGATATTTCTATACTTATAGGGTCGAAACAAGCTTTGGAAGAAGGATTATCATCTTTAAATTCATCCCAAAATGGTAAGTTGCATAAAAATCTAGCTATACACCTATATTTCTATAAGAATGATTATATTACATGTTGATGTATTATAAGATGATATATGTATATATATATAACACGTATAAACACTTAGGAACACATTAGAAACAACTTGGATGTGAAGAATCATGCAAAACAGATAAGAAGTTACGAGGAAGATGAACTGCAAAAGAGCACGGCATGTACATGGGGCCATGTACACCCCGTGTACCTCTCGGCTTCGATTTTGGGTTTGAAACCCAGAAGACCACGGCTGGTATTGTAGGGTTTTTATACGAATTGTCATAAAAATTTGTAGAGGAAAATTAAAAACCCTAAAACCGGAATCCATGTGCTTTGATTAAATTTGATAACAAGAGGAATAAATTCTTGATTTACCTTGCAATTTCGTATCCAGATATTTGAAAATCAAACTCTTGCGATCTGGATCTACAAGACACCACGATTTCGTTGTGCCCTCTACGTAGTCCACACGAACAAGCCACCCAAAAAGGATTCAATTCTTGCGTGCTAGCACAATCTATAACCTTTCTAGATTGATGAGGAAGATCTAAGTTTTTCTCTCTCTTTTAAGGTTATAGAGTTTCTCTGTCGTCTAATGTGACAGTGAAACTCTTAACCCTAATGAGACACTATCACACCTATTTATATTATGTCAGTATTTTGCACTGACAATAATGTCCCTATTCTTATTAGGGTTGGTAGTGATAGTAATTATTATTCAAAATAATAATTTATTTATTCTTCCCATTGGATTTTTTTAAAAATAAATCACTAACTGGTGATTGGCCTCTAGAACATGAAATAACAATACTTAGTAATTGGCCTAGGGCACAATCACTAATAATCTCCCACTTGCACTAGGCTAAATCACACATATATCTAAAATCCATAATCCCTTTTTGCTTATTCTTTTGTGTGTGACCCTGTAGGTTCATTTGATATTGGCAGTTAACTTAAAAACCATTTTTCAGTAAACAAAACATAAGCGGCCTCTAGCAAGACATTATGTTTACCCAAATCAAATGAAGATCGGTGATCCGATTTTACCTATTCTATAACTTATGTCATCATCCTTTTATCTCGTGATATCTAGATCGAATATAAGACATAGACAGTGTCATTCTTATATCATTCAATCTTGTTATTTCTCGATCTCTAAGTGATCTGATAATATAAATGAAATTGATCACACTATCAATTCATTTGAGCATAGCCATGCATTTCTCAATATCACTTATCGAGGGACCCAAAGATATCTCTCTCATAACGAGGTACAAATCCCATCTTAATCACTCAACTTCCTCTACATGATATACATTATGCCCAAACCTAACCTTTATAATTATCTGATTAAAGATAACATTTGATTGAGTTGAAACATAACGTTTCTCATGTTGGAACCTATGGTGATTTCAGGTCTAAGGATACATTGACATAATTATTATGAAAATCACTTATGACAATATTCCATGTAATGATCTCATAGTGGGTCAGTTCAGCACATAGTCATCTAATATGTGCTTATGAGTTTCATTTGTATCAACATACAAATAGACATCCCATGTTTACCAAATAAAAACTCACACTAGATTTAATTCATTATCATTCCCATAATAATGAGTATCTAGGAACATTTAGAATAATAAATTATTCATGGATTTCTATTATAAAGTAAATATGCAAACAATACAAAAGAAATGCCTCTGTTTATTTATATATATATAAATATCAAATGACAATATCCAGATTGCGATCTAAAATCATCCTTGTTAAATTGGAAACTTGCATCTATATAACCATTTACAACTAGCTCGTCTTCCAATCCTCCATATATCAAGAATACATCTTTAGCTCTTCTTAAGTACTTAAGAATATTCTTGACTACTGTCCAGTGAGGTTCACTGGGATTTGATTGGTATCTATTGGTTATGCTCAATGCATATGACACATCTGGTCGAGTGCACAACATGGCATACATGATTGATCCAATAGCTGAAGCATAAGGAATCTTACTCATGCGATCTTGCTCATCTTTTGTCATAGGACATTGAGTCTTGCTGAGATTTATACCATGCGACATTGGCAAGAATCCTCTTTTTCAATCTTGCATATTGAACATATTCAGTACTTTGTCTATATATGCACTCTGACTTAGGCCAATGATTTTTCTAGATCTATCCCTATAGATCTTAATGCCTAAAATAGAGGCAGCCTCACCTAAGTCTTTCATTGAAAAGCACTTTCCAAACCAAGACTTGACCTTCTGCAAGGTAGGAATGTCGTTTCCAATAAGTAATATGTCATCTACATATAGTACTAGAAAGATAATTGTACTCCTACTAATTTTCTTGTAAACACAAGGTTCATCTTCGTTTTTAATGAATCCAAACTCTTTGATTACTTCATCAAAATGAAGATTCAACTCCGAGATGCTTGCTTCAATCCATAAATGGATCTTTGAAGCTTGCAAACCTTTCAGAATTTTAGGATGAACAAAACCTTCAGGTTGTGTCATATACATCCTCAAGTAGGTTTCCTTAAGAAACGTTGTTTTGACATCCATCTGCCATATCTCGTAATCATAATATGCAGCAATGGCAATGAGAATCCTGATGGATTTGAGCATAGCAACTGGTGAAAAGGTTTCATCATAGTTCTATACCATGAGTTTGCTTAAAGCCCTTTGCCACTAGTCGTGCTTTAAAGGTATGCACTTTGCCATCCATATCAGTCTTCTTTTTGAAAACCCACTTACACCCAATGGTCTTAGTACCTTCAGGTGGATCAATCAAAGTCCATATTGATTGTCGTGCATGGATTGCAATTCAGATTTCATGGCATCCAACCATTTCTCGGAATCTGGACCATTAGGCGTCTTGATAGGTAGTGGGCTCATCTTGATCTATGAGCAACACATAACGACTATCTGTTATGAGAAATCCATATCTCTCAGGTTGATGTCGTACCCTATCGGACTGCGTGGGTCTTGTGTTACTTGTGAGGGTCAACGGTAACTGTGTGCCTTGTTGACTTTCCAGTGATGGTATTACACTATTTTGTGGATCTTGAACTTCTTCAAGATTTACTTTACTCCACTGGTTCTTCACAGATAAACTCTTTTTCTAAGAAAATACCATTCGAGCAACAAACGCTTTGTTTTCAAAGGGATTATAAAAGTAGTATCCTTTGGTTTCTTTTGGATATCCCATAAAAAGGCATTTATCTGATTTAGGTCCTAATTTGTTTGAGGCTTGACGTCTCACATAAGCCCACAGTCCCAAATCTTGAGGAAAGACAGACTAGGCCTTTTCCCAGTTCATATCTCATATGGTGTCTTTTCTACCACCTTAGAAGGAACACGATTTAATGTGAATGCAGCTGTTTCTAGGGCATGGCCCCTAAAGGATGGAGAAAGATCTGTTTGACTCATCATAGATCGAACCACTATCTAGTAAGGTTCTATTTCTCCTTTCTGATACACCATTGCACTGTGGTGTTCCAGGTGGAGTTAATTGTGAAACTATTCCACAATTTCTAAGATGGTCATTAAATTCTTGGCTTAGATATTTGCTACCTCGATCTGATCGAAGTACATTAATGGTCTTACCAAGCTGATTTTGTACTTCATTTTAAAAAGCTTTAAACATTTCAAATGATTCAGACTTATGCCTTAGCAAAAAGACATATCCATATCTACTGAAATAATCAGTAAATGTGATGAAATACAAATAACCTCCTCATGCAGCAACGCTTAATGGACCACATACACCGGTATGTATCAAACCCAATAAATCAGTTGCCCTTTCACTATGTCCAGTAAAAGGATCTTTCGTCATCTTGCCTAATAAACAAGATTTGCATATTTCAAATGATTCAAAATCAAATGAATCTAAAATTCCATCTTTATGGAGTTTTGATATACGTTTCT
Source organism: Combretum micranthum (assembly GCA_024138025.1). Taxonomy (NCBI): domain Eukaryota; kingdom Viridiplantae; phylum Streptophyta; class Magnoliopsida; order Myrtales; family Combretaceae; genus Combretum; species Combretum micranthum. The sequence goes on from JAMXBD010000572.1 coordinate 525,990, forward strand.
CGTTTATATGACCAAGACGACAATGCCATAGGTAGGTCATATTTGAATCATTGGATTTGAGTTTCTTAGTATTTATGTTATAGATAGTTTTGTTATCAGGTTTTAGATTCAAAACATAAAGACCGTCATGTAAATCAGCATTTGCATAGAACATGTCTTTATTATAAATAGAACATTTATTATTCTTAATAATAAAAGAGAAACCTTCATTGTCTAAACAAGAAACAGAAATAATATTCCTACTCAAAGTAAGAAAATAAAAGCTATTGTTCAACACTAACAAAAGCCCACTGGGCAAAATCAATTCATAAGTCCCAACAGTTAGAGCAGTAACTTTTGCTCCATTTCCAACTCGTAGGTCGACTTCACCCTTCTTCAGATCTCTACTCCTACTGAGACCCTGCACATTTGTACAAATGTGAGATCCACATCCGATATCTAATACCCAAGAAGTAGAAGTAGATAAATTTATTTCTATAACATAAATACCTAAAGCAGTAGTCTCGCTACTCTTCTTCTTCTTTAAATCTTCCAAATAGAGTTTGCAGTTTCTCTTCCAATGACCTGGTTCATTGCAGTGAAAGCAAACTCCTTCCTTAAGAGGCTTTGCCTATGGTTTAGGCTTGGGCTTTGGCTTTGAACTTTTCTTAGCCTTAGCATTGCCTCTACCTTTCTTCTTCATGCCTTTTCCTTTCTAAATCATCAAGACATTGCTAGGTTTCTTCCTTTTGATATTGACCTCAGCAGTCTTGAGCATCGAATGCAATTCAGAGATTGTTTTGTCCATATTATTCATTGTATAGTTCATGACAAACTGGTCATAACTATCTTTAGTGAATTTAGGATCAAATCAAGCAAATTCCTGACTTATTGGAAAACCAAGCCTATCAAGATGATCAATATAGCCTTTCATCTTTAGGACATAGGCACTCACTGAACCTCCTCCACCATCTTACAAGAATATAAGGCTTAGGTAGTCTCATACCTCTCATGCCTAGCTGCTGAACATTTCCTTAAGATGGAGTATCATCTCATAAGCCTCCATGTTTTCCAGACCCTTCTGAAGTTATGGACTCATGGTTACAAGCATTAAGCATCCTACTTCCAAAGAGTGATCAGAATGCTTCATATAAGCATCCTTTTCAGCTCTCGGAGCATTACCGAGAGGTTCTTCAGGAATGGGCTCATCAAGGACATAAAGTTTCTTTTCGTGCTTGAGAAAAATTCTCAAGTTTCTGAACCAATCAAGAAAATTGGTTCCAACCAGCTTGTCCTTCTCAAGAACAGATCGCAATGATATATTTGATGTGTTGTTTGTAGCCATTGATCTACAATTGAGGCATAAAATTAAAACTCCCATTAAAATCAATAACCCTCTTTATTAATGTACTTCATATTTAATTATTGCATTTTAGTGGGCTAAGATCCATATTTCACTTAACTCTAAGTCAGCTTTGGCATGACACTTAAAATTAAGTTGTTTGGGTAGGTAAGTCTTTACCAATTACATCACATGTAATTCTTAGATTGTTTATTGAATTTTTGACATCATGCTACTGCATATTTAAATTCCATCTAATGCCTTAGGCCCAAAACCATTTTGATAGCCTAATTAAGTCTAACCATATTAAACTTATGAGTAGCACTATTACTCATCCTGCCTTACTATGATAACCTAATGCACTCTACTTTGGCAGACCTACATTATGGTGATCGAAGTCTTGGCAGGTGTTTAGTTATGGGTGGCATTCAACTTAAAATTATTGAGGGATTTTAATTATTTAATATTTCATTTTATCATCATGTATGATGGATATTAAACATACAAAGTAGTAAATATAGTATCACATACATATACAAATATCATCTCATATGATACATTATGCTTATATAAAAGAAAATGTGTCATAGCATGGCCCTTTAATCTATATTGATCTTCACAAGCCAATATGAAGATCAATGGTCCAATCCTAAGGTGAAAACCATCTTTTATGGTCATGAGTTGAAAACTTTCTTGTATCTTCATCTTGATCCTTGCTTCTCCATCATCATGGATTAAGGAAGGTCTTCATTACATCTTCATGTATTTTTATTACAATAATAAAAAGATACAAAAAGTCCTACAACTATTTATAATAAAACAAAAACGACACGCAGGCCGTATTTATGAAATCATAACCCATAAAAATAAAGGAATAGAACCTACCAATTACATAGGTCTTAGGGCCATGCTATGCACCATATACATAACATAAGCACATATAATAGTAATACACATGATACATAACATTTCATAAGTACATATTATGTTAACTATTATTTTATTATGGAAGGTTGTCATACACCTTGCAGGGGTCAAGGGGGCAACACCCCCTTGAACAATATTTTTTTTTTATTTTTTTTTTATAAATAACCCAGATCTATTCAACAATTGAACCATATCATATATGTAAAAGACCCCAAGAATAATTGCATTTATGGATGGATATCCGCAGATCCAATCCGATTTAAAAAACTGCTGTTCGATTTTTTTTTTAAATCAGACTTCCGTCCAATTCATGATCGGCATGTTATAATTTTATTTTTCCGAAAAAATCCAATTCAGAACAACATGTTACATGTCAAATCTGATTCCGATTCGAGTTAAATTAAACACTGCATATAGATCCGAATCAAAAAACTGTTTTTCGAAATTTTTTACATCAGATCTGATATTATATAACGCTGCGCTGGGAATTTCTTTATACCAGATTCGAAAATTTTGAGGAGCACAGTGCGTGGAATTTTCAATCGTCTAATTCTCAACCTTATATTGAAAATCATATCCGATTCTAGATGCTTATATTGAAATTACAAATTTGTATTTGTATTAATTTAGTTCTTCATGAAATCAAATTGATAAAAACGAATATCAAAATTCGAATTTCATGGCATCACATGCAAATCATAAACCAGATTTTAATCTAATAAAAAACACAAGCGGCTCTGATACCACTGTAGGGTTTTTATATGAATTTTCATAAAAATTTGTAGCGAAAAATTAAAAACCCTAAAACCGGAATCCATGTGTTTTGATTAAATTTGATAACAAGAGGAATAAATTATTGATTTACCTTGCAATTTCGTATCCAGAAATTTCAAAATCAAACTCTTGCGATTCGGATCTACAAGACACCACGATTTCGTTGTGCCCTCTACGTGGTCCACATGAACAAGCCACCTAAAAAGGAATCAATTCTTGCTTGCTAGCGCAATCTAGAACCTTTCTAGATTGATGAGGAAGATCTGAGTTTTTCTCTCTCTTTTAGGGTTACAGAGTTTCTCTGCCGTCTAATGTGACAGTGAAAGTCTTAACCCTAATGAGACACTATCACACCTATTTATATTACGTCAGCATTTTGCACTGGCAATAATGCCCTACTCTTACTAGGGTTGGTAGTGATAGTAAATTATTATTCATAATAATAATTTATTTATTCTTCCCATTGGATTTTTTTTAAATAAATCACTAACTGGTGATTGGCCTCTAGTACATGAAATAACAATACTTAGTAATTGGCCTAGCGCACAATCACTAACAGGTACACGATTGTGTACCCAACTGTGTTCCTTTCAGAAATCCGAAAAATATTAAAAAAATTTAAATTAAATTAGATCAAATTTGATTTAGTTCTAGAATTATTATTATTAGTATTATTATTATCATTATCATTATTAAAAGTATTGTGTTATAATTATTAAACTCATTATTAGTATGGTTATTGCTAATCTTATTACTTTATGATGAATCTTATAATTATTTTTATACTAGTAATATGAGTATTATATATTATTATTATTATTATATTATATTATTACTGCTACTACTACTACTATAAAAACTTATTATTTATATTGATATCATCATCATCATCATTATTATTATATTGTTTTTAATGTTGTTAATGTTATTATCATTAATAATATTATACTACTGCCATTATTATCAATAATGATATGATTATTATTGCTATTATTATTATTAGTGACATTACTATTACTATTAATCAGATTATCATCATCATCATCATTACCAATGTTAGTATTAGTAATATTGTTAAAGATACTATTATTATGGTAATTATTATTATTATTATCATTCTAATGATTTTTATTATTATCATTATAATCCATAATATTATTATAAGCATTACTCTTGATGATGATGTGATAATAATAATAATAATAATATATAATTATTATTATTATTATTATTGTGATATGTGATATTATTATTGTCATTAAAATTATTACTGTTTTAATAAATTTATTATGAAAAATAATATTAGTGTTACTAATAAATTACTTTATAATTATCATTATTAATATTACTAATATTTTTATCTTTATTGTTAATAATAGTATACTTTATGAAAATAAAATATAATAATTGTAAAATACTTATTTTATACAAAAGAATGGAAATTTAAATAAGCTAAATTTTTTAGTAATATGATACCTATACATAACAAGAAAATTATATGAAGTATATGAAAAAAAACACGACGACACTAAATAATAGCAAATAAATACGAGTTACTATAAAATGTCAGATAAGGAACAATATAAAGATAGCGATGATAATAACTATAAAAATATAAGCCTACTAAATACAAATTTTTGAATACCTGGTAGAAATATATAAATACCTAACAAGATCAAGACAAGCAAAATAGAAATAAATATTAAATAATCATAAATTATCAGACGATCATTAAAGGACCAATACAAGTAATTGAAATTAAATTAAATATCAAGATAGGACACTTAGACAATTGTAGAAGTTTTAGTGCGTTATTTACATTATATTAATAAGTATTTTGTCTTAGTAAGTGACAATGAATTGTAAATAATATAAATAGAACTAATATATCTTAAATGAATTATTATTCTAAGTAAAAATCATATTAGATTGAGTAAGCTAATTAAAATAGATTTAGTGATTAAACTAGGTGATTAGTTTCAATCAACTCGACTTAGATTAATATACTAGATAAAACCATAAAAAGAAAGGAGTACGTAATTTCTAGAGTACGTCTAATTTAGAATTAGTGTAAAATATAAGTACAAGTTATACCATAATTAATATGGTGAATATATTGTTTCGAATATCCTATTTTTGAAACTAATAAAAAGATAGATTGGTTAAATAATAACATCGGATAACAATTACAAATAGGAAGACTTCTCTTATAAATTCCATAACTTTAATCATAAGAAAAAAAATATGTTAAAAAAAATCATAAGAAAATAATATATATATCTATATAAAGATAAAATTCCTAGTTAAATAAGTAGAAAATATACCAAATTTAATAACTATGGCCCGAAAGAATACCATCAAAATCATTATATAAATAATAATAAATATCTCTTATTTCATTTTCATAGGAAAAATAGATCAGTTCTTGGATTTCCAGTAGCATATTCCAATAGATTAGCGAGGAGCACAAGTGAGTAACTTTGTCCTTATCATACTATTTGTGCTTGTAGAATAGCTGCACCTATAATAATATATTTAAATGATATGCATGCGGGATTGGGTGTATTGCATGATGTATGGTATGTGCTTGATTGCCAAACTATCTTATTTTAAGTGATAAATCTATTGTATGATAATTATTGTATGAAACATGTTGTTGATGTCTGTGAATTGTATGACCATCTTAAACTTGACTAAAAGCTACTGGTACCATAACGGAAATGGCCATGCATCACATAAATTGCATATATTGCATAAAGCGTGGCCACCTACTCGTGTAAGTATTTCGGACGTTTGATAATGCTTCGTAAGCCTAAGCCTATAAGGCTAATAGATATACGCGGGGTTATCTTAGATTTGTTGGTACATAGGAACTAAAAGGTAAACAAAGGAACACCGCTTATGGTATTACTTAGAATGACTAACACCTAGTGGAGGAGTTTGAGGCTGAAAACAGGAAATGAGTGTTAAAGAAATGATAAATTAAAGTGATAAATAAAGTGATGACTGTTTTTTTCCTAATCTTAGTCTTCCCTAGGTAGATGAACCACATAGTAATGTGATTCCTTCAACCCCCAAGAGAGGGCGTAAATCTCCATTGGTTTGGATTCCGAATCCAAACTGCGTGTGCCTCATATGGTTTCTTGTTGCATTCATATGATTGGTAATTATACTTATTTGTTATTGTTTGATGTGTGGTATGGTCAGGTTATCTCACTAAGCCCGTGGTTCACTCACCCCCAAACAATGTTTGTGCAGGATTAATGCTAGCTGGGATTGGGTTAAGAATGTGTGAAGCGAGCTTCTCCAACAGACCTTATTGAAGATAGAAATAAAGGATTTGGTAAAATTAGAATGAAAATTAGATAAATTGTATAATAATTGAAATTTGTAAGTTCTAAGTTTGAAACTTCATTTTTATTATTTGGTAGGGGATACCGATTCTCTGCTATCTTGGTAGAAAGTGGAAAATCGGATTCTATAGTTGAAATCTAGTAATATAATTTATCATTTATATGACAGATATTGATAAATAAATAGAGTCTTGTACACTCTGACTTACAAGACAGCTCTCATACAATGGGTGGATACGTGGTATGATAGCTTTAGATAAATCCTACTAGGCCTCCTTTTGAGGCGTGACAGCTTGATTAGGGGAGGGGAAGGGAGAGAGAGAGGAGCCATGTCGATAAAAATGGGACCGTACCTCACAGAGGAGTGTCCTTCTTACCTTCATAAATAGGCGTATCTTTGAAAAAAATTTCTCACTATAATAGCAACATTGTATGCCTCCCACTTCACCCTTCCATTTCCTGTCCAACATCCTCAACCCTCCAGCACCATATGGCATTAGTTTAGGAGGTTTCTTTACTTCAAATAGGCTTGCACCAATCCACTCAGAAGTAAAATTGATTGCACACCCTCCTCTAACATAATTACCCATAACTCACTCTTCTACTCATGGCCATTCAAGCTAATGATGCCAGTAAAAAGTTGTGGACTCATAGGCTGCTTGGCAAGATGCCACCATCCTACCTATGACCTTTTATACGAAAAGTACTGGTGAAACAATGTCGGGGTAGGCCTTACCATCATAATAAGGAGGATAAACCTTGAAGGCCACCAAAATCTGCTAGGCATTGGTTAGTAGTTAAGCTGGACACAATCGATGGTATTTGAAGAACCCCTTTTGGAATGGGAAAAGAGCACCTTCAAGCTAAACTAAAATGCCTTGCTGTATAGAGCAAACTTCTAGCCGTCAAGAAGACAGACCTGATCTAAACTTGAAGGCATCACGACTTTCCATGCCTGAGGAGCTCCATGCATCTCCTTTCGACAGATTGACCAAAGGATCTTTTCTTTGAGAGTGCAAAAAATCCCATTGGGACAACAGCCTATTGTTGCTTTGGTATGTAGGGGAACGACCGCCACCTTGTCTAGGTCATTGAGGGGATACTTGTTAATAGGGCATAGATAAAGCCTATCGGCCATTTCTACAAGTGAGGTTGTCTCTAAAATTGCTTGTTTCCCTACTGACGACATCGAAATCTCATTGGACCTCTCATCACGACTGCTTACGGAGGCCAAACCATTGTCCTCCGACCTATCACCTCCTCTAGGACTTGAGCTTCCTAAATTCAAGCTAGCTTCTCCCTCACTTCTTCCCTACCTCATCTATGATCCTTTGTATCCTGCCTATAGAATCATGGGAAAAACATTGAGTATCAGAGTTACCTGAGCTCAACATCTCCTCCAATGACAAAACAAAAGAAAACACTTGAGAAGAGAAAAGGTTTTTGTACAGGGACTGAGAACTTGTAAAAGGGAGAGACATGTACTAGCTTGCTCAGACTCCAGCTCCAAAAGTACCCACATCCACCTTGGGACCCGGAGGGGACATAACTAGCCCAACCATACTGCTTATGGTAGCTACTCCTCAGTTCGAGTACCCCCATTACCTTGGGTACCAAGTCAACTACCAGCTAGAGACTCACACTAGTCTAAAGAGGTTCAGTGGACCCATCTTGGTATGACCCTAAATAATATAAACACTCCCTTTCCCATCTGGGAGAGGGGAAACTCAATAAGCTTCTCTATATGTACAATTACTATATGGAAGAAGAATGATCTACGGATTAGCTTAAGCATTAAAGTAGTCGTACCGAATAACCCCCAAACATGCCCCGCCCTCCCTCACCCCTGCGATTGCTTTCTCTATGTTTGCAGAAGCCCATCTCTATCAACATTTTCAACTCATACAACACATCCCATTTACTCCTTCATATATAACAGTTTTCAAGAACTACTAAAGACATAATTTTATATGATTTCTCAGCATACAATTTATATGTCGACTATGGAGATGACAATGATGTGTATATTGGAGACATATGAGATGTGATAGTTGCGCTCTTTATAGAGGGTCGTAGACATATGCATGTTATTGTTTTTTGGATTAGCAGTTAGAGTTAGGCTTGAAACTTGTTATTATGTATTTGTTATATTAGTTGTACTAGTGGACTCTATGATCCACGCTGTTGTATCGGTCATTTGGAGTTTAAACTATGAGAGACTAGTGTGGTTATCATTAATGTAGATTGGATGTTTATGTTCAATTTGTAGATTTACGAAGTTTTGAACCTTTACATGTAGATAATCACTGTAGACACATGACAAGTTACTAGACCATGTGATTGGGGCATTCCTTATAGTTTGATTGGTTTAGTGATATGCCTAAAAGGCCAAGAACGCTCTGATACCAAAATATGATGTGCCAAGTACACAAGATGTCTTGAATAGCCAATTAGAACAATTGTGTATTTTGGGATTTTTGTATTATATGGAATTACAGTAAAATAAAAGGATATGAACGGCTTGACAACGTGTATTACGCACCATAATCAAACTGAACTACGCTAACCCTAATTCGATATGACACATGAAATAAGGATGACGTTTGTTTGCCACAATTCTAATACGAATTGATAAGATCATAAACTTACTACAATCAAGACAATGATTGATAAGAGTAAGATTTGAGAGAATTCTCAACACAAGTTTTCAAATATCAAAAGACTACCCTAAACTCATTATAATGGAGTTTATATATAGAAGCAAAAAGTAGTAAAAGAAAAATACAAAATAAAAAAAACAACTGTGTTTTTGAATGAAGGCCGGCTAAGTACGCCATTGGCCTAGGATGTAAACGCTGCCAGCCTTGAGCCAGTGTACTTGCAGAAACAAACACCTGAGGCTATCACGCTGTCTTCCATGCCCATGATGTCGCAGTCTTTAATGAGTATGCTGCCAGCATTTAAAGAAAGCCACCGGTGTTGTGAACCATTCTCAACAATAATGAAGGCTGTTGAAGAAAGCCGCTTGTATTGGTTTGAAAGCCGTCGACATTGCATGTATGAGCTACCAGCCTTGATGAGTAAATTGATGCACATGTTACCTGATTCCTTCCCAACTTGAACTCGTGTCTCGTGTCCTTCTCACTTGATCTTTGTTCACTCCTAGACCAATAGACGAAGCCGTGAAATGATTCCCATCATTTAGGGTAGAAAATCAAATTAAACCACAGGAATGATCATTTTTTAATCTCTTATAGAGTGTTTAGGATAAATGATTCACTTAACAGTTTTAAGAAATTTTTAAAGGTTAAAATAAAAATTATTTTTTACAAACAATCCTTATATATATATAAATGTGTATTTATTATTGAAAATGTACTATTTTTGTTTTGATGTTTAAACTCTCACAAGTCATAAAGTTTCCATTAACATTATGGCAAAATTATATGGTCTTGTAGTGACTATAATGGACATGGTCTCACTACATAATTTAACTGTTTGGATCTATTCCAACAATAATCCAAACCCTTAAATTTTTTAATTGATTTTTTATAATCCAATTAATTATGGTATTCAATTTGGTATCACTACAAGAAATTTTGGCTTTAGAGATAAAAAATTTTGTCTTTGAAAGTGAAAAATCTAGCTCTTAAGACTTTCAGAGATAGAATTTTCATTGTAAATTTCTATCTCAAAAATCATCGTTACTAATTCTTTCAAAGATAAATTTATTAATCGTCGCAAATTTGCAACGAAATTTCTGTCGCAAATCTATCTCTATTTTAGAATTAGTTATTATTAAATACTCAATTAGTAAATAATCAATTAAATTATTCTGTTGCAAATCTGTCTCTAATTCTTAGATAAGTTTTACAAGCACTAAACCGATGAACCAATTTTTATCTTTTCGAATAAAGTTCCACCACTGTTTATTTAAGAGATATTACAATTAAAAATTATGACTATAAAATATATTTTATATATTTTATATTATTTTATTTTATAATTGCACTTTACCTATTTATTAATGTTTATAATGTTTTTTTTTTTCACTTTCCTCCCTTTTAGGTTTTTTTTTTTTTTTCCTCCCAAGACACATTGTAAAGGTGCCTTGTCTCAAACCCCCCCGCATATTTCGCTAGTTGATTTAGTGCTCCGCTTCTTTTGTGGCTGGACTGACTATTTATTTATATATTCCGGGACGGACTTGGGTCCCGTACGGAGTTCACGTGGCTTCAGCCAATCAGAAGAGAGGATCCAGACTCAATTAGTATAGTCTATAACATATAATATTTTTAAAAAGGTAGCCCATCGAGCTATATCCTTAATGTAGATAAGAATATTATTAATACATTTTAAACAATTAATTTTGCTGGAGGAATATATCGGTACCATGTTACTAACGCTTATAATTATTATCGGATGGATGGAGGCGCTACGAGCATCCAAAAGCAGAAAAAGAAAACTTAGTCAAATCCCAAAAGACCTTTAAGGCTTAAGAGCGAATCATTTTTCCCTTAAGGCTGTTCTTAAACATATATTAATTGAAACTTGTTATTAGAATAAGTTTTTATTATGTAGAACTGCATAATCATGGTACTTATGTTTTCATTTTCCTATTAGCCAAGTCATTGTAATTTTGCTCATTTCTCTCGGTTTATCCTTATTCCAACAATTCCAATGAAATTTAGGATGGTAAACCAACTTGGATCATTTAAAAATTATTAAACTCAAGTTAAACTTGAAGTTTTCATCGAGCTTAAAATTCAAGTTCAAACTCAAGCTATTTGACTAAATGGGCTTTGTTTCACGCTCAACTCGTTTGTCAATTGACTTGAGATAAATCGATCTTTTTATTGAAGTTGAATCAAGTTTAAGCTTGTTTCATTTAAATAAATAAGTTTTATTTTGAGCTCAAGTTTGGTTTATTTTTTATTGAAATTTATCACATTTTGATTTTTTAACCAAAAATTAATAAATAAGAACTACAATATATATACATATATATTACATAAAAAATATTTTTTTTAGTTATACATTTATGTATAGTATATTTTAAATATAAAACTCATAAATCTAATGATCCAATCTATGAGCTTGATAGTAGTCTTGTTAACGAGCTTTCTTGCAAGCTTAAACGAACTTGTTTACAATCGACTCACGAATTTAAATAGAGCTTGGGCTTGACTTGTTTATTAATTGAGCTTAAGTAGCTCGAACACCAAGGTATTTTTCACTTTAACATTAAAGAGACCTCTCCTCCCAAGAATACCCTCTATTGTTTACATTTAATCTTGGAATTCTAATGAATTTCAAGAAATTACATGAATGTATCCTTAAAATTTCATCATCACTCTTTATTTGATAATATTATGCTTATAACGAAGAAGTTCGGTTCTTACTTTTAAGAATAGACAAGGAAAGAATATTTTTTTTGGACACTTATTTTATTCTTTATTTTTTATAATATTGAAATAAAAAGGCAAAAAATGCTTATTTATTATAAATATATGATTTCATGTGGATGTCCATTTAATTTTCTCATCACTTTGATTGTTTGATATCCCTTTTTTTCTTATGTGCATTTATGTACCATATTAAGTATCGTAATATTTTATCTACTTGTAAGTTATAATATATAAGTACCCTATAAATATGGATTTCCCTATATGTACAATAGAATAAGAAAATATGATAATACAATATTCCTTCCTACATCTTCTTATTTTCTTTTATGTTTTTTCTTTATTTTTATATGATATTGTTTAAATTTTGACGAGTGGAAAAGGGACCCATGTTATTTATATCTACTTACTTTTTCAAAATATATTCTTTGCTATTCCCATAAAGAAGGCATATATTATCCTTATTACTTGATGGCTTATGGTGTAATCCACATTGAGTATCTTTTGCTTTGTGTTCATCAATCATAGAATACTATTATTGGTTCAATAATAAAATCCATGAAAGTGGATCCAACACTAGTTTGTTTTATGTTATAATATGTAATATATGAAAACAGCTACGAATATCGAATATAGCTTGAAAGTTTCACCTCTTGTACCCATCAGTTATGGCTTTAAAAAAAAAAAATCGATGGTGATCACTACATAAATTTTAGATTATTTATTTATTTATTTTTAATTATACTCCAGGATATTGCCAAAGCACACGTTAGGGGATTGCAGAACCTTACTTTCAGTATCTTATTTGAGCAACGGGAGCCTATTGAAACTTAATTGGTTTCTTCCATTTATTTGCATGATAATCATGAATTCAATATTGTAAATCTACTGAACATATTATGAGGAAGATGTAATAGATAAGAAATTTCCACAAGTACTTGTAACTAGACAAGAGAAACAGCAAATACCAACTCACTGGTACCAACATGAACCAACTCGCCGGTACTCTTCAATCAGAGAATAGGAATGCTCCCTCGTACTAGCAACAAATGGCTTGCCACTGCTACTCAACAGTGCAACATATATAAGTGACACTTAATAGTGGCTCCCTGGTATCCTGCTAAATTGTCACTTTTTTTATAATTTTTGTTAAATTATTTATTAAAACACCATTTTAAGAGGTCAATATAAACACTTCAGTTATAATAAATGGCTTCATCACCTTTTGTATTATAAAATACTATTTTAGAGTATTATTTTCTCTACTTCCATACTGTTATCAATCTTATGGTTGTGGCAAGTGTTTACTTCAATCTTTTGTGAGTAATATGAATAGATTGCAAGTACTTGGAGCCTCCATGTAGGTGCATAATATCTAATAAGTACAGTTCCTTACTATATTAATCCAAAACCCTAGTATACTTTAAAATTATGGATTTTAGTAATTAGTTGTTGAATATTTAATACTCTAGTGATTAGCCCTCCTAAGCATGTAATATATGAAGTTATTAATGTTATAGTCAATAAAATTTTTTCTTGCTAAAATTTATCATCTTCATTCTCTTTTGGAAAGATATCATAGCAGATGTGCATTGATCAAAGACTACAGGTACACATTTTAAAAGCAGAGATACTAAATTCGATAGCAAAAGAGTTCACCATATATGATATTTGATCACTTGAACATTAAGTTTAAAGTTCAAAAACGCCCAAGATTTTTTAATGATTTTGATATTATATAGAATGAAAATAAAAGAAAAATTATATATTGACATACTATTTCCATATAAAGTAATTTTTCTAATACTTAAAATGAATCTTTCTTTTTTCTAATAAAGACGAATTTTATTTAATATAAAAAGATTACACCAACTGAATCATTTGATATAAAAGACTCAGACGAAGATTAGAGGTGTTTTAAAACCCAATCAAATAAACCAAGAAATTTCTTCAAAAGACAAATTGATGCAAACTAGATAGCATCAAGTGCAGAGCTGACCAACTCCAAGTTCGACAATGTATTTCAAGGAATTGAAGCCTCAATAACTGGAATTTCAAAGATAAAAACATAAGTTAAGCAAACGAAGGATGCATAAAGTAGTTTAGGATATGAAAGATTGAAGCTTGGAGCTATTGCATAATACACACCGGCCTTGATAGAAAGCCACCGGCCTTTGTCAAACACAGCTAGCGTTTAAAACGTCATTATCAGATAACCTTTGTCCTATACCGACCAAACGCTGCCGACCTTTATGGCCTATGCCAACGGTGTAGGGTTTAAGCCATCGGACCTTCCTTCTAGCATACAGTTTCCTCATATTTGTATTTTATTTCGTTCTTGTGAAGGCTACAGCTTATAATTAATGGCCGCCAGTGTAGATGATCCAACATTTGGTTTTCTTGTTTTGTCTTTTAGGTTTCTTTTGTATAGTTATAAGCAATCCTTTGGCTTTGCATTTGAACATATCACATGATGAATGGAAAATTGAGAGAGTTTTCTCTTTGAGTTCTTGTTACAACTTGTTCTTGAACTTATTGGAATTTGCCTGTGGCATTCAACCCTTGACTTATCAATCGATTTGCCATCATTGATTGTGGCATTTTCTACTATACCAAGGCTTTTTGCTTCGTTATAAGCAACGGGTCGATTTTTACCAAAATTCTTGGACGATCCTTAGGTTTGAATTCCATCGTCGATTGTTGATTCTTAGTTTCATATACCTAGGTTCTCTTTTTACATCACAAATTATTGATCTAGAGAATAATATGATATGATTTCTTCCATATGAACAAAAGTCACATAATTGTTGAGTACAAAAAATCCATAAAATGGATGACATAATCCACATAGGATGCCATAAAAAGATAATGAAAAACTAAAAAATTTGAAATTAAAATTAAACCAATTATTCAAAAAGCTATTGAGAATCTAATATCTTGATTGACATAATGTTCTCATATTCACTGGATCTGTTGAAGTAATGATACGAAATGGAGACTTTGCGTGTTTTACGGATCTAGCGTTATATCATAATCTAAGGATTTGTAATATGTTTTTGGGTCTTTATGATTTATGAAAAACTGAAAATAATATATATGAATAATCAATCCTTGGATATGACACACCAAAAAAAGAATGAACTAGTTGTTTCAATCAATCGCTATTATGCACAATTTAAAAAAAAACAATAAAAATTAATCTTAAGAAGAAAACTCAATATTACTTAATAAACAATTGTTCTTAAAGGACAATACAATGTCAAAGATGACAAAACTTTCTCTAACATAACCTTAATGACCCTTATATTCGCACAAGTCAGGTAAGGGCAAGTATGGAACATAAAATCAAAACATATAAAATAGGAAATAAAAAATAAACTTAAAAAATAGGGTGTGAAATCACATTGTCAATCACAACATGATTTGCATCGTGATCTCCTGATCACATAAAGAAATCTTCAAATAATGCTTATCATGGGATTTTTGATATAGATCACAGGTTAAGTCATAAGCGTGACGTGGACCATGATCTTGTGGAGTCTCAATTCACTCAATAGACAACGTGATCGTGGGCATGATCATGACTGTGTTTATGATAAGATCATATTATATACAATTTGTTGATGTTTAAAAGAGCTAGAATGGATATTTGTTTTGATTAAATTTTATGTTTCAGGACTAATTTGGACAAAGAAATCAAAACAAGAGACTTTGAATCGAAAATAGGAAAAATTAAGTCAAGGCCGGCATTTCAACATTCAAAACCGCCGGCGTTTAGATGGCTTACACCCAAGGCCGTTGCTAGCACTGCCAGCTTTGTCGAGCATAAGTTCCAGCCACACTAAAAGCCGCCTCAAAGCTGTCGGCGTAGAAGATGAAGAAGCCAGCGTACTTGAAGGCCGGCAGCTCAGAATTGGAAAGTCACCAGCGCACAAGGAGTTACAGCATACACCGGCCCCTAAGCCGCCGGCGTTGAGGCAGTGTACATCATAGATCTGAAGCGACATGAAGATATCAAACGCTTGGAGGAAATTGAAGAGACAAATCTGTTGGAGTGTCTATGCCGGTGTCAAAGCCGCCGGCTTTGGGACAACGTTCGTTATAAATTGGCCCAACGCTTTATTTCTGATCATATACATCGGCTAGATCTACATCTAAGCCGCCGACGTAGAAGCAGCCTACATGTGTAACCGATATTGAAGGCTGCCAGTGCACTGCCTGCGCAAAGGAGAAATTGAAGATACGCCCTGTAAGCGCCGGCGTAGGATCCATAACTGCCGGCGTACGAAGTGAAACAGCAAATTTCAATTAATGTCTTGCGCGAAATTTTTCCTATAAATAGGGGTTCCACCCCCCTCCAACAATCATCCAAGAAAATCCAACAACACATCCAAGTAGCTCTAAATCATACTACAATACATAGATTAGAACTAGCATTCCATAGAGATTTTTGAAGAGATATTGAAGTTTTTCAAGAATTTGCAAGTGAAGCTTTGATATATTGAATTGGTGATATCTGATCTTTTCCTTTTATGCAATTCCTATATCTGAATATTTTGATCATAATGAAATCATTTGCAATTTCTTATCTGATTTTTGAATCATCATCCATGAGTAGCTAAATTCTTTTTGTGGGAAGTTGATGAAGCTTTAAACATGCTAAAATGATCTTTGAAACCATGTTATAAGATAGTTAGAATCATGAAATATTCATATTGAGTTCTGATTATTCATCATATTTGGTGTATAAGAATTCTGATAACTCGGAAGGGAAATTAGGGTTCATATGAATTCATAAATTGAGATTAAATTACAATTGCGGAAGCGGCGGAGTTTAATCTAATTTAGAAATTGTCCATGAATATTAATGCAATTTTATATTGATTTCTCACTAAGGAATTAGGGGATGTTAATATAAAGTATTAGTCAATTATAGAATCGGAAGGTTTATAATTGTAATTTTGATTCCACTAATAATTTATTTAGCGGAAGCTATTGAATTGTTTTGTGGTTTAAAAGGTTTTTAAACTCTGTTTTTAAATCTTGACAATTTCTTATGAATATCCATGAATCTAATTATCATTATAACATGACTTCAAGTTGATTGGCAATAGTTTAAAGTGAATTCTGCTCCTTCCCACATTTTTCTAATATATCACTCTCTTCAAAAGCTCATTGCATTCATATAGATACTTAATTAGATAATTTAGTTTAATCTTAATCTAATCATTTGAAAAGATCAATTGCCTAGATATTAGTATTAGTTGATAGATCGACACTTGACTTATGCTATATTACAAGATAAGGCCCAGTACGCTTGCTGGATAAGATGCTTTAAAATTCAATACTAATATAGCACATCAAGTTTTCTGGCGCCGTTGCCGGGGATCTTATTAATATTAGACTACCTTCAGCTTTGCTAGTAGTTTAGGTTTAATTTAGTTTGAAATTTTTCCTTTTCTCTTTGCAGGTTTTATGCGAAGAAGTAGAAGTTCTGAAATTCTACCTTTAGACCCTGAAATTGAAAGAACCTTGCATCAACAGAGAAGAAGGAACCAAAGAAGAGGAGCAATGGCAGAAAATCAAGAAGGAAACAATGACAACAACAAAAGTTGCAACCAGCTGCTCCCGCTCCAAGGGCAATTCGAGACTATACAGTACCTACATTCAGATCCGCCATAAGAATGCCCACTGTGGAGGCTAACAACTTTGAGCTTAAACCGTCCCTGATTCAAATGGTTGAGTCACATCAATTTGGAGGATATCCGAATGAGACGCCAGATGAACACCTTGCCAAATTTCTCCAGTACACCAACACTGTCAAACTTAATGGTGTAAGAAACGAAGTCATCCGACTACAGCTTTTCCCTTTTTCTCTTAGGGATAAAGCCTTGGCATGGTACAATTCCCAACCTCCAGATTCAATCACTACATGGGATGATCTGACAAAGAAGTTTCTGAAGAGATTCTTCCCTCCAGCAAGGACCGCCAGATTAAGAAATGAGATCTCCAACTTCACCAAATTCCCTGGTGAATCATTATATGATGCTTGGGAAAGATTCAAAGAGGCGGTCAGAAAATGTCCACACCACGGTTTACCCGATAATCTACTAATCGAAAATTTCTACCTCAGTCTTGATGAAGCTTTGAGGTCCTTAGTAGATGCTACATCGAGGATCACTGATGGGAAAAACATATGAGGAAGCTAGTGAGATTATTGAAGAATTAGCTTCCGCTGCTCATAATTGGAGTTGTGAAAGAACAAGATCTAAAGTAGCATCTTGGAAGACAAAGAAGATATATCACAACTCAAGGCTCAAATGGCAACCCTCATCACTCAAGTAAGTAAACTCACAACTACAAATTCTTCCAATAAAAAACAAGTGTTTTGTTGTGAGATTTGCTCAGGTCCACACTCTTCTTTCGAGTGTCCGCATGGATCATCATCAAATGATGAGCAGCTCAATTATGTGGGAAATTTCCAAAAGGGTAATTTTGGAAACACATATCATCCGAATATGCGAATCATCCCAATTGTCATATCGGAATGATGCCAATGTTCTAAAGCCACCACCTGGTTTCCAAGGACAAGGATATGCAAGAAATGCCCCACCTCAACAGCAAATTCAATCTCCACTGACGCATTACAGGGATTTCATTGTCACTACAACAAACTCACTCAATAATCAGAATGCAATCATTCAAGATTTGCAAGGGAAGCTCCATCAACTTGCACAACAAGTGAGTAATAGACCATCTGGGTCTTTACCAAGCAACACGGAGGAGAATCCCAAGTCTGTAAATGCAATCACCCTGAGAAGTGGTAAGGAGATTGCTCCAGTTGAGGAAACTATCAAGGATCAAGAGGAAATTCCACCACAAAACAACAAAGGAAACGAAAGGTGGAGGACACTATTCAAAAACCACCTGAGGTGAAATCATATGTTCCTCCCGTCCCTTTTCCAGGAAGATTAAAGCAACAAAGACTTGATGAGCAATTTTCAAAATTCCTGGATGTTTTCAAGAAGCTGCACATCAACATTCCATTCTTAGAAGTGATTCAAGGAATGCCTTCCTATGCAAATTCATCAAAGAATTGCTATCCAACAAGAGGAAGATTGATGGAAATGTGATACTCACTGGAGAATGTTCCATGATCCTACAGAAACAACACCCAGTCTGCCCACTAAACTTCGAGATCAGGGAAGTTTTACTGTTCCTTGCACCATTGGTGATTGTCATTTTGATAAAGTTTTAATTGATTCTGGTGCAAGTATCAACTTAATGCCTTTATCGGTATTTAAAAAACTAGGACTTGGAGATTGCAAGGATACACATGTAACCTTGCAACTTGCTGATAGAAGTGTAAAATACCCTAGGGGTATTGTGGAAAATGTCCTAGTTAAAGTTGACAAATTCTTTTTCCCTGTGGATTTTGTAGTCTTAGACATGGATGAAGATAGGGAAGTTCCCATGATCTTGGGCAGACCGTTCCTTGCAACAGGTAAAGCACTAATTGATGTGGAACAAGGGCAGCTTACATTACGGGTGATGGATGAACAGGTTACTTTCAATGTCTATGAGGCAATGAAGAAATTTGATGATACTGATGCCTGTTACACCATCAATACCATTGATGAGCTGGTTTCTGAGTCGCTTGAGGAACAAACTGGTGTGGAGACTATGGAATCCGTCTTGAGAGACTTGGACAATTGGAGTGATGAAGAGGATGAAGAAATACTGGAAGATGTACCAATGATCAAAACCAGTATTATGAATCTTGGGTACAAATGAGCAGAAGCAAGTTCCATCTTTGATGCAACCACCGACCTTGGAACTTAAACCCTTCCTGATCATCTGAAGTATGCTTTTCTCGGAATTGGCGATACTTTGCCAATCATCATTTCATCTGCATTGACAAATGAACAAGAACAACAGTTGATTGAAGTGTTGAAAAAGCACAAAGAAGCAATCGGATGGACCATTGCAGACATTAAGGGTATTAGCCCTATGATTTGCACTCACAAAATTCTTATGGAAGCTGAGTGTAAACCTACAGTTCAACCACAAAGGAGACTTAACCCAACACTTAAAGATGTTGTCAAGAAAGAAGTTCTGAAGCTGCTTGACGCAGGTATTATCTATCCTATCTCTGATAGTAAATGGGTTAGTCCAGTTCAGGTAGTGCCAAAGAAAGGTGGTATGACTGTAGTGAAAAATGAGCACAATGAATTGATTCCTATACGTAGTGACTGGGTGGAGAGTTTGTATTGATTACAGGAAATTGAATGATGCCACCCGAAAGGATCACTTTCCCTTCCCTTCATTGATCAAATGTTGGAGAAACTTGCAGGGCATGACTATTATTGTTTTCTTGATGGATATTCTGGATACAATCAAATTTCTATTGCACCCGATGATCAAGAGAAAACAACATTCACTTGTCCCTATGGCACTTTTGCCTTTAGGAGGATGCCCTTTGGACTTTGCAATGCACCTGCTACATTTCAGAGGTGTATGATGGCTATATTCTCTGATATGCTTGAGAATTTCATTGAAATCTTTATGGATGATTTTTCAGTCTTTGGAAAGTCATTTGATCTTTGTTGAGAATTTAGCCTCGGTTTTACAAAGATGCAAAGATACCAATCAGATCTTGAACTAGGAAAAATGCCACTTCTTGGTAAGAGAAGGGATAGTATTGGATCACAAAATCTCTGTGAGAGGAATTGAAGTGGATAAAGCCAAAGTGGAGATCATTGAGAAGTTACCACCACCCACGACTGTTAAAGGGGTCAGAAGTTTTCTTGGACATGCTGGCTTCTATAGACGATTTATCAAGGACTTCTCTAAGATTTCCAAACCTCTTTGCAACCTTCTGGAAAAAGATGCGGTGTTCAATTTTAATGACAAATGTTTGCAGGCATTCAATTCATTAAAGGAAAAGCTCATTTCTACACCAGTAATCATTGCACCTGTCATGCCCCGTAGGGTGTCCTCAACGTAACAGCCCGCCACATACTAAGTAGGACTCTCGAGTTCCCTACCCGAGTCCTTCGGGAGTCTTAAGTAGATGTAAAATATTCCTTTACGACAATAGAATACTTCAACAAATGGAGTTAAACAGTTTAATGTGGCATTCATTAGCCATAGGTAATAAATCAAAACGCATAATTACAGTTTACAAAATCTAAGGGGCATTCCCCCGCAAAATAATAACAAGTCCATTACAGTCATCCAGAGTCCTTAGTTTCCAACGGAAGTCTATACAAAAAGAATGGATTAAACTTCTATGGGAAACTCCTATCTCCGGTACCTATGCTGTGGCTTGCCTCGGCCTAAGCCATATAAACTCGTGCTACAATAGATAAAAACTATGGGGGCGTAAGCTAGCTAGCTTAGTGAGTAATAACTTCCATAACACAATTAAATACAAATCATTCAAACAAGTGATTATTCAAGCAAGTGGATGCATCAAACAAATGTGATCAACAAACATATGACCAACCGGAAATCATATGTGCATGGACTTGCGCCCTCCATCCCGGGTTAGCAGATTAACGAATCCTGCGGTACGACGCCATTTAAGCTCACGGTCAACTAACAATATTTCGTTTTATGGATCACGATTAACCAACACATTCGTTTTATGGATCACGAAAAACCAACCAATGCGAATGCTCCAACCCCATCGTGATATGAATGAATCCAAGTTACCATTGAAGTCAAATATTCATTAATTCAATTCTTTTAGGTGACCAATAAGTATTCGCAGACATTCATCATAAGATACTAGCTAATCAGTTAATAGCCTAACACCCGGTTTCGATATTCCTTAAGTTCCATTTCACATATCAACAGTAGACAACATATACAATTCCCACATACCCCATCATGCATATACAATTCCTTTTTATCTTTGCCTATACCACTAGTGCCACTACATTACAATCACATTCATTAATTGAGAGTGGAAGTAAAACTCACTCGGCCATTGGACGCCGGTCTTTCTAATAGTAGTAGTCAGGAGGTAGGGTGTCGTCCTGCTCGGGATCACCTACCAAGCAAGAATAATCCTAATGAGACTCTCATTATGTAACTAAATCAAGCTACACATCTAAACTAAATGAATTCGGAATCTCGCTATTTGCGGAAGTTCCGACTTAAAACGGCCATAACTTGGTCATTTCAACTCAGAATTTCGCAAATTTTATATCGATCTCTATCCACTTAGAAAGATCTATATATTTCTAATATTAAATCCAAGTTTTGAAAATAGTAAAGTCACGGAACAGTAGGATCAGATCTGTTCCACACTTTCTCCAATTCCGACAATTTGTTTTGCTTTTGATAAGAAATGTTCCTAGTTGATGATTCATGCATGAATGGTATAGGAATGAATTACTAACATGAATTCCATGTAATGAACTCAATATATGCATAGTCATGATGATTTTGTGATAATAAACTCTTATGAACTCCTAAGTGTTAGAAAATTTCATAAAGGTTATTTCTAAGAAGCTATTCTTCCACTTTATACTCCTTAGGGTTTCTTTGACTTTTAATCTTGTAATCCACTTGTTATCTAACTAAAAATAAGTTCTCAAAGTCTATATTGATCATGGCCTTCATTCATGCATAAAAACTCCCATTTTTCATTTGTTAAACATGTCTTTAAACAAGCTCTTTGTAAAAATCCGAATTTTTGAAATTCCATTTTCTTGCATTCTTCTTATGGAAAAACTTGTCTAATGAATTAAAAATTGAAGCTCCAATATCTATATTATCTAAGGACTCCTTTTAGCTTATAAAACATCCAATTTAGACTTAGATACTAAGTGTTCTTGTGGGCATGAACCTAAATTACGAATTTAACTATTGATCAACATATCAATATTTTTCATTCTAACTCCACCACTTGTTTTACATTCCTATCATGTCTAAACTCATCTAAGTTTGTGAAAATCATTCTTTCAAGATATCTACTACACATACCCTTCATTTTTCCTATAAAATATGAGTTTAAAAATGATTTTGGGGGTTTTTAAAGTAGGGTTTCCATTTCATCCGAATTTTCAACATTGCATATTCAACAAAACCTTTCCTTTTTCAATGTTCTTGCTTCCTACATGTAAAGATCTACTATCTAACACCTCTATACATATACAAGACTACATTTTTATGATCATCAATGCATGGAAATAAAAGTAGCTATATGATCATACATGTTCATGAAGTTGTGGATGTCTAAACTTTAGATCTACTATATATAATGCATGAATCATGGATCTCATGGCATGAACAACAATATATATGCAAGATCTCTACTTTACATGCATGAACAAGTTGATATTTCAAACAAAACTCATTCAAAGACCAGATCCACTTCTTGTGATGGCTTGAGATTCTTGTAGTAGTGTTTTCATGTCCCTTGCTCATGCTCATTGTAATCTAAATGAGAAAACACACAAGAATGATCTTGCCATTACAAGATTTGGGATGAACAAAGCCTAAAATCAACCTACCAATGGAGTCTTGAAGTGAAAAAGAGAAGAAAACAAGTTGAAGTTGTGAGAGAGGGAGGGGGACAAACTCACGGCACTCTAAGGAAAAAAGAGAGAGAGTTTTTCTCTTTGTGACAATTTGAAACAAGAAGAAAATGAAGAGTGAGAGAGAACATTTAGTATATATATTAAGTGAATTAGGGTTTAGTTAAATAAAATAAAGTAAAAATAATTTAATTGAGAGGGAAACTAAGGGGGGGGGGGGGGGGGGGGGAGGCACCGGCCACACTTCATGTGTGTGTGTGTGTGTGTTTTAAAATTTGATTTTTGTAATTTAGAAATTAAAATGTAATAAATGTGATAATTATTTAAGAGACAAATTTCTTGGAAAAGAAAATTGAAATGAGTAGTTGTAAGGATGTAAGAATAGGGTATGGGTAGTGTGTAGTGTAGGTTGTACTTGTAAATAGTAGACAAGACATCTACTTTACCGGTTGTTCAGAAAACACGAGAAAAGCTATAACTGTAATTTTATAGCTCGAAAATTACGAAATTGATATTTTTGGAATCCTTATAAAATTACGGTTCTAATGAATATTCCAGAATATTTTTCTGAATCCGTGGTCCGGGGCACGCCTTTCCGTAATTGAGCTCGGGAAGGCTCGGAATTGAAAAATTCCCGAATTTAAAACTTTCAAAGGTTTGAAATATACTTTAAAACAATAGTTCAACTTCATTTACTTTATAAAATTTCTTTTATTATAAAACCGAAGGAAAGCCGAATTTAGGGTTCCTAGGCTTCTCTCATTGAACTCAACCAGGATCGGATTAGGGTTTCGCTTCTAACTCCCAAGGTTTCCTAACTACTGAGAATGCCGGGGTTTATAGCGCCAGACTGGGAGCTTCCTTTTGAACTCATGTGTGATGCCAGCGACTTTGCGGTCGGAGCGGTACTCGGTCAGAGACGAGGTAAGATCTTTCATGTTATATACTAAGCAAGTAGAACACTAAATAAGGCCCAAAGAAATTATGCTACTACTGAGAAAGAGCTTTTAGCTGTTATCTTTGCATGTGATAAATTTAGGCCTTATCTGATAGGTTCTAAAGTGGTAGTATACACAGACCATGCAGCTCTCAAATACTTGTTTGCTAAAGCTGATGCAAAACCTAGGTTGATTAGATGGGTATTACTACTGCAAGAATTTGATCTTGAAATTAAAGATAAAAAGGGAACCGAGAATGTAATTGCTGATCATTTGTCTATACTTGAATCTGATAGTTTAAACATTCCCATTAATGAAAAGTTCCCTGATGAACAATTGCATGCAGTAGAAATCCTAGATTTGCCATGGTATGCTGATATTGTGAATTATTTGGTGAGTAAGATTATCCCACATGGTTTGTTTTATCCTCAAAAGAAAAAGTTTTTGCATGATGTAAAACAATATTTTTGGGATGAACCATATCTATTTAGAAAATGTGCTGACCAAATAATTAGAAGATGTATACCTGAATCTGATCAGCTGAGCATTTTAGAACACTGTCATTCAAGAGAAGCAGAGGGACACTTTGGTGTTCAAAGGACTGCAACTAAAGTGTTATCATCTGGATTTTATTGGCTTAACTTATTTCGTGACTGCAGGAACTTCATTATGTCATGTGCTCAATATCAAAAGACAGGTAACATTTCTAAATGGCATGAATTACCACAAAACAATATTCTGGTAATTGAGCTTTTTGATGTTTGGGGGATTGACTTTATGGGTCCTTTTCCCTCATCTTTTTCAAATAAATATATACTTGTGGCAGTTGATTACGTTTCAAAATGGGTTGAAGCTGTTTCTTTATAAACAAACGATGCTCGAGTAGTTTTAAAATTTTTGAAAAAGAATATTTTTACCAGATTTAGGGTGTCCAGAACTATAATTAGTGATAGGGGGTCTCATTTTTGTAACAAGCAATTTGAAAAACTTTTAGCAAAATATGGTGTTACACATAAAGTGGCTACCCCCTATCATCCACAAACTAGTGGGCAAGTTGAAGTTTCCAATAGGGAGATAAAAAGGATTTTGGAAAAAACTGTTAATGCATCAAGAAAAGATTAGTCTTCAAAATTAGATGATGCATTATGGGCTTACAGGACTGCTTTTAAAACCCCTATTGGAATGTCCCCATATATGATTGTTTTTGGTAAATCATGTCATCTTCCTGTAGAACTTGAGCACAAGGCATATTGGGCCATAAAATTTCTTAACTTTGATGAAAAAGCTGCAGGTAAAAACAGATTGCTTCAATTGAATCCGCTAGAAGAATGGAGGAATGAGGCATTTGAAAGTGCTCGTATCTATAAGGAGCGAGCAAATAAATGGCATGATAGAAACATCATCAAACGAGAATTTTTGCCTAGACAAAAAGTTTTACTTTACAATTCTCGTTTGAAGTTGTTTCCTGGAAAATTACGATCAAGATGGTCAGGACCGTTTGAGATTGCGAAAGTTTTTCCATATGGAACGGTGGAATTAAAAA
This sequence comes from Combretum micranthum, assembly GCA_024138025.1. Lineage (NCBI taxonomy): Eukaryota > Viridiplantae > Streptophyta > Magnoliopsida > Myrtales > Combretaceae > Combretum > Combretum micranthum. The sequence continues at coordinate 551,800 of JAMXBD010000572.1, forward strand.
CTGCAGATGATCGGACTTTTAAAGTGAATAGGCAACTGCTCAAACATTATTTTGAGGGGGAAAATCTTGACAGTACTACTACTATCATGAATCTCAAGGAACCATAATCAGATCAGGAAAGTTGGGCTAAGCGACTTTAAACTAAGCGCTTCTTGGGAGGCAACCCATGTCTAATTTTAGAATAGTTTTATTTGTTTTGTTTTTACTAACTTAGTTATTAGTGTGGCAGGTGATATGGTTTGAAAAAAAAAAAAAAAAGAGGAAAACAATGAAGGCCGGCTCAAGGCTACCAGCCTTGAGCAAGCTCTGAAAAGACAAGGAAAGCCGGTTCAACGCCGCCAGCTTTAGGCTGGCGTAAAGGTCAGTAGAGAAGTAGGTGAGCACCGCAAAAGAAGCCGGCAAGGGAATGGTCAAGGCCGCCGGCTTATATGCCGGCGTTTGAGTACAATATTTACACCGGCAGGGGAAGGTGAATGCCGTCGGCTTAGTGCCATCGTATGTGCAAGATTTCTTAGTTTCTGAAAATTCCCGATTAAAGCCGGCACCTGGGATTAAAAGCCGCCAGCTTTAAGCCTGCGTATCCACATAAGCCGGCTGTGTAAATGGATAAGCTGCCAGCTTTATGCTCTCGGTATGTAATTTTTCTGGTTACACTGGCTGTAAGCCGCCGGCGTACATCGCAGAAATGTCGGTGTAGGTTCTGCAGATGCTTTTAACAGGTACGAATCCTCTCTCTCTTTCTCATTCTTACTCACTCTCACTCTCTATTACTCTCACCCGAAGAATTCATCTCTTCATTGGCCTCATTCATTGAGTAAAATCCAGCTGTCCAAGTAAGATTCTTACTCTTAGCTCTTTGTTTTAATCTATTACATTGCTTAATCTTGTCAATTCGCTCATAGACTAAACTGAGATTGATTTTTTCGTAAATGGGATATGAACTTCAGCTATTGATACATTTGATTGTGATGATGATGTTCTGTTCAAGCTACATTTCATTCCATATATTGTTATTGCAAGCTATGATGTGTCGATTCATGATTACTGCTAGATTGGAAAATTAGGGTTTATGAGCTTATGAAAATTCGAAATTGGGGTTTGTTGGAATTGATGTTACAACTGCTGGATTTGAAAGTTTTCATATTAGTTAGTAGCTCCAATTCTTGCATTGTGCTCAAATTCGCTCGAATTGAAATTGGAATTTGAAATTGTGCTCGAATTTTATGAAAATTTCAGTATAAAAGTGATTTTGGGACAAAAGGAAAAATTTTTTAAAATCATTTTTGTTTGAAAATTTTGAAATTCCAACGTTCAATTCTGAGCTGGCAAGCCTAAGCTGCCAGCTTTCATATTGTTTTGCAAGTGTAAATGCTCCATTTAATTTCATGATCAATAGCTCCACTAGTTATATGCCTTGATATCAAAATTGTTCAAAATCATGTTTTAGGTATAAACTAGAATTTCATTGAAATTGTGCATTCCTTATTTCTAATTGTTCAAATTATTTGCAGGAATGGCTCCAAGACAAAAGCGACCAAGGACCACTGACGCCTCTACATCGGGTTTACAGAACTGAGATTTGCTGTCTAGTAAGCAGTATGCGAAAGATAGAAAGAAGAGGCTTGTCAAGATGGATTTCTTAAATACCCAGTATTTAGACTGGTGCCTGCTGGATGAATTTGGGATCATTGACCAGATAGGGAGATTGTTCAAGATCCAACATGGATTCGACTGTTTGATTTTCGGGAGCCGGCATACAAGAACTTGACGATAGAGTTCTTGTCCACACTGAAGAACATTCCAGATAGAGAGGAATCTACTTTTCAGTTCCAGGCCTTTGGGCAGATTAGGAGGTGAAATTGAAGGAGATGGGCCACATAATGGGACTGTATGATAATGAAGCAGACAATAGGAATCTGCCCAACAGTTGGCCGGAGGACATGACACAGGAGGCATACTGGTTCCAGTTAGTTGCTCCTGAGAGAGCAAATGAGCACTTTGTCCCCTCCAAGTCACTGGCCACATCTTTTCGTGCCGTTGAGCACAAGCTGCTCCACCATATTCTTGCACACACCCTGAGTTGCAAGAAGACCAGTCACAGCAAGGTGACTACGTTCGACATGTTCTATTTGTTTAGCCTTATTAGAGGCTACAGGATTGACCTTGGGGTGGAGATAGCGAACTTTATATACCGGCAGGCAGATGACACAGGACTCGAGGCCTGTGTTGTGGAGGCTACATCACTAGACTGCTGAAAGGGATGGACATTTTTGAGCCTCCACAGGACGATGAGGTATTTGAGTGCAAGAAGATCACATCTGCACCATTCCGAGGCTGGGGATTGCTGAAAAACCCCAGGGAGCACAGCCACCGGTACTGGAGGAGGTCGAGCTCCAGGATATCTTTCCTGGAGATGCTCCATTTGAGATTCCATCCACATCGCTCCTCCTCCTCCTGCAGGCACTTCATCAGCGTATGGTATGGACCAGCTTAGGCTGGATGTTGAGGAGCTGAAGCGCCAGAGCCAGGAGCTCAGGGATAGTCAAGAGAAGGAAAGGAAGAAGAACAAGAAATTTAGGAAGACTATCTTTGAGGCGTTGAAGACGGCCATTTGCTGCATTAGCCCAGAGACAGGGGCTGGCATGACATATCAGACTTCATCTGAGTCACATCACTCAGATAGGCTCAGTTCAGAGCACACACGGACAGCCAGCCCAGGAGACACACAGAGACATACTCCTGAGGGTAGCAGCAGACAGAGTCCAGGGCCAGAGAGCTAGAGATCCTGCTAGCTCTCAATTTGATCTTTATTGTTTTTATTTTATATTGGCCTGTATATTTATCGAGTACCCAAGTTCCTGTGGGTGAACTCCTTTATTATTTTTCTGTTTTTATTTTTTTTTTTTTTTGTTTTTTTTTGTAGTGATTATAGGAAACAAGCAAAGCAAATTCTCTTGCAATGTAAATTTTGATGACTATGAAACAAACGACTGACTTCAGGGAAGTATCCAATTCATTTCTTATTCCTTTCCTATGTTTTATTTGTTGCAAAACAGTGAGGACACTGTTTGGTTGAAGTGTGGGGGAAGGGATAGAATTGCATGAAGTGTTGAAGTGATGAATATGATCTGTTGACTGTTGCTGTTATTTATATTGGAAAATCTCCACCTTGTATTTTTGGTTTGAAAGCAAATTATGAGGAAATTCTGCCAAATTTTTTCAAAAATCTCTTGAAATTGGAGATAGTACAAAGCAAAGACTGAAAATCAATGAAATTGACTTGTGAAAGTATCTTACTCACCTGCTGTTGTGATTGGTTTACTAAGTTAAAATTAAGTTGTAAAATCCTTAAGGAACAAGTTTACTTTATTTTTAACTTTGGAATTGGAAATTTAAGAGCTGGTCGAGTCCTTTTGTGAAAAATAAACAGGTCTACTTCTTGGAAATTTTAGTTTGTATATATTCTTTGAATTTTAACACTTAGTGAAAGAGGTAGAAGAAACTTTTAAACTTAGTGATCCTTCATAAAAATAAGTCTTTGATATTGTTATTGCATTCAAAAAGAAAGAAACAAGCATAGCCACTACTCCTCTGACTTGAAATTTTGAGTTATGAGTATCTGAACTTGAATGTTAAAGTGAGGAAGAGTTCTTAGGGGTATTTTGAAACCTGGTCACTTAGGTGATGAGCCTGGGATGTGCCGACTCAATGAACTCACTGTAACGAGAAGGGAAGAATGGCAAAAGTTCAATTCATGAGCTTTGAAAAGCAAAAAGATGGAGGCAAAAACCTCCCAAAAAGAAAATAAATGCTTGAGAAAGAAAAAGAAAAATGAATGCAAATATGCAAAGGAAGGAGACTTATAATAAAGAAGGAGAAATTCTAAGGAAAAAGTAGATACCACATGCTTTCATTTTGTGTTACTTAGAATATAATAAGCTAGAAATCCAATGAAGTTTAAATGAGTATTTTTCCTTAGTGGATTGAGTATTTGCTTTTGAATAGAATGTTCTTTGTTAAAAGTTGAGATTAAAACTTGTTTTGTTTGGATTAACTCTAAATTTTGATTATAGTACTCTAATTACAAGAAATTGGTATGGTTAGAGCAATAGATACAAGAAAAACAAGTTAAAGAAATTGTGATTAAATTGGGAAAATTGTACTATCTATAAAGAGATTTCATTTTGTTCTTCATTTTGCTTGAGGACAAGCAAAAGTTCAAGTGTGGGGGAATTGATAAGATCATATTTTATACAATTTGTTGATGTTTAAAAGAGCTAGAATGGATATTTGTTTTGATTAAATTTTATGTTTCAGGACTAATTTGGACAAAGAAATCAAAACAAGAGACTTTGAATCGAAAATAGGAAAAATTGAAGTCAAGGCCGGCATTTCAACATTCAAAGCCGGCGTTTAGACGGCTTACACCAAGGCCGTTGCCAGCACTGCCAGCTTTGCCGAGCATAAGTTCCAACCACACTGAAAGCCGCCTCAAAGCTGCCGGCGTAGAAGATGAAGAAGCCAGCGTACTTGAAGGCCGGCAGCTCAGAATTGGAAAGTCACCAGCGCACAAGGAGTTACAGCATACGCCGGCTCCTAAGCCGCCGGCGTTGAGGCAGTGTACATCATAGATCTGAAGCGACATGAAGATATCAAACGCTTGAGGAAATTGAAGAGACAAATCTGTTGGAATGCCTACGCCGGTGTGAAAGCCGCCGGCTTTGGGACGGCGTTCGTTATAAATCAGCCCAACGCTTCATTTCTGATCACATACGCCGGCTAGATCTACATCTAAGCCGCCGGCGTAGAAGCGGCCTACATGTGTAACCGATATTGAAGGCTGCCAGTGCACTGCCTGCGAAGGAAATTGAAGATACGCCGCCTGTAAGCCGCCGGCGTAGGATCCATAACTGCCGGCGTACGAAGTGAAACAGCAAATTTCATTTAATGTCTTGCACGAAATTTTTCCTATAAATAGGGGTCTTCTCCTCACTTCATCAGAATACATCCAAGTAGCTCTAAATCATACTACAATACATAGATTAGAACTAGCATTCCATAGAGATTTTTGAAGAGAATTGAAGTTGTTCAAGAATTTGCAAGTGAAGCTTTGATATTTTGAATTGGTGATATCTGATCTTTTTCCTTTTATGCAATTCATATATCTGAATATTTTGATCATAATGAAATCATTTGCAATTTCTTATCTGATTTTTGAATCATCATCCATGAGTAGCTAAATTTTTGTGGGAAGTTGATGAAGCTTTAAACATGCTAAAATGATCTTTGAAACCATGTTATAAGATAGTTAGAATCATGAAATATTCATATTGAGTTCTGATTATTCATCATATCTTTGGTGTATAAGAATTCTGATAACTCGGAAGGGAAATTAGGGTTCATATGAATTCATAAATTGAGATTAAATTGCAATTGCGGAAGCGGCGGAGTTTAATCTATTTAGAAATTGTCCATGAATATTAATGCAATTTTATATTGATTTCTCACTAAGGAATTAGGGGATGTTAATATAAAGTATTAGTCAATTATAGAATCGGAAGGTTTATAATTGTAATTTTGATTCCACTAATAATTTATTTAGCGGAAGCTATTGAATTGTTTTTGTGGTTTAAAAGGTTTTTAAACTCTGTTTTTAAATCTTGACAATTTCTTATGAATATCCATGAATCTAATTATCATTATAACATGACTTCAAGTTGATTGGCAATAGTTTAAAGTGGATTCTGCTCCTTCCCACATTTTTCTAATATATCACTCTCTTCAAAAGCTCATTGCATTCATATAGATACTTAATTAGATAATTTAGTTTAATCTTAATCTAATCATTTGAAAAGATCAATTGCCTAGATATTAGTATTAGTTGATAACTGTCTGGTAGTTAATAGATCTCGTCGGGATCGACACTTGACTATGCTATATTACAAGATAAGACCCAGTACGCTTGCTGGATAAGATGCTTTAAAAATTTACTACTATATAAGCACGCTAGTTTACTATCATAGGCTCAATGATGGCCATGATGTGGCATGTGATCTCCACTATGGTTTGATTTTCTTACTCTACTTCAATCATTATCTTGGGCATGGGTGTGATATACAATATTGACAAATTTCCCTTAAGATTGTGCCTTTCTCTACACTTAAACACACTAAATCATGCCTATTATCAAAGTGTGTCAAATATCTCTGTGAATACCCTATCTCATCTTCATTCAGTTCATCCATAAAGATCCGATGAGCTAAGTTCACCAGGTCTCTAGCTCTAGCTTGAGTTATTGGTCCAAACGAACCATGATTTCTATCAAGTAATATATGGTGGTGGAGGATTTATGATGGTGAAACTACCAAAAAAGCTAGATTTGAGAACTTTCTATTCATTAAGAGATTTGTGTGACTGAGAGGAGAGAGGTTTTAAATAATACTCAAAAGGGTTAACGTCGCATTTGCTATCTAAATTTTTTTCAAATGTATAATTAACTACCTAAATTTAAAGTAGTCATTATAATACCTTATCAAAATTTTTGTATTTATTAATAGTTCTTAATTAACAGAGTTAACTTTATTTATTAAACTAACAACCCCAGCAAATCGACACACATTAAAGTTATTGCAAGTTAATGTGCCTAACTGATTGTCTAGTTAGACAATGTGTTCATTAATCCACTTACTTAATGTGTAATTTTATAGCTTTTTATTCACCATATGATACAAATAAAGTTAACTCTATTGGTTGATATAATAAAAATGAACATAAAAAATTTGAATGGGATTAAATTGTAAATTTGGTGAAGGTTCAGGTACCAAATATGGCATTAGCCCTACTTAAGTTGTTGCATATACTATTCTTGAAGTTCACTCATCCATAACCGCTCTTGTAAACTTCAAAAATCACATTGACACCCTAACATTTTTTGTTGTACATTTATATTTATGGTTCTTGCATTATGCTTATATTTATAGAACTTATTAAGAGGTAATTGTGTATTTTTTAATCTTTTTAGTAGGTCTAGCAGTACATATACAAATAAAAAGTGGGAGTCTTGGTATAATTTCTAAAGTTTTTATGGGTGATTTATGTAATTTACTCATACAAGCACATATTTGTATGTACATATATATATGAACTACAATAAAGTTAAAATAAAAACTATTTGGATAAGAACATCAATTTAGCCTAGCTAATGTAAGCATGAGAAATATTGAAATTTGCAAGCAATAGCCAAAAATAGAAAAGAAAGAAGAGATAACACAAATATTTAATGGGAAAACTCTAATGCTACAAGAAACTAAGGGAGAAAGATGACCAAGTTACTATCATAATAGAGGAAGAGAGTATCCGGGAATTATGGGATTCTTTTAGCAACTCATAAATCCTTACACACATGGTACAAGAATAATCATGAATGGTATCATACTATACTAAGTGAAATGTGATAAAATAATCAAGTGATCCACAAAGTAATGTCCGAAAACCCTATTTATCCTACATTGAACTAGGAAGTCAAAAGCCATATATGAGGAAACTTTTAAAACAAAGTACGAAAGTAAGCAACATATGAGTGAGAGGACTAAGTAACATTCCAAGGGATCCAATTGATCACCTAAAATGTATGGTTGATTACCCTTCTTCTATAGAGCCACAATCTTCATTTAATGTATGGTGGTTACCATTAATCCATCTTGTTGAAGCATAGTAGCCTAAAATGACTCCTCAACTTCAATTGGCCTTCGATTGATCGATAAATGAACTCCACATTTGCCATATTAACCAAACTTGTTTTAGAACTACCAAAATTTAATATGTTATTATATTTTATCATCAATTCCAAATAATTATATAGAGAAAAAAAAGTTGAGCCAAAACCAACAATTATCCACCATGCAATTTCTAGTGAAAAGCCTATATTGTATGAAATTGAGCAACCTACCTCTACCATGGACCTTAAATGTCTCTAAACATGATACAAACTCAAATGACCAATCGCCATCAACAATAGTAAGTGCATTAATGTCAAGTCAATCTAAAGGAGATTAAAATGTATCTTCAGCAAGTAGGGCAATAAGACATCCTATGACTCCAACATAGAGGATCTACCAAGCTATTTTTGAAAATATACTAACACTAATTAATGAATGGGGGGGAGGGGGGGTACGCTGGGGCATGAATTTAGTATTTGCATAAAATTTCAAAATAATTAATTTTGAAATTAGTAGATTAAAAATTAAAAGGATTTGCAGCGGATAAATAAACAATAAATAGAATGTATAAAATGAAAGAGACGGATAGAGAAAATCAATCCACAAATTTAACATGGAGTTCGACCCTTTGCCTACTCTCCACGGTCCACCAAATTCCTCTTTCAAGGTCTTCACTAGCACTTCAATTAATTTCAAAAGTTAGCTCAATTCGAACAATATTACACCTACAGGAAATAAAATATTTCCTTTCTCTCTAAGTGCTCTTAAATGAATGGCAAAAAACTTGAATTGAGCACTAGAGTGTATTTTCTCTCTCTTAATAATTTGCAAATATTATGTACAAAAGAACAAAGAAAAAGAATTTGTTTGATCGCAGTTAATGAGCTTGCAATTGATTTTGGCACTTCTTCCTTTGTTGATCTCCAACACTTTGTATATTAATAGCCTTTTAAAATTCAAAAGTCTGTTATACACAACGTCTATAACCTGCCAAACATTAAATGCGCTTCAATGACTCTTTTCTTGCCACATCAAATTTTAACTTTAAGTCGCCGTGCCTTAAAATAGTTTTCGCGCCTAAACTTTTGCCCTTGATAGCCTTTCACACACGTGCTTGTTTAAGTCTCAAATTTTGAATTGTTGTAACCTAAGCTTCAACACAACGAGCCCTCGACGTGCCCCGTGACACTGTGAGCTTTTTAACTTTGTCAAGCCTTGGTTTAGAACTTGTTGTGGCTCAGGTCTTTAGCACGTTGAGCCCTTAATGTACCCTCGACCAGCATTATCCACTTCTTTGTCTTATCACACTTGGGCTTTAAATAGTCGTGTCTTGATCACTTGATTTGTCTAGGTCTCGCTATTCCTTTAACCATTAATTTGGTATTCTTGAGCTTATCGAACCTTGGCCTTTGCTTTGTTGTGCCTTAATACTTGACTTTGGCTTGCCCTCTACATGCTCCTATTTCTGCTAAAAACCTGTAGAAAAACACAAAGAGATGCGCTAAAACAAACACACACACACACACACACACATATATATATATATATATATATATTTGACTAATTAAGTGTAGTTCTCAACAAATAAATAGTTAATTGTGTATTGAATTATCTTATCAAAATTCATATTGAACTCTCAAGTTCAACGATCTCCCTTTTTTTGATGAGGACAATTTATGCATAATTAACTCTTACTCATTGTAAGATATTCTCCCACAATTAAGCATCTAGGTTTTAAGAAAATTTTCAATTTTCCATGTTTCAAAATAGATTTATGATGCTTAAGTTTGGAAAGATGCAAACTAAACTTAATATGTCATTTTCTCCCCCCATCAAAATATAATTCATGCATACTGTTAATTGTGCATCCCATATTCTCTCCCCATTTGCACTCATAAAAAAAATATGATAACAAATTTGCTATATGCAAGCAAGCAGAGATGCACGGATATACATCATTCAACTCAAAAACAAATGCTTCGATATAAGACCTCACACTTGCCTACACCCATGTAGGATTTTGCACCACTTGCCTATACTCATATTGGACTTCACCACATTTACCTATGCTCACATAAGACTTCACACACATACCTATGATCACATAGGACTTCACTGTTTGCTTATACACAGATAGGACTTCACCGCTTACCTATGCCCATGTAGTACTTCACCATATTTGCCTATACATAAATAGAACTTCACCATAATTGCCTATACCACCGATAGGACTTCACACACATGTCTATGCTCACATAGGATTTCACCACTTTGCCTATTCATATATAAGACTTCATACCATAATGCCTACACATAGTAGGACTTCACCACATTTGCCTTATCTCATGAGGACTTCACCAAAAACAATAAGCTCATATATAGCTGTAGACACCCAAGTTTTGCCCAATTAATTAAGGCTTAAATTTAATTAAACTCATTTTTCCAAAAGCCTCAAGTATTGATGAAGTTGGCTAAGTGATCAAGGCACAGGCCAAATGACTTGTTGGTTAAATACATTGACCCAAACACACACTCAAGCTCAAGGACACAAGTTCAAACCCTAGCAAAGGCAAATTTTTTGCCTTTTTATCATTTTTGCCTTTTCATCTTTCTCAAAGTGACTTTTGCCTTACTTTGCATCAATTTTTAACTGACAAAACATCATTAATTATTAAAATTGATGATGCCATTGCAAAGTAGTTATGGAATATGAAAGATTAGTGCACAATTCATGTGTAAAAACAACCCAAAAATCACAAAATTCGTGCTAAAAAAAAGAAAATGGAAAAAATACAATTTGCAAAGCATTCAATTGCACATAAATGAGGAGTTACAAGAATTGAATGAAAATTGGACAATTAATCTACCCACATTGAATGATTTGATGAAGGATATGAGGAATCAATCATCAATTCATCGGTTTCAAACAAATTAATCATGAATTTTTGAATTAAATTCGTGAAAAATAAAGAGGCAAAAATCGATTCATTTTCGAAACTGTACGAAATGTAAAATTGATCTTGCAACCTATAAATAGGGGGTCCTAGGATCAAAAGGCACAAGTCAATTTCGAAGAAACACACAGATTACAATATCAATTCGAAACTTTCGAATTTAGAATGTAGGATTCGAATTTTTCAAATTCGAAGTGATTGGATCAGATTTGATCCAAATTGAGTGTTTTAGGAGTATTAGAAACTTGATTTTGATGTTTTAGTGTGCTTGGATTTACTCGAATTGATCGAATTCATCTCTGTAATTTTTTATTTTTTTTTCCGATTGAGCCGCCGATACCCACCACCGCGAACCGCCGCTTCTGGTGGTTCTGAGTGAGGACCACTACCACCAACGGACGTGCCACCATAGAAGTCGGGCCAACAAACACCTAGCCACCGACGACCACCGGAGCCGCCAGAATCCGCCCCGAAAGGTCACGTAATCGTCTTCTTCGCCCGATCAGGTCGGATCCGACCCGAAATTTGACCCGAAAATCCGAAGTCCAACCCGCCCCTGGTCAACTGTCAACGGTCAGCTCCAATCAGACGACTCAGATTTAATCAAGCAGATCAGATGGTCCAGATTTGATCAAGCAGATCAGCGGCCCAGATTCAATCATCCAGATCAGACGGTCCAGATTTGATCAAGCAGATCAGCGGCCCAGATTTTATCAAGGAGATCTGACGGCCCAGATTTGATCAAGCAGATCAGCGGCCCAGATTTCATCAAGCAGATCAGACGGCCCAGATTTGATCAAACAGATCAGACGGCCCAGATTTCATCAAGAAGATCAGCGGCCCATATTTGATCAAGCAGATCTGACGGCCCAGATTTGATCAAAGTGATCAACGCCTCAGATTAAGTCAACGAGATCAGACGGCTAAGATCGGTCTTCAGATTAGACGATCCAGATCGCGTCCGCTTCATCTAACTGTCTAGGTCAATCCGCATTATTTATTATTAGTTTATTATATAATTAATTTCAGAAAATAATAAAAAATTCATAAAAATTCATAAAAAATTCAGAAAAATCCAAAAAAATTCAGAAAAATCCAAAAAAATCAAAATAATTATTTTTCATATAAATTTATTTTTTTTTATATTTTTGATATTTTTGAAGATTTTTAATGTGCATTTATACATAAATTGCTTTTGAAAATGCATATTTAATGCATAAAAAATAATTTTAATATATTATAAAATGTTTTGGGTATGTTGTGAATTTATGTAATGATTATTAAAAAAAATTAAAAAATAAAAAATAATAATAATAAAAATGAATAAAAATAACAAAATTGAATTTTCCAAAACAAAAAAAAATGATTTTTGGACTTAGAAAAAATATGTTTTCATAAAATGAAAATCAATTGATTAGATCATAGGACCATCAAAAATGATTTTCACAAAAATATAAAATTTAATGAACTTAAATTGAGAATAGTTCAAAAATTAAAATTGATCAACAAATTAAAGTTCTTTTTAAAAGAACTACGTTTTGTCTGATCTCGATTAGCGAGTACGTAGGCACCTGCGGGGCGACATTAAAACATAAAAAAAAATGTTTTTTGAAAATATTGTGAATAACTATTTTGTAAATATAAGTTTTTGTTTTTAAAAAAAAAATATATTTGTTAATATTGATATTCTAAAAAATAATAAAAATGAATAAAAGCACATAAAAATAAAAAAATGAATAATGTGATTTGTGAATATTGTTTCATAATGTATCATTTGAATTTTTGAGCATATAAATGATAGATTATAAATTTAAAATTCCAAAAGTGGTAACCATTTAGTTTTAATAGGTTAGCCCCCGAATCCATGATATTTGGTTTTAAAAGTTGATTTTTTTGAAATCAAATTTTCGCAGACTAGTAGCTAAGTTAGGATCAACCGACCCATTGATCCTAGCTTTTTATTTTTTCCCGATTTATATCGGGTGGCGACTCTAAATCATTTTCAAAAATGAAAATTTCTTTTAACCCCTAGTCGAGGATTCATGTTAAATGGGTTCGGGTTTAATGTGAATCGGGTTAGGAGAAATGAACCAGATAGTGGAAAAATCCAGGCTCGACAGCTTGGCGACTCCACTGGGGACACCTAAATTTTTTTTAAAAAAAAGATGGCTAGCCACTTATGAATTTTAAATTTTAAATTTTAAATTTATCCTTTAAAATTGCTCGATTTTTTGTGAATATATACATTATAATTCTTTGTACATTATTTGGATAATTGTTTTGTGAATATATATACTAATCTTGCAGATAAAAAAAAAAAAAGAAGAAGGGGCAATAGTCTTATTTATTTATTTATTATTGATTCTTTGTACATATATTGTATACTAATATTTCAGGCATAAAAAAAGGGGGGCAATAGATTATTCATTTGCATTTGCATCTGCATATTAGCATTAATGTGTGCTAGATACGGTCGGACCCAGGCCGTCTTAAGAGCCTAAGCGAGGAGGACGAAGTAAGGTCCGGGGGCTGTGGCTTTCCACCCTCTAGATCAAGAAATGTCCTCCCACTCCGGTTTAGTACCACTAAACCGGGGGACCTATAGAACCCTACCAAATCATGCATTTCAACATGGGATTTTGACCAAACTTTTCAAAAAAATGGAGTTGTATTTTCTTCCAAAAAATGTTTTTTCAAAAATAAAAAAAATTTCAAAAAAGTCCACCAATTTTTTTTAAATGTGGAGTTGTTTCTTTCCTAAAAAAGGAAGTTTTCAAAAATCAAACATTTTTTTTAGTAAATAAAATTTTAGATTGAGATGGTTTTTAAACCTTTATTTTTTTAAAAAAAATTTAATACCACTTCAAGTAAAGTTTTTTTGTCATTATCCCCATTGGCATGGATAGTGACTAATTTCTTTTTTTTCTCAAATGGAGTCTTAATTAATTTTGTTATTTTTCAAAAAAAAAAAAGAAGATTTTCAAAAAAATGATTTTTCATCAATTCAACAAAACTTTTTCACCAAAACTTTCAGGGTCCTTATCTCCATTTATATGGATAGTGACCAAATTTTTTTTTAAAAAATGGAGTTATTTTTTTTGTTTTAAAAAAAAAAAGGTTTTCAAAAAAAAATAATAATTTTTCATCAACTCCAGCAAAATTTTTTCATCAAATTTTCAAGGTCATTATCCCCAATTGCATCTGTATGCTTGCATCTTTGCATTTTTTAAGAAAAAAATAAAATAAAATAAAAAATGTGTACAGTAGACTTGTAAATACTCATAGAGTAAATTTTGTCCACCTATAGTTATAGGTCCTCTCCAATCAAAATTACCTTTGTCATATGTATTCCTCTCCCTTGTCTTCAGGATAATCATCCCTGTAAAAATCAACCCCCATTTGAATTTCCTTCTAAAAGAAAAAGGGGGGTCTTTTTTGTTCCACTATTCTTGTAAAATAATTTTTGCCTTAAAGAAAAAAGAAAAAAATGAATTATTTTTGTAAATATCCTTTTTCCACTTTAGGATAAATAATCATTTTCAAACATTTTTTTTGTAAATATCCATTAACAACTTTCTTTTTTTTGAAGATTTTTTAAAATAAAAAGTGAGAACAAAAAGTTGTTGTCTAACAAAAAAAAAAAGAGAATAAAAGTTTTTCAAACTTGTTCTCCAACAATTTTTTTTAAGAAAAAAAATGAAAATTGTTTTCCAACAAATGAGAAAGAGAATAAAGGTTATTTTCAAAAAATAAAAAAATAAAAAATTAGAAAAGAAGGAAAATTGCCAACAGAAAAAGAATGTTTCAAAATTGTTACCCAATGATCATTCATTTTAAGCTAAAGGCAAATGAAATCAAAACTAGGGGGCAACCAAAAGACTTGATTCATTGCCAATTAGGGACATTTGTTAAGTTTAATCTCCAAGAGATAAACCCAAGTAAAAGGGGCATTTAGTTATAAATCCTGAGGCAATAAAAAAATGGATGATTGAAAACCCAAAAATTCTCATTAAATAATTGCCAAGATGAAAAGAGGCAAACTTAATCCCAAACACTACCCTACACACTAAGAGTGGAGTGAATTGTGAGAGATAAAATGGACTCATTCCTTAAAGGAGGTCTAGTTTGAATTTGATACATAGGTCAAAGTGACATTAGGCATTCATTTCAAAGTCCTAAACACATTATCCTTTGTTAACCCATTTGAGCCTATTAAGGAAGAATTTTTTAAAATTAAGCCCTGTCAAGAACCACCCTACATTAGGGTACCCCACAACGGGGCAATTTGGAGGTCAGGGTCATTATCAAGGAGAAAAAGGATTAACTTATATGCACTTGCCCTAGTTGCATCAATTCAAGAGTAGTCAATTGACATAAATAAATCATTTCCTTTGAAAGGAAGAAGAGTTTCTATCCCAAACCATACACAATCCATATACTTTGAGCTATAAGCCATCCAATGGAAAAAATACAAATCACCTTGCAAAAGAAGAAGAAAAAAGGGATGCATGAATAAAGTGCCAAAAAAATGAAAAAAAAAATGAAGAATAGCCAAGCAAGGTGATTAAACCAAGAAATTAGAAGCATATGCTTAAAGCTCAAGGTCCAAAATTTATATCATGGACCCACCCACAATTCCACCCTGATGGAAGACAATCACACAAGGTGATCATACCCAAACATTGGGGGCACATGCTCAAAGTTCAAAGCCCATCAAAACACAAGGTCCAAAATCTACATTATGGGCCTATCCACAATTCCACCCTTTAGATACTCTTTGGATCAAATAAGTTGATTTATTAATGCTCTTGAAACTAGGAATAAGTGCATCATCAAGTTTTCCTTAAGGGTTCTTGACTTGTAAACCCGGGTTGTGTTGAAAATTTTTCAGAAAAAAAGCCTTTATGAAATATCCTTTTTGATTAAAGCCAATAACCAAAAGCCCACGTTACAGTCCAAAGAAGACCTAATAGATTGACTGATGTGTATTACTTGCAAGCCGGACCATAATTTTTGGAATCCGAGTCAAAAGTGAAAATGAGCCTAAGAGAGTGTGAGGAAGTCCTCTTTGACTAAGCAACTAAAAATGAGATAACCAATCTTGGTATATAAATTGTCCACAGGGGCATAAAATTACTTGCCCCAATTTGAAAAATATCTGTCTCAAGTTTAGCAATTATTTGCCCCAAAATTAAAAACAATGCCCCAATAGTGAATTGAAGTCCCAAAAGTAAAATTTTTTGCCCCAATGATTAAAATTTTTCAATGAGAAACCTTAAGTGGTTTAATAGTCAAGCTTATGGCTGAACTGAAGTGAATGATCAATGGGCAAACACAATTCATTTTTACCTGTTGGTAACTTTCTTTGAAAGTAAAAGAAAAAGAGAAAGATTTTTCAAAAATATGTAAAAATTACCTTTGGTTCAAATCTTTGAAGATGAAAAAAAAAAAGACATTTTTGAGAAAAGTAGGGATTGTAAGTCTATCACTTTCCCAATTAAATCTAAAAAAAAGAGAAGGAAGTTAGGTTTTTCAAAACCACTTTTTCAACTAACTCTCTCAAACCAAGTTTTTTGCTTTCTTAACTAAGTTTTTTTAAAATAAAGAAATAGCAAATTGTTGCTTTCTTAACCAAGTTTTTCAAAGAAATAGCAAATTCATTACTTTCTGAACCAAGTCAATCGAATTTCCAAGAAAGAGAAAGCAAATTCACTGCTTTCTCAAACAAATTTTTCAACCAAGTTTGTGAGATTATTGTTTTCTTAGCTAAATAAACCCTAGTGGACTGAAAAAATGACCAAATTCAAAATCCATCCTTTCGAGATGGTGACCAAATACAAAATCCATCCTTTGGAGATGGTGACCAAATTCAAAATCCATCCTTTCGAGATGGTGACCAGATTCAAAATCCATCCTTTAGAGATGGTGACCAAATTCAAAATCCATCCTTTAGAGATGGTGACCAAATACAAAATCCATCCTTTAGAGATGGTGACCAAATACAAAATCCATCCTTTCGAGATGGTGACCAAATTCAAAATCCATCCTTTAGAGATGGTGACCAAATTCAAAATACATCCTTTAGAGATGGTGACCTAATACAAAATCCATCCTTTAGAGATGGTGACCCAAATACAAAATCCATCCTTTAGAGATGGTGACCCAAATACAAAATCCATCCTTTAGAGATGGTGACCCAATACAAAATCCATCCTTTAGAGATGGTGACCAAATTCAAAATCCATCCTTTAGAGATGGTGACCAAATTCAAAATCCATCCTTTAGAGATGGTGACCCAAATACAAAATCCATCCTTTAGAGATGGTGACCCAAATACAAAATCCATCCTTTAGAGATGGTGACCAAATTAAAAATCCATCCTTTAGAGATGGTGACCAAATTCAAAATCCATCCTTTAGAGATGGTGACCAAATACAAAATCCATCCTTTAGAGATGGTGACCAAATACAAAATCCATCCTTTAGAGATGATGACCAAATACAAAATCCATCCTTTAGAGATGATGACCAAATACAAAATCCATCCTTTAGAGATGGTGACCAAATTCAAAATCCATCCTTTCGAGATGGTGACCCAAATTCAAATCCATCCTTTAGAGATGGTGACCCAAATTCAAAATCCATCCTTTAGAGATGGTGACCAAATTCAAAATCCATCCTTTAGAGATAGTGACCAAATACAAAATCCATCCTTTAGAGATGGTGATCCAAATACAAAATCCATCCTTTAGAGATGGTAACCCAAATACAAAATCCATCCTTTAGAGATGGTGACCCAGTACAAAATCCATCCTTTAGATATGGTGACCAAATTCAAAATCCATCCTTTAGAGATGGTGACCAAATTCAAAATCCATCCTTTAGAGACGGTGACCAAATACAAAATCCATCCTTTAGAGATGGTGACCAAATTCAAAATCCATCCTTTAGAGATGGTGACCAAATACAAAATCCATCCTTTAGAGACGGTGACCAAATACAAAATCCATCCTTTAGAGATGGTGACCAAATTCAAAATCCATCCTTTAGAGATGGTGACCAAATACAAAATCCATCCTTTAGAGATGGTGACCAAATACAAAATCCATCCTTTAGAGATGGTGACCCAATACAAAATCCATCCTTTAGAGATGGTGACCCAAATGCAAAATCCATCCTTTAGAGATGGTGACCCAAATACAAAATCCATCCTTTAGAGATGGTGACCAAATACAAAATCCATCCTTTTAAGACGGTGACCCAAATACAAAATCCATCCTTTAGAGATGGTGACCAAATTCAAAATCCATTCACTCAAGATGATGATGAAGACAGAATTCAGAAATCCTTCCACTCAAGATGGTGATCAAGACAATTCAGAAGTCCTTCCATTCCAGATAGTGACCAAGACCAAATGACCAAACCAAAGCCCATAGGTCCGACAGTTGAACTAGCGAATCTAGACCCGACAGATGGTCTATCAGTTTTCTAAGTCTTGGTCCGACAGTTGACCTAGCGAATCTAGACCCGACAGATGGTCTATCAGTTTTCTAAGTCTAGGTCCGACAGTTGACCTAGCGAATCTAGACCCGACAGATGGTCTATCAGTTTTCTAAGTCTAGGTCCGACAGTTGACCTAGCAAATCTCAAAGTCTAAACTCGACAGATAGTTTAGTATAAGATAAAAATCTCCTTGTTGAAAATAAAATTTGGGAGAAGAAGCTAAGCAAAAATTGGTTATCTTTTTGTCTTTGTGGCAAAAGTTTTGTTCAAACTTTACCACAAAGAGGGGCAGCTGTAGATACCCAATTTTGCCCAATTAATTAAGGCTTAAATTTAATTAAACTCATTTTTCCAAAAGCCTTAAGTATTGATGAAGTTGGCTAAGTGATCAAGGCACAGGCCAAATGGCCTGCTGGTTAAATACATTGACCCAAACACACACTCAAGCTCAAGGACACAAGTTCAAACCCTAGCAAAGGCAAATTTTTTTCCTTTTTATCATTTTTGCCTTTTCATCTTTCTTAAAGTGACTTTTGCCTTACTTTATATCAATTTTTAACTGACAAAACATCATTAATTATTAAAATTGATGATGCCATTGCAAAGTAGTTATGGAATATGAAAGATTAGTGCACAATTCATGTGTAAAAACAACCCAAAAGTCACAAAATTCGTGCTAAAAAAAATGGAAAAAATACAATTTGCAAAGCATTCAATTGCACATAAATGAGGAGTTACAAGAATTGAATGAAAATTGGACAATTAATCTACCCACATTGAATGATTTGATGAAGGATATGAGGAATCAATCATCAATTCATCGGTTTCAAACAAATTAATCATGAATTTTCGAATTAAATTAGTGAAAATAAAGAGGCAAAAATCGATTCATTTTCGAAACTGTACGAAACGTAAAATTGAGCTTGCAACCTATAAATAGGGGGTCCTAGGATCAAAAGGCACAAGTCAATTTTGAAGAAACACACAGATTACAATATCAATTCGAAACTTTCGAATTTAGAATGTAGGATTCGAATTTTTCAAATTCGAAGTGATTGGATCAGATTTGATCCAAATTGAGTATTTTATGAGTATTAGAAACTTGATTTTGATGTTTTAGTGTGCTTGGATTTGCTCGAATTCATCTCTGTAATTTTTTATTTTTGTTTTCCGATTGAGCCGCCGATACCCACCATCGCGAACCGCCGCTTCTGGTGGTTCTGAGTGAGGACCACCACCACCAACGGACGTGCCACCAGCACAGAAGTCGGGCCGACAAACACCTAGCCATCGACGACCACCGGAGCCGCCGAAATTCGCCTCGAAAGGTCGCGTAATCGTCTTCTTCGCCCGATCGGGTCGGATCCGACCCGAAATTTGACCCGAAAATCCGAAGTCCAACCCGCCCCTGGTCAACGGTCAACGGTCAGCTCCAATCAGACGACTCAGATTTAATCAAGCAGATCAGACGGTCCAGATTTGATCAAGCAGATCAGCGGCCCAGATTCAATCATCCTGATCAGACGGTCCAGATTTGATCAAGCAGATCAGCGGCCCAGATTTCATCAAGCAGATCAGACGGCCCAGATTTGATCAAACAGATCAGACGGCCCAGATTTCATCAAGAAGATCAGCGGCCCAGATTTGATCAAGCAGATCTGACGGCCCAGATTTGATCAAAGTGATCAACGCCTCAGATTAAGTCAACGAGATCAGACGGCTAAGATCGGTCTTCAGATCAGACGATCCAGATCACGTCTGCTTCATCCAACGGTCCAGTCAATCCGCATTATTTTATTATTAGTTTATTATATAATTAATTTCAGAAAATTAAAAAATAGAAAAAAAATAGTAAAAAAATTCATAAAAATTCATAAAAAAATGCAGAAAAATTCAGAAAAATCAAAATAATTATTTTTCATATAAATTTATTTTTTTTGATATTTTTGATATTTTTGAAGATTTTAATGTGCATTTATACATAAATTGCTTTTGAAAATGCATATTTAATGCATGAAAAATAATTTTAATATATTATAAAATGTTTTGGATATGTTGTGAATTTATGTAATGATTATTAAAAAAAATAAATTAAAAAATAATAAAAAAATAATAATAAAAATAACAAAATTGAATTTTCCAAAACAAAAAAAAAATGATTTTTGGACTTAGAAAAAATATGTTTTCATAAAATGAAAATCAATTGATTAGATCATAGGACCATCAAAAATGATTTTCATAAAAATATAAAATTTAATGAACTTAAATTGAGAATAGTTCAAAAATTAAAATTGATCAACAAATTAAAGTTCTTTTTAAAAGAACTACGTTTTGTATGATCTCGATTAGCGAGTACGTAGGCACCTGCGGGCGACATTAAAACATAAAAAAAATGTTTTTTGAAAATATTGTGAATAACTATTTTGTAAATATAAGTTTTTGTTTTTTAAAAAAAATATATTTGTTAATATTGATATTCTAAAAAATAATAAAAATGAATAAAAGCACATAAAAATAAAAAATGAATAATGTGATTTGTGAATATTGTTTCATAATGTATCATTTGAATTTTTGGATATAAAGGATAGATTATAAATTTAAAATTCCAAAAGTGGTAACCATTTGGTTTTTAATAGGTTAGCCCCCGAATCCATGATATCTGGTTTTAAAAGTTGATTTTTTTGAAATCAAATTTTCGCAGACTAGTAGCTAAGTTAGGATCAACCGACCCATTGATCCTAGCTTTTTATTTTTTCCCGATTTATATCGGGTGGCGACTCTAAATCATTTTCAAAAATGAAAATTTCTTTTAACCCTAGTCGAGGATTCATGTTAAATGGGTTCGGGTTTAATGTAAATCGGGTTAGGAGAAATGAACCAGATAGTGGAAAAATCCAGGCTCGACAATAGCAAATACGCCAACACATCAAAACACTTATCTTGATAAATATGCAGCAATCAAACCAGATTATCCCAAATTAGCACATAAACAAATCCAATACAAGCACATACCAGATTTTTAGGCATATATTCGTATTTAATAGCTTATTTAACCCAAAATTCTATTCTATGTCAACTTGATTCAATAATACTTTAGCACTCATTTTGTTTGATCATTCCTAACTCTCTTCTTAAAGTGCATAAACAAACTTCACTCAAGAGTTTAGTAAAAATATCACCGATCTGATTATTTATATCAATAAATTTTAAGTTGATATCTTTGTTTAGAATATGAACTCTAATAAAATGATGTATAATTTTGATATGCTTGGTCTTTGCGTGTTGGATTAGCTTTTTAGTCATATTTATAGCACTTATATTATCACAAAGAATTGGAGCATTTTTCAAAATTAAACCATAATCAAATAAGGTTTGTTCCATCCATAAAATTTGTGCACAACAACAAATAGTTGCTATATATTCATTTTTAGTAGTTGAGAGTGCAGCCGAGTTTTTCTTTTTAAAGTCCTAAGTTATTAAAGAATTTCCAAGAAAATGGCATGGGCCACTTGTGCTTTTCCTATCTACTTTGCATCCAGCAAAGTCAGAATTAGAGTATCCAATAAAATTGAAAAAGGTAAATTTAGGATACCACAAGCCAATTTCAATCATGCTTGCAAGATACTTGAAAATGCGCTTTATTGCATTTAAGTGTGATTCTTTTGGGCAAGATTGAAATTGTGCACATACATATACAAAGAACATGATGTCAGCTCTAGAAACTGTTAAATATAATAAATTGTCTATCGTGCCTTGTACATCTTTTCAGAAATATTTTTACTTTTTTCATCTTTATTAAGCTTAATATTTTTGCTCATAGATGTTGGTTTTGATTTACAATTATCCATTTTGAATCTTTTTAACAAATCTCTTATATATTTAGCTTGATTGATAAAGGTTTCACTTTTAGTTTGCTTGATTTGAAGGCTAAGAAAATAATTAAGTTCCCTATCAACTCATTTCAAATTCATTTTTCATGGACTCAACAAAATCTTTTATAAGATTCATATTTGTAGCTCTAGAAACAATGCCATCTACATGAATTTGAACAATTAATGTATCAGACTTATGGTATTTAATAAATAAAGTTGTATAAACTTTTCCTTTTGAAAAACAATTGTTTAATTGGAAGCCACTGAGTCTTTCATACCAAGCTCTAGGAGCTTGCTTTAATCCATAAAGAGCTTTGTTTAACTTAAAAACATGATTGAGAAATTCATTATTTTCAAAGCCTGGTAGTTGCTCTACAAAGACTTCTTGTTTTATAAGACAATTTAGAAAAGCACTTTTAACTTCTATTTGAAAAAGAGTGAAATTCTTAAAAGTTGCAAATGCCAAAAGCATTCTTATAGATACTAATCGAGCAACCGGGACAAAGGACTCATCAAAATCAATTCCTTCTTGTTGATTATAGCCCTTAGAAACCAATTTAGCTTTATTTCTTGTTATTAAACCAGATTCATCAAGATTGTTTATAAACACCCATTTGGATCTTATGATAGTTCTATTATTAGGTTTGGGAACCAAAAACCATACACCATTTCTTGTGAATTGGTTTAATTTATCTTGCATAGGATTTATCCAAAATTCATCTTTTAAGGTTTCATCAACATTTTCAAATTCAAACTGTGATAGGAAAACCAGATTACTTTAATTTCTTAAAGACGATCTTATTTGATCATGATTTGAAGGTTCTCCAATTATTAAATCTTTAGAATGTGACTTAGCATACTTCTATTTCTTAGGTAGATCATTATTATTAGATTCATGCATATCAAAATCTAATCTTTGTTCATTAACTTCTTTATTACTGTTTTCAAGTGAAATTCTATTTAAATTAGCACACACATTATCAACTTCATCATTTAAACATGCATCAAGCAAGGAATCATCAAATGCAACATGAATTGATTCTTCAAAAGCTAAGGCTCTTTTGTTAAAAACTCTATAAGCTTTAATTGTTGAAGAATATCTTAAGAAAATTCCTTCATCACTTTTAGAGTCGAATTTAGCCAATTGTTCTTTTCCATTATTCAAAATGTAACACTTGTTGCCAAAAGGATGGAAATATGAAATGTTAGGCCTTTTTCCTTTCCAAAGTTCATAGGAGTTTTCTTTAAAAATGGCCTTATGAAAATTTTGTTTGAAACATAGCATGCAGTATTCACAGCTTTAGCCTAAAAATATTTTGGCAAAATATTTTCACACAACATGGTTCTAGCCATATTAATTAATGTTGTGTTTTTTCTTTCGGCTACACCATTTTGTTATGGAGTTCTAAGAGCTAAATGTGTGTTCAATACCATAATTATTGCAAAAATTTTCCATTTCATGATTTTCAAATTATGCCCTATGATTAATTCGAATTGTAACAATATTAAAACCTTTTTCATTTTGGACTTTCTTACAATATCTAAAAAAGACATGATTGGTTTCATCTTTAGACGCAAGGAAGAAAGTCCATGTGTATCTAGCAAAATCATCAACAATAACTAAGGTGTACTTTCCTTCCAAACTTAAGGTTTAAGCAGGTTCGAATAAATCCATGTGCAATAATTCTAATGGCTTAGACATAGAGATAGCATCCTTAAACTTAAAAGACATCTTTGTTTGCTTTCCTTTTTTATATGCATGGCAGATCTTGTCCTTTGAAGTTTCAACTTTGGTAAACCTTTGACAAGATCCTTTTTAATAAGTTTTGAAATGATATCCATACTAGCATGTCCTAGTTTTTATGCCATAGACAATTATTATCATTTTCAGAATATAAACAAGTTTCATTTGAAAATTTTAAATCACCTAAATTGATTTTGTAAATATTTACTTGTCTATATCCCTCAAAACATGCTTGTTTATTGTAAATTCTTCTAACACAACACTTTTTTTTTGTAGAAAAAGTTACTTTAAAGCCATTGTTACACAATTGGCTAACACTCAACAAATTATGTTTCAGATTATCAACAAGCAAAACATTTTTAATAAATAAACCATGATTAATAAGAATGTTACCTTCACCTAGAACTGTTGATTTTCTATTATCTGTAAAGGTAACACTCCCATGATCCTTCAAGTCTAGATATGTAAACTTGGATACATCTCCGGTCATGCGCCTAGAGCATCTATAGTCCAAGTACCACTTGTTGCTTCTACTTGAGTATCCCTGCAAAACATATTATTATTTCTTTGGTATCCATTTTAGTTTGGGTCCTTTTTGGTTAAGTGGAATAACAACCTCTCTCTTAAGAACCCAAACAAACTTGCTTTGATGATTCAAATTCATAGATTTCCTTATTACACAGTTATGTGCAATATGACTTGTTTTGCCACAATAATTACATGTCCCATAAGTAGCTTTAATAAATTTTGTTTTGAGGGATTTGCAATTATTTTGTCCATTATAGCCAATTCCAAATCTGTTTGAATCACATTTTTGCTACCAAGAAGTGTATTCAAATTTTTCTTTCCATTAGTGAACTTGGCTATTGTGGCATTTGAATCATCTAAGCTAGTTTTCAAAATACTATTTTCATTTATCAAAAATTGCAGCTCTTTAATTATCTCATTACCATAACTATCAACACATGCAATATTGTTATCTTTTATGGTTTTAATATCAATATCAAGTAGATCATTTTCAACTTTTAATTTTTCATTTATCTTCTTTAGTTCATTATTTTCGCATTTCAAATTTTCGTACTAAATATTCATCATTTCATTTTCTATTTTCAGACTATTTATTTTATCATTTAGCCTTTCATTTTTAGATTTAGTTTCTTCATGCTCAGTTTGAAAACTTTCTAATTATTCTTCAATTTTTGCTATTAAAGTTTTTAGCATGCTATTCTTTTTCTTAGTTTTAGCTAATTTGTAGCAGACTGTCTTATACATAGCATGTAATTCATCATAAGAAGGAGAAGAAGGAGATATTACCTTATTATCCAAGGCCATGAAACATACTTTTTTCATTTGAATCTGATGAGTCCTCATCGCTCCATGTTGCCATGTAAGCTTTCTTTTTCTTCTCTTTGTGCTCTTTTTAAGCAATGGACAATACTATTGGACATGTCCTGGTTTTTGGCAGTTATAGCATGTGATCATATCCTTTCTCTTATGCTTAGATGAGTTGCTATCATCCTCCATCCTCTTTGATCTTGTCTTCATAAATTTTTTGAACTTCTTAGCCATCAAGATAAGATATTCTTGTTTATCATCTTCTTCTTCATTGCTTGTTTCTTGTCTCATGGCCTTTAAAGTGATGGACTTTTTGTTACCTTCTTTACCTTGTTTCTTTATGAGCTCATGGGTTTTGAGCGCATCAAGAAATTCTTCTTTGCTTAAGGTGTTAAGATCTTGTGCTTCCTCTATTACTATCCTCTTTGCTTCCCACTTCTTTGGAAGTGACCTGAGAAGTTTAGAATTAATTTCCAAATTAGTGAAGCTCTTCCCAAGCACACTTAAAGGATTTATAATGTTAATAAATATGTTGTGCATTTCATCAATAGTTTCATTTGGAAGTATTTTAAAATTTTCAAATTCTCTACATAAGAAACTTATTTTAGTGTCTCCAACTCTGGATATTCCTTCATATGTCTTTTCAAGCTCATCTTAAATTTCTTTTACAGAAGAACATATACAAATTCTATTAAAATCACTTTCGTTTAATCCACAATGTAAAATGTTCATTGCAATTTTGTTTAAATCAAGCTTTTTCCAATCATCTTCTGTAAAATTAGCATCTAATTTTCCTTCTATTTTAAAAGACCCATTTTCAATAACATTACATATCAATTTGTTGGGCTTTTAAAAATATTTTTATCCTATACTTCCGTAGAGGCAATTACCCTTACATAGAAGTAAAGGTCTATTTATCGCTTACCCCTCTAGAAATCCTAATATTTTTGCAGTCATGATCTTTTGCCCTATTTGGTGGTTAAGCATTGAAAAAATAGAGACTGACTCTGATACTAATTAAAAATATGCTAGGAATACTCAGGAGAGGGGGGAAGGGGGGGAGGGAATGTAAATTGAGTATTTGCTCAAAATTTTGAAATCAACAAATTAAAAATTAAAAGGATTTGCAGCAAATAAACAATAAATAAAATTTATAAAATAAAAAGAAAGAGATAGAGAAAATCAAGCCATAAATTTAATATGGAGTTCACTCTTTTGCTTACTCTCCAGGGTCCATCAAATGCCTATTTCGAAGTCTTCACTACTCCTTTAATTAATTTCAAAAGTTAGCTTGAGACGAGTAATGGTACACCCGTAGAAAAAAAATATTTCCTTTGAATAGCAATAAATTTGAACTGAGTACTAGAGTGTATTTTCTTTCTCTTAATAATTTGCAAATATTATGTGCAAGAGAATAAAGAAAAAAATTTTATTTGATTGCAGTTAATGAACTCATAATTGATTTTGGCACTTCTTCCTTTTGTTGTTCTCTAAGACTTTATATATAAATAGCCTCTTGAAATTTAAAAGCCATTAGACGCAACGTCTATAACTTGCCAAACATTAAATGTGATTTAACAACTCTTTTTCTGCCACATTAACTTAAGACTTTAAGTCGTCGTGCTTCAAAATAATTGTCGTGCTCAAACTTTTGCCCTCGAGAGCCTTTTATACGTGTGTTTCTTCGAGTCTCAAATTTTAAACTATCACGACCTAACCTTCAACATGTCGAGCCTTCGACGTGACCCCTGACACTATGAGTTATTTAACTTTATAGAGCCTTGGTTCAAAATTTGTCACAACTCAGTTCTTTAGCACATTGAGCCCTCGACCACTAATTTGACTTTCTTGAACTTGTCAAGCCTTGGCCTTTATTTTGTTGCGCCATAAAACTTGATTTTGGCTTGCCCTCGACATGCTCCTGTTTCTTCTAAAAACCTGCAAAAAAAAAAAAAAAAAAAAAAAAGACGCACCAAAACACACATATATATTTGAGTAATTAAGTGTATTTCTCAATAAATAAATAATTGATTGTGATTAAATTGTCTCATCAAAATTCACATTAAACTCTCAAGTTTAACAAATTTGATTTAAAAAAAAAAAAAAAAAAAAAAACAACTTACTTCATATCCACCTTTGATTAGATGGTCCTTTGGCCTTCATTAGATTACATATGAGCTTTTTCCTTAGATGTAAATAATTCCTAGAGGCAACATTTTCCAAAATAAATTATTTATTCCTAATCCATTTTAGAGATTTTGATTTAAAATGGTCCGCCAAGCAACACAATCAAGCAAAGCATTACCAACCTACTATCATACTCACCATTTAAATTTCGCACCCCAATTTAAATAAACCTATTGCTTTGATATCATTTAAAACTATCACATCCTGAACGCAAAGGACATACTAGTTTCACGACATATATTGCTTAACCAATATATGAAATGCTTTACTTAAATAGGTATATTTCTATTCATATTTTAATCAAGAAAATCTGTCGTTAATTTTTGAAAATTGTAGCACATTTTTTTCCATGTTTTAGGTTAAATAGAACCTTTAATAGTGCTAACTTTAGCCTTTCATGTGTGCATATTTCACTCTAAAAAATATTGGGCCTAAAGGTCCATCCAAAAGTGAAGGTAAATAGTTATTTAGTTAACTATAATTATCCATTTTCAAAATAAAGTTTAAAAGGATTCCTTATAGGAATCTTTTAAATAAAAGTCCATGTCTTGTGGTAAACGCTGACTATACAATCCTCACTCAATAACTATCTTACACAAATACACATATAATCCATTAATATATTCACTAAGTCTTCCAAATACATATTTTTATATAAAAAAATTTAATTTTTAATTTCAACATATATTATCTATTTTAGTTTCTCAATTTCCCTAATTTATAAATTCCATATTAGAGATTAAATTCCACATATTAAGTCATATATCCATATTAGTTTCTTCATAGCATAAGTTATTACGATTCACCAAATTAATATTTTAACTCATTTATAACCACTCATGAACAATTTATCTCAACAAAACATCGCATATCCACAAATTCAACTCTATTTGTTAATGTTTTCATTTTCATATTCCAATTGCATATATACTAACTCTACCAATTATTACACTTGCAATTATCACCTAAACACATTAAATTCTATCATTAATCAAAATTTTTAGATTATTTAACAATAATTTCCTAGTTCTTATGGGTCGAGTCACTCACAAGCGCTATTTTACACATTGCACGTCAAATTTGCAATCCTAATCAACACTTAACCAATACCCAATTCTATAAAAACGTATCCTCTGAGAAATTTTTATAAGTCATCGTAAACATCTTGTCCGTTATTAAAATAAATATATCCTGTAGCTCACATAACTAAAACCCCAATTTACACACCACTTCGCACAATATCCGTCAAACCCACATGAAAAATATTAAAATCCTAACAATATAAACTAGTTTAGCATCTTACTTCACTTTTGTTGGAGAGTTAGGGATCTGAATTAAAGTATCGCAGGTTTTTATTTTTTAAAATTTACAAAATCCTTAAATCATCGATAGGACATGCTGTTCATTAAATCAATAGGGATAGGGTTTTTACCTTATGCGAATTTTAATCCCGTTAGGGAACCGGATATGAAGGTGTTATGATCTCGTAAACTCCCTCTATGGTATCCACACGAATAAACATGCCAAAAGGATTCCATGTGCTAGCACTTAAGAACTATTCTAGATTAATGCAGGAAAAACCTTACAAGAGCTCTAATGTTTTCTTATTGGGGTGTGTAGAGTTTCTCTACAAATCTGATGTTGATGACTAACATCATTAACATTGGATGAGAGTCATTAGTGTCCTTTTATACTAATGATGATATCCTCACGAATAAGGATATTGACATTAATAGGATCCCTAATCCAGTTAGGGTATCCTAATTTAAAAGATACATGCCATTTAAATCATGCTATTCATGGTAACAACATTATTTATTATTTATTATAAACCATTTAAGATTGATAAATGATTACATTAATCTCATTGGGCTTTTAAAAATTAAACTCATGACCCATTTGGCTCATTCTTTGTGTGCGATTTTATAGGTTTACTTAATGTTGGTAGTTAGCCCAAAACCATTTTTCCAGCTCACAAGATATAACTAGCCTCTAGCAAGACATTATGTCTGCCTAAATTAAGTGAAGATCGGTAATCTTACTTTACTTATTAAACAATCAATTATCTAGTCTCTTGTCACATGATATCTAATGATTAAAAATGAGACATGGATCATGTCTTTTATATATTATTTAATCATAAGTTTTCTTGATTTTAAAGTTTTACTGAATAAACAAAATGTTATTGATAATTCCTTATCAATTCATTTGAATACTACCATGCATTTTTCTCAGTTTCACTCTTCAAGAGAGCTCAAAAGCTATCTCTCTTAATTAATGAGGGACAAATTCCTTCACGAACACTCATATCCCTTAATATAATTTATCACATGTCCAATCACAACCTTATGATAATCTGACTAAAAATGATGAAGAGCTAAGCCAAAACATGGAAACCACTATATAAGGATCCATAGTGTCATCGGTCAAAGGACTAAAGTAACAATATTGTGAAGAGAAGTACTTATAACAAATATCAATATGATACTTTTGTGGTGGGTCAATTCAATACAATATACTCTTACATGCATCTATGTGCTGACTTGATATCTCACATCCATGATTAGTCAAACATGATCATCAATCAACTAACATACTAGTCTTACTTCATTATCTTTTCATATAATGAGTGATTAGGGATATTTTACAATAGTATTCTTATCACCTTATAGTTTTGCTATTTAAATCGCGCACTTTAATGATATAAGGAATAACAAACTATTCAAAGAAATATTTTTATGGTCTTAAAAGACCATCAATAATAGCATGATAAATTAAATGGTTTATTAAATAAATATAAAAGTACAAATGACAATAAGCATCTTGATGGCCTAGGGCACATCACTAGCAACTTTAAGTGATAGTGCTTTTATTTGGGTCCTTTTGATACTTAAAAGTTTGAATCTTAAGCTCTTTTTCTTCTTTTTTTTTTTCATTTTGAATTTTTAAGAATGATATCAAGGTTTTGACTATTTTCATGTAACCATTCAATTGAAAAAACACTAAATTTAACTAATGGCTCATTTGATTAGCTTTATAAGGACGGAATAGAATAACCATTACTTTATTGCAAACGTATTCTTATAATTGGTTCATGGTATAGTTTTTGTACAAAATTACTATTACTTTAAAATAAAGAACTGCACTTCTAGTATAGAATCGAAGGAATAACTATTCTAGATTTTTGTAGTTAATTTTTGTTTCTATTTATGAAACCTTAAAGGAATTATAAAGAATAATTATTATTTCTTGTATTTCTTTTAAGGATTGCGACATTATTTCTATGTTATTATGTGATAAAAGTACCAATAATTAAGTAATCACAGATCGTTTTGGTCCGATTTTCTCTAAAACTAAACCAAATCATAATTTATGGCTTGGTGTTTTTTTCCTTCTTAAACCAAACTATTATATAATGGTTTACTTTTGGATTAGAAAATTTTCAAACTATTAAATAATGGTTTGGTTTGGTTCGATTTGAATTATGAACTAAATCAAAATTCTAATAATTAAGAAAAAAAAACCTTAGTTCTAATATTTTATAATTGTACAGATATCCAAATATTAAAATCAATCTACAAATTTTATATTATAAATCTCAACAAAATAATTTATAAATCCATTATTTTTATAGCACATGATCCCTGATAAAATCATTTAGTCACTAACACAATACACTTACTGGCTAATACAAAGTAAAATATAATATATAGTCTTTTAAAAAATCATTCAATCAACCATCTACTTACAAATTTAGCAAAAAAAAAAAAATCATCTACCAATAAAAGTTATTATATTAATAAAAGCGATCTACTAACAAAATATACAATGAAAATTAATATATAATTAAATAATAACATCTATATTTCATTGAGTTCAAATGATTAATAAAAAATAACATTAAGTTAACACTCAAGGAATATATCATGAACCCAAAAAAAAAACCAATTTAAAAAAAAAAAGGAACAAGTTATTATTAAACAATATTCATCATATAATAAATATCATAATAAAATCATAAGAATATATATAATCTTTAATCAATTATCATAACAAAATTATAATTACAAGTAAAATATTTTTATATTTATCTAAAACAGCTTAGTTTGATTTTACAGATTGATTCGGTTTAACCCTTCAAACCAACCATAAATTTACGGATTGGTTCGGAGTGAAAATTTTCTAAACCATATTTTTTGTTTGGCTTGATTCGGTTATCAATTGGTTTGATTCAGCCTATTTTACCAATAATTATGATTATGCTACAATAATTTTG
The DNA here is from genome assembly GCA_024138025.1 of Combretum micranthum. Classification (NCBI taxonomy): domain Eukaryota; kingdom Viridiplantae; phylum Streptophyta; class Magnoliopsida; order Myrtales; family Combretaceae; genus Combretum; species Combretum micranthum. Next base: position 583,388 of record JAMXBD010000572.1, read on the forward strand.
AATTTAGAAGATTAGACTTCTTAGCTTTTTGAACTTCTTTTCTTTTATCTCCTCTTTTTCTTTAGATCATATTGTGAATGCTATGTAATGTTTGTTGGTTGGAAGACAAGATATGGTATTAAAACTCTGAATCCCCTTACCAAAAGCCCTATTTAGGAGGCTACAAAAAAATTTGGAAAGAAAACAAGTAGATAGTAAATAGAGGGATTTACTGATTTACCAATGAAACAAGGATATCCATGGTTCGATTCAATTCAGGGACTGAACCAAGTCAAACCATTTTCATACTCTTAATGAATCAAACTGATTCAGTTCGAACTGCTTCTAAAAATAATTCATTTTAGTTAATAACACTAATAGTCACCAAACTTTCCAATCAAGACATTGATAATTCAAATTATAAAAAAGTACACAGGGATTGGTGCCATATAATATTATATATGATGACATTGCCTCTTTAGTGATAATGAAGGGAAACGGATTTACTAGAGAAAGATGAAAAAAAAAAGAAATGGCAAATGAAAAGAAACGGTGGAGGTTAATAGTGAGATAAATGGCAATTAAAAAAGTAAAGGTAAGTAGGATTAGAGTGAAATGTCGATAGGATCTAAGACTAAAGAAATATATTTTATTTTTCATTTTCTCCTTTTCAACATGAAGCAATTTGATTCGACTTCAAACAGTTTAGTTTGCCTAAACCTAACAGCGAACTATTTGGAGCATTTGACTGCCTCTTTGTCTGATGAACCATCTTTATCCCGCCGAACCGTCGATTCATCCCGATTAGCTGCCTAGGTCAAAACGCGCCTTTCTAACTTCAATTTCCTTAGGTTAATTGATATGAAAATTTCGAAATTTCCGTGTCAACCAAGCCTGTCTAGAACCAAATCAATATGCATCAGCTCTTGACATCAACGCCAATGTTTCACAAGCAAACCCTGAAAGAATTTAGCAGCACTCGCCATGACATATTATCTGCAAATTATAGTAATAACTTTTTGAAATTAGCGATATTCTCATCTTAAATATAGATTGAAAAATTGTTAATATAATGATCGCGGAATTTGGCACATGGTAGTATTATCTGACGAACTCTAAACCGTATATTAGAAGAGATTTCAATGATTATAATTCAATTACTCTATTTGAGGGATATGCCAACAGACTAAGGTGAAAATTTACATTTATGGCTAGAGAAATGGACTGGTATATATCTATACTTGCAGAACTTTAATAACACATTAGACAGAATCGTACGTATCGGATGGGGGAATGAGAGGATCAATAAGCACTACCTAAATGCATTTTTCTTAGCCATGATATACTCTAGTTCTTATCCAGATTTGTTATTTCAAAAACCTTGATGCTAACTGCACTCCCTTTTATGTATTGAACACTGGGTCGTTGACCAGTCCTGGCAATTGCATGGAGTTCCAGTTGCATGTCATCCGCTCTCGAAGAGCATTCTCCTCCCAGGATCATTAGCACGGAATCCTATGTGAAAAATTTTACTTTATGAGGTGATTTGAGATGGAAGAGGTCATTAGACTTTTTTGAGTCTTTGGGTAAGTATTTTATGTCTTTTTATAATTTTATTATTTTATTAAGTGTATGATATAAAAGTATACAAAATTCATATATCCTAAAAAGATGGTGAAGAAATTTGTATGAAAAACTTTATGGATAAAATAATGAGATTCTTTAAAAAAAATTCTTACAATGTTAATGTAATATCTTAAGGACTTTTTAGATGTCCTCCGAGATGTAGATGCTTTAATAATTTATAGACTTAGAAGTGATCCTAACTAGGATTATTAATTTTACAATTTTATGATTAATGTATGATTTGGGATATTTTGCCAATTTGCTTGGATGAAATCGGTTCACTCAAACGAAATGCAAATTCTGGGTTTTTGAAGTTTCATTGAAAACTTCATTTAGAATTCCCTTCATGATATCCGAACAAAGTCTCCACATCCATGGAGATTATTATTACTACTACTACACTACTACTACTTGTTTCTTTATATTAGGATTTCTCGTTATAATAATGTTTTATTACTTCCTTAGCCAATAGATTAGTTTAGTTTACTCGTCAAAAGAGGAAAAGAAAAAGTTTTTTAGGCTAGGAAAAAATGTTTAGGACCATTTTTCTTTCTTGAAAGATTTTCTTTATATCACATTTATCACGTTGGAATGATTTGAAATGAAATAGATTATGATTGAATAAAATGTAATAAGTTCTAATTGGATAAATTCATTCATATGTTTGGAAACTTCCATATAAGGTAATGAAATAGAATGGCATATAGCATATTTCAAAATTGCTTCTAGTAATAAATATAGGTTATGATGTATGATAGGATAAAAAAGTAATTAAACTAGATATACTTGTGAAAGTAAAGCACTATTCCTCTTTCTTAAAAGAAAAATAAAATTTTCTTTAAAGTTGGAATCGATGAATTTAACGAGTCACAATTATGATTTTTAAAAGCATTTTCAAACATGGAAAAGATAATGGAACTTAAAATAGCCATTCCATTCTGAATCAATGCATTTCTATGTACCTAACCGAGAGTTGAATCAAATTTTTTTTTAAAATTGAAATCGTTCATTTCAAAGAGTCACGATTTTAGCTTTAAGTATTTTGAAACATGGGAAAGGGAATAGAACTTGAAATCGTGATTCAATTCTGGATCTATCATTCACGTGTACCAAATGTGTAATATATACTACCAATAAATATGTCAAGAGAAATGGAGATAAGAAAATCCAATAAAAAAAATACATATTCCTTAGATAAAAATGGGTGACATTGATCCAAAGATATTCCATAATCACAAAATGAAATTCAACACTTTTGCTTAGCAGGATCCTATTTTGAAAAGACAATAAACTAGATAATAAAAAGTACTTGATAAAAAACTAGATCTAAAAATTAGAATCCATGTGATCTTAATTCATTGATATAAGGAACAATTACAAAAATTCATATTCGAATCAAGACTTCCAGCTATTATAAAAGTCATGCAGCATAAATACCTAATATACTGGTTGAGACAAGGTGGAAGTTTAAGAGTGAAAAATCTAAAACAAAGGAAAAAAATTATATATTTAACGTAAGAGAATTTTTATGGTTTAGTTTATAGAATTATCCATCTATCATTTTATTATTAAAATAATTTTATAAATATAATAAATATTTTAATAATTGAATTTCGGATGTTCCTGAATTTGAACTGTTACGGATCCCCGATGTTATGAGATTTTTTCTATAATAAAATAAATAAGACCATAAAATTTTGCTAACATATAGGCGATTGCTTTGTTTAACTTAGTATAGCATCCACTAGGCACTATTCAAATTACAGCTTAATCAAACAGTGCTTGTCTGAGGTGAACCGTGCCAAAATGGGAACTTGCTTTGTTAGGAGAGGGACAAAGAAGACCAATCCAGCAGTTCTTTGTTCTTACCTTATATAGAGAGCAAATGCTCTTTTATTATTATTATTATTATTTAACAACACAAACACAAGCACAAGCACATGGCAGTGTTAGGATATTGTGCACCTTCAGGCACGCCCTCCAATTTAATACTAATACATAAATATAAACCTTAAAAAGGCACAAAACTGGAAGCTCCTTTCACAATGATGGGGAAAAAAAAAATTCCCTTTTAATGCATGTCTTGGCCAATCTGTTTTTTTGGCCTCCACGTGATACGTTGTCGCACGTAGACTGTCACCTACCTGGACTTCCTTTTTTTTTTTTCTTTCTTTTTCCCTGAACTTAAATGGAATTGCCAGTATGGGAAACCTACGACCCATGTAATCTTGTCCGTGTAACCCTTTAATTTTTATGGTTTGTTGAATATCTGGTACTGAACACTCTCGTTCACACTAGATCTTGTCTTCTAAAATGACAATTTTATCCCAATTTGCAGTGAAAACTTTTGATCCGATCGTGGCACGCTTCTGTGAGGACAAATGACAGTTGGTTGCTTGCTTAATCATGGCCATTCGAAGGATTAATATATTTAACTCTAATTTTGTAGCTTTCACACGTGGCTTGACAGATTAACTATTAGATTAATCAAATCACGAATATGGACTGTGTATATAATGTTTATTTATACATAATTAAGAAAACGCAACCTTTTTATTCCACTTCCACACAATAACGCGACATGTATGCTTTTTCATCGTTAATATAGAGAAATCGTGCAAAACTATAAACATAATCAATAGATTACATTTTTCTTTTGCCCCCCTAATCTATTTAAGTAGCAGACCTTCAAATACAAAAAGTTTAACTTAATATATATGTATATATATTTTTTGTGTGTTCATTGACATGATGATCTATGTCTATCACATTAAAAAGATATCCTAAAGAGAAAAATTGTTAGGATGTATATTTCATGTGGAGGCACAGGCCACGACCCAACTCAAGCCAGGTGGAATCGTGGGACCCTTTTAACACTAATTATAACCAGACTTTCCCTAGCGGTGCTAAGTCCTTTACTGCGTCTGATTTACAGTTTATAGACTTTTTAAATTGATTATATTTTTTCGAACTATTCTTATTTCCTCTTTCTTTTCAAGTTCATTTGCTTCTTCCTAAGTTAATTCATATGAGTTCATTAACAAAAGTATATGATTTATGTAAGCTCATCCCTCCCACCCAAAAAAAACATTATACACAGGAACCGTGAGACATATTATAATTTTATTGATATGAAAGAGATGGAAAAGGGAAAGAAGACATAAAATCATCCCTCTAGCACATACAACCTATTGGTTAACAATAAAAGGAACACTACTCCTCTTACAAATAGATGCGGCAGAGTAAAAAATAAATAATATAGTGCTACCATCCAACTTTAATAAAGTATTGAAACCATATGTGTACATGTGTGTGTCCAAATTCCTTTGAGCTTACATATTTTCAAAATTTTACAAAGTAGTGATTTTTTGTTATTTCTATCTAGGAATGTAGTCAGGATAGGTTTAGGACGGATTTTATAAAATCCAAATCCGATACCTCGTAGGATTTTCAAAACTCATCCCAAATCCTATGGAGTTTTTATCAATGAACCCAAAACCTGTACCACCAAACCTTATAAGATACCTAAACCTGAACTTGAAACCCAATATAAAATTATAATTTTAACCAATATGATTCATCATTTCACATTATTTGTTATTTTATTATTATCATTATCATTATTATTTTATTTTATTTTATTCTTACTCATATACTAATTTCATCCGCAAGGCAAAAGTAGTCCATTTCCACCCAGAATTAATTTCCGCCTAGAATCAATAGGTATACAGGTATAACGAATAATTTTCACCTATAATTAATTTCTCCTAATATCTGCATGGCAATCAATGTTCATTCCATGTGCATAAATTTATCAAACATATAACACATGAGGAAAACCACATAGGACGCTAACATATTCTGTGTTGTGTAGCTATGAAGATGGATGCAAGCCACAACAAAGATGCCAATGTTAATGCTACTGCAACTGACGGTTGAGATTGTGAGAGGACAGTGAGGAGAGAGTATTTTTGTGTTGACTGTTGTGTGAATAAAACATAGATTTTGGGTTTTCTAGTTTCTTGTAGTGTTTTATTAAAAAAAAAAAAAAGTTTGGTTTTAGTGGAGTTGAGGACAGCTCATAGCTATAACCAATGCAAGTCTAAAAATATACATATATTTATATATTTTAACAGGTTTGGGTTTCTCAACGGGTTTTATACCTATCCTAAAACCCGACTCGAAACCTTGTAGGGTTTTATTATTGATCTCAAAACCCATCTCAAACCATATAGAGTATTTATTAGGTTTGGCGGGTCGAGTACCCTTTAAAAATCTGCCCACTTGCATCTCTATTTCTACCCTCTATGTGTTCTAGATTTGACTCACTTGTACTTCCACCTTACATATTGGAATAAATGAAATTGTCATCTTAAAAAACTATTTTATCTATCTACTGAAAGTATTCTGAATTGTTTTTATGATTTTCTTGATGAAAGTAGAGGAGAGAAGTCCCCTTTATATAGGAAAAATTTCGTGAAAAGCATTAATGGAAATCTGCAGTTTCAACATGTACACCAATAGTTACACTTCCTACGCCGGCGGTTTTCATGCGCGTAAAGTCCATCTCTAAATTACACAAGTAGTGTACCAACAGCTTTCGTCTTCAGTTACAAGTCTAGGCCGCTTGTACGCTTGCGGCTTAGAAATAGATCTAGTCGGCGTATATACACATAAATGAAACGTTAGCCATTTTTATAAGGAAGGTCATTTCAAAGTCGGCGGCTTTTATGCCGGCTTAGGTAATTCATTAAAAGTCGGCCTTTCATCTTCAACCTAGCATTCATGTTTGGTTATGCCTCCTGATCTTCAACCTATACTGCCCCAAGGCCGGCAGCGTAGCATCTGGCGTACATTGTAATTCCTTCTGCACTGGCAACTTTTAAGCTCTAAGCTGGCAGCTCACCAGTCTATACCGCCCTATTCATCTTCTATACCGGCGGCTTACATGATGGTATACATTCATATGAAAGAAGGCTCGTGATATTTGAAATAGGCCGGCAGTGTATGCAACGGCTTTAAGGAATGCAAATCTGTTCGTCTTGTAAGCTGTCCCAACACCGGTGTCTTTGATTCCCAGAAAGCCAACGTTAAACAAAATTACAGAAGCTGGCTTCTTCTTCCTTCTACACAGGCGGTGTAGAGCCAGTTTGTTTAGCTTCCCACAGTCTACACAGCCTCAAGGCCGGTGGTGTAGAGGTAGCCTTAAAATTTTGCATTCTGAGCATCATAAAGGCTGGGTGTATGCGGCGGCTTAGGCTTTAGAAAAGCCGGGGTACCCCCTGAGTTGTCCTATTTTCATTTTAAAGTTTCTTTTTTTGCTTCCCTTTGTTCAAATTAGACCTGAAACTTGAATTTTAACTAAAACAAGTACCTATTCTAGCAATTTATGATAAGTTTATCACAAATTAAACATCAAAAGTTGCATAAAATATGATCTTATCAAAAACACAATTGTTACATTGTTGAGAGTTTTAATACATGTTACAAAGGCTCTAAACTAGGAAAGAAAAACTAAATTATAGGGTAATAAATGCTAATTCCTAATTTACATGATTTATAGATATAATATGATTGATAACTAATACAGCAAGAATATGTACACTTATATTTGGTAAGATCACACCCCTTGATTTTTACAATATTTCCAACACTCCCACTCGAGCTAGTTTGAAAATATCTTCCATGGTAAGCCTGCTCATTAAATAATCAAATTGTTTCTTATGTAACCCTTTAATGAACATATCAATGACTTGTTTTATAGTTGGGGTGTAAATTAGGTACACTTGTCTACTGTCAACTTTCTCTTCAATGAACTGCTTATCTATCTCCACATGCTTCGTATAATCATGAAGAAAGAGGTTTTGAGTTATGGCAATTGCTAACTTATTGTCACAATATAATCTTATAGGTAAAGCTATAACATACAGATTGAATGGACAATCATGAGATGATATAAGATAAGAGGAAGGTCAAAAGATGAGTTAAGTGAGTTTAATTTGTGTTTGGATTTACATTTGTTGAAAATGTGCATGTCTGCAATTTTCTACAGATCCAACGCCGCCTTTTGAAAGGAGTACGCTGCTGGCGTAGAGACTGGTGTATGATATCCACAGTAACAAATTTTCTTACATCGGAGTCGAACGCCAGAGAGTGTGTGTGTGTGTGATTGTCAGTGTTGATTTGGAACATAAGCGTTATTGTCTAATGCCGGAGTCAAACGCGTCGCGCATTGCCTTGGGTTTTGCGGCATATGATGTTTTGAACAACACGAAGGATTTTTGTTGCACGTCAAACGCGCCTCCTGGGGATCCTACACTGCCGGCATAGGGATTTAATTTGCCGTCGTAGGAATGAAATTCGATAAATATGCAGCACGAACAGCGGTTTTTGGCAGACGTTTCTCCTTCGTTTTATTTCTTCCTTTGAGCGTATTAGGTCTATTCCTGATATCCAAGCACTAAGGCTTCATCTTAAAGCAAGTTTGATCAAAGGTGAGTGATCCTAATTCATCTACAACATGATTTGCTCGGATTTATGTAACATCTTTTAGGGTTTTATTGTGTTCTTGAAGGAAAACGTGAGAAGGATTAAGATCTCGGATTTAATCTGTTTCGGTTGGATAAGGAGTGAGTTTTGTGGTTTGATTAAGTAAGTATAATGTTCTTCTAAGTGTTCCATATGAATTTCATGCATGTTCCTTAGGGTTTGGTTGGATTTTTGCATGAAGGTTCTTGTGACGAAACCCTAGCACGTGTTGAGATCCATGATTGATGAATACAGTCGGGTTTTAGCGATTTAAATTAGTAAGTTTATCTCCTCTATGATGGATTCTAACAAAATACGAGTTAAACAATCCTTATACGTTCTTTATGTCATGCAAATTAGGGTTTTGGTGAAATATTTGGTGTTTGTGGGATTTTGTGCGGTTCATTGTTGTTCTTGAGGATATTTGTAGAGTTTGATCGAAGTAGACATTGCAAATAGCAGAGATTTCATCTCGGGTTAGGGTTTTTGGAGAATTATGTCTGTTATGACATATTGATAATGTGTTCATATCTGTTGATGTATATATATATATATATATATGTTGTAACAGGATATTTGAGTTTATGGAATTGTTGTTTGTGTTGATATAGGAGTTTATGGGGTTATGGTTGTCTTTGTTGTTGTTGATATCGGATTTGAGGATTTGAATTGTATTCCTAAAATTGGGAAAGGTACGACCAATCCTTGTTTACTATTTGTGCTTGTAAGTTAGTATTGTGTGTTTGGTTGCAGGAAATAGACTCGTAATGAATCTAATGATAATTGGCTCAATAACTTGTTTGCTGGGTATGATTGGCTATGACCAGTAAAGACCCGGCACACAGTGATATTGGTGTGGCACCCTGATGATCTTTGTGTGAGGTTGTCCCTAGTGGACTCGTGCATTGAAATGATTCCAGTAGAATTCGGTGTTTTGGATTCAGGGTGTTTGGGGAGTACCCACTCATCCATATTTGTATATGATTATTATTTTCAAAGAGTTGTTTGATTTTTCAAGGGGTCTGAGTAACTCCGAGTTCAGGATTGGAGTATACCTAATACTGGACTGTGTTGCTTTGTTGACTTAAGAAAGATAACAATATGGTTGTTTGCATTAGCTTAAGTTGCATGAATTACCTGTCTGTTGTATGTGCATATGCATTTGTTTTATTATTGGAGTTTTCGTACTTGGCGTCGCTGCTCATTCTTTTAAATTTCAGGTACAAGTGAAGAGGATATAATATATGATCTTTCTAGATATGAGTTTTTCTTTGATCACGGGGATGGCGATAGTGGACCCGACTACCCAAAGAGTTAAGCTTCAGATATCAGGATTTCTAAAGAAAAGACACTTTAGGACATTTGAAGCTGTAGTTGGATGTTTAGGTTGGTTTCAATGAAAGGATTTGATGTAAACAGTTTTTAGTTTCTGTTGGATTTATTGGTTGTGTTATGTCAACTTGGATTTTATGTTTGAACTAGGATTATGTTTTATGAAGTATATATTTTTAGTTTAAACAGGTTTCGTATCCCATGAGATACCCTATGTGTGTTCATAGGTGATTAATGTATTATCGTGGATATTAGAGCCTTTATGTGTCCTATATAAGAGAAAACACGTGGCGGGTTGTAATGCTCTTCAGGCTAGGGCGCTACAGCTTATTTGGTATCATAGCAATAGGTTTTGAATCATATAAATTTAAGTTTTGATTCCTTAGGATGGTGAGATTTGAGGAGTGGGGTAGAATAATAGGTTTATTGTTTAGTTAAGGTTGATGTTGTCTTATAGATTTAAGTTTTGATCTTAAGTTAGATACCCTTATTCTAATCTTGTGGTATTTTTTGTGTTAGAATGCTTCTAGGAGAAGGATTCTTGAGGAGAATGAGAATTTGGGGGGGCAGCAGAATGAACAATAAGCTCAAAACAGGACTTGCCACCACCCCCACCTATTGGACAGCAAGTTTTGGTTGATGCTGCACAGCTTATGCAAGCTGTAAATGCTTTGTTAGGAGTGGTTGAGTCAACAGCAGTAGGATGTGAGGAGGGACATGCAGAAAGCAAACGCTGAAGCTTGGAGACAAGAGACTCGGAGACTGAATGAGAATAGAGGTAATGAAGCTAGGCATGCAGATGTGCTTAGTCTGAACAAATTTGTGGACCTAGTGCATAAGTTTGAGCCAGTACCAGGTAAGCCTCTCGAAGCACAGTTGTGGACAAAAGAGGTTGAGAAGACGTTTATTGTTCTAGATATTTCAAAGAGCAAAAAAGTTGAATATGCCTCCTATTTGCTGACTGGGAGAGCCAATAACTGGCGGTTGAGCACCAAAAGACACATGCTTGGTATGATTACATGGCAGATGTTTCATAGGCCTTCTATAGAGAATTCTTTCCCGACAGTGTTAAGCAGAGAATGTTTCAAGAGTACTACACCTTGCAGTAAGGGAAGATGACAGTGGAAGAGTATGAGGCAGAATTGCACAGTCTAATGAGATTTCTACTTGACTCTCTGAAAGAGAGTGAAGAGGCCAAGGTTAGCAGATTGGTCACTGGACTAGAGCCTGAGATCCAATATCAGGTGAATTTGATGGATTTGGGCAACTACTCAGCTTTAGTGAACAAAGGTAAGACAGTGGAGTAGGGCTTGAGCAGGATTAGAAGCCATGAGCCAAAGAGGAATGAGATATTCTTGGGCAAGAGGCCAACAGCTAGTGTACTAACACAGGATAGAGGCAAGAGGCCTGTCACACAAAATTTCAGGCCAGCAGTGTAGAATACAGATAGAAGATGCATAAGATGCCTTGGACCACATGATGTGAAGGATTGCAAGTGGGTAGAGAATGCTTGCTTTTCTTGTGGTAAGCTGGGACATAAGAGTAATATCTACACAGACAAAGTCATTCCATAGGTTTTATGCTTCAAGTGTGGGCAGAAGGGACATGAGATGTAGATTGTAAAGGAGGGGAGTATGGTAGAGTTTATTTTGGCCAAGGGTAGCGAGCACCAGCAAAAATTTGCGCTTTACAGCATAGTGAGACCTCTAGTGTGGACACTATCATAGGTATGTTTCCTATACTCCTGCATAGTGCATATGTGTTGTTTGATACTGGTGCCAGCTTCTCTTGTGTTTCTGAATCTTTTATGTTTGTTTGTGGTATGTCTGCTAAGTTTATGTCTGGATGTGTATCTGTTAGTACCCCTTTGGGAAGTGAGTCTGTATTGAATAGAATCTGTAGGAATGCGGATATTGAGATAGAGGGTAAGCATCTCCCTGCAGATTTGGTGGTGCTGGATATGTTAGATTTTGATGTGATTTTTGGTGTAACTGGTTGGCAAAGTACCATGTGGTGATTGATTGCCATAAACTGGTAGTGGAGTTCAGTTTGCCCGATGGTAACCAGTTTGTTTATAAGTTGGTAGTGCAAAGACCTCCTGTTCAACCTACCTATGAACTGTGAGGAGGATCAGTTTTGGCTGCTATGGTGAAAGAAGATAAGAAGGAGATAGTATTGTTGGATGTTCCGATTGTATGTGAGTATTCAGAAGTTTTTCCAGAGGATCTTCCTGGATTACCACCATAGAGGGAAGTGGAGTTTGGTATTGACTTGATACCCGGTACTGCACCAATATCAAAAGTTCCTTATCGAATGGCTCCTATAGAACTTGCTGAGCTTAAAGTGCCATTGGATGATTTGTTGAAGAAGAAGTTCATTAGACTAGTGTTTCACCTTGGGGAGCTCCAGTTCTGTTTGTAAAAAAGAAGGATGGTAGTATGAGACTGTGCATCAATTATAGAGAGTTTAATCAGGTGACAGTCAAGAGCACGTATCCTTTGCCACGAACTGATGATCTGATTGATAAGTTGGCAGGAGCTTCAGTGTTCTCAAAAATAGATTTGAGATCTGGATATCATCAGCTAAGAGTGAAAGCAGAAGATATTCAGAAGACAGCTTTCAAGACAAGGTATGGACACTATGAATTTATTGTCATGCCTTTTGGACTCACCAATGCACCAGTAGTATTTATGAATTTGATGAACAGAGACTTCAAGGAGTATCTTGATATGTTTATGGTAGTCTTCATTGATGACGTGTTAGTGTACTCAAGGACTAAAGAGGAGCACGAGGAGCACTTGAGATTAGTTCTGACCAGATTGAAGGAAGAGAAGTTATGTGCGAAGTTTTTAAAATGTGAGTTCTGGTTGGAGTAGGTGTCTTTCTTAGGACATGGTGATGGTCGTGGGATATCAGTGGATCCTGAGAAAGTCAAAACAGTTGCTGAATGGCCAAGACCCAAGACTGTAACGAAAATCAAAAGTTTTCTAGGAACGGCAGGATATTACAGAAGATTTGTGGAAGATTTTTCCAAGATTGCCAGTCCTTTGACCCGGTTGACACATAAGGGAGTGAAGTATGAATGGAGTGAAGGCTGTGAAGCTAGTTTTCAGTTGTTGAAGAATAAGTTAGTATCTGCTCAAGTGCTAGCCTTACCTGTGAGTGGTGAGGAGTATGCTATTTATAGTGATGCCTCTATACAAGGTTTAGGATGTGTGCTGATGTAGGGAGACAAGATTATTCCTAGACAGTTAAAGCCCTATGAGAGGAATTATTCTACTCATGATCTGGAACTAGCAGCAGTTGTGCATGCTTTGAGCTATGAAGACACTTTCTATATGGGGAAGGATGTAAAGTGTATATGGATCACAAAGTTTTAAAGTACATCTTTACCTAGAAAGTGTCACGCCCTAATGGGTACCCTAGACGTGACAGTCCGCCACACTCAATATTAAAGCTTAAGTATGACAACCTTAGCTATTCCCAAAAGCTTTTATATTAAGTGTAAGGCGTATTTTCACAACTTTAGAGGACCATTTATGGAATTATGAAGTTTAAGAAGATATAAATAACACGTTAAGAAAAGAGGATTCATAATAATCATGTATTCATATCAATGGTTTTACAAACTTAGGGACATTTCCCTTGATCACTACTCTATTACATGGATATTTGTACATTAATATTAAAGCTATACTTTATCTAAATTTCTATTATAAAAAAGAAATTACCTGCCCACAGGGTCCTCGTGGCCTTAACCATAAATAGGGAAACTGCAAAAGATATCTATTGGAGTATAAGCTAATGGGCTTAGTGAGAATTATTTCCATAAATAACTTCTTGTGACAAAGTCTCAAACAAGTTTATTAAGCAAACAAATGGGATGCAACATACACGTGGGCAAACAAGACATATAGTTTTCGGGGACTATATGTTGAATGGATTTGCGCCCTCCATTCGGGGTTTGGTGATACTTAACCTCAAAACAAGTAGTTTTAATTAAAAAGTTTTAAGCTTGCGAGCACTCATCGCAAGCATTCCGAATCTACTTGATTTGACCTTGCTTTTGGATCATCTGCCAAGCATTTCCCTTAAGCCGCCAAGCAATCGCTTTCGGATCTTCCGCCAAGTGTTGCTTTCGACATGAGCTTACTATCCTTCTCACCCAAGGATAATAACCCAAAATGCAATGTGACTCACTTCGTGGTATGCATGAATTCATTTATTTATAAAGTCATAGCATAATTATTTTTGAATTTAAGGCGATCAAAGAATTTCATACAAATCAAATGTTATACTAAGACAAACATTTAAAACAATTCCAGCTTCGATATTCTTAAAATTTTTTCAAAGAATTATTTTACATACATATCGGTTTATCTTTTCCTAATTCTAATGCAACTAATTTACAAGCACAACAAGTATAACATTTAATGAAAACAAACTCACGATGCCATGTCAACTATTCCTCTAGGCGGATGAGTCATTCACACACTCCACTTAATCGTAATAATCATCGGGTAAAGAAATCCTTCCTCGGGGTCACCTAGCCAAAGAAAATACCCACAATGAGTATTCCTTGATGATTTTCTTAAAATTCGACAAAACAATATCAAAAGAACGTTAAAGTTCGTATAAAGGAATGTCCCAACTTAAAATGGTCATAACTTGATCATTTTAACTCGGAATCGCGCATATAATATATCGATTTCTACCTACTCGAAAAGATATACCCATTTCCAAAATTATTTTTAACAAACAAGGTCATATAGGCCCCGAAACAGTGGCGACAAAGTTCACCACGAAATTTCCAACACAAAACAATTTTGGTTCAAGAAATCAAAATTTGTTTGATAAATACTTAGTTATCTATATAGTTGAAAATTTTTCTTTTTATAACTATATAACTCATGCTCAAGTGTTTTGTTGTCCAATTATTTTTCTTGAGTAAAACAATGTCGGTTTAAAGTTTGTAGAAAATATAGTTTTCAAAAAATTGTTTTTGTAAATTTCTTGAAATGAATACCTTGTTTCCTTTTGTTTTCTAAAAACGCTTTATGTTGGTTTTATTATTTTTCCTAAGTAGCTTTTTGAAAACAAAATTTTCTATTTTCTAAGTTTTCTTCATTAATACTATTTTGGAGTTCTTAGAAAATACACTATTCTTCTTATTTATTTTTCTTGTACAAATTCTTTATTCTATTTGTTTTGAAAAAATCTTTATTTGAAAAATACTCATCCTTTCCTCATGTTTTATGTTTTTAATAGAACTCATCCATGTATAAAAATTTATTTTCTTTTATAAAAACAAATTGAACAATATGTGACTTAATAACTTTTTATAGTAGAAGTAATCTTAGTGGTTTGTAACTTGAAAAGAGATAACTTTATTTTTTTTTTTTCAAACCATAGATTTTCTTTGCCTCATTGTTTGTAAAGGTCTTTATTTGAAAATTTCTTAGCCATTCATCTTGCTTATCTTTTTCATAAAAAGAACCATTTTTTGTATCAACCGTTATTTTATTTTGAAAAAATGTGGAATAATAAAGGTTTAAGTACCTTTTTAAAGTAAAAGTAGTTTCTAAAATTATAGTGAGTTCTTTTTGTAACTTGAAAGGAAATGAGTTTATTTTTGTTATCTCATAGATTTTATACTTTACATAAACTTATTTCTAAGTGACAAAATCTTCTTTTGTTTAGAAATTAAAATTTTTGGACAACAATCTAAATGAACATGATTATGAGAATAATAGTAAACAAAATAACATAAAACATAAATAATAAAGTAAATATTGGAGTCTTAGCTTTTCCAAGGCTCCCGGGACTAAGAAGTAGACTAGTCCCAAAATAAAATAAAAATAAAAGAAGAAAAACTTGTTTTGACTTGATGAGGACAAGTCTAAGACTAGAGACTAATCTTAATTTAACAAGGAATAAATAAATAAATTGCAAGAAATTAAATAAATTGCAAAGGAAAGTAAATAAATTGCAAGTGAGCTTATATGCCTAAAGAATATGTATATATATATATAGATAATAATATGAACAAAATAATAACATAAACATAAATAGATTTGCATGTACAAGAACAACACATGAACACAATGTAGCTTCCATAACATATAGTCTTTGGAAACTCACATTATGTGATCATGTGAAGTTACATGACATGAAGAAGAAGAAAGTAAAAGAAGGTAGTTACCTAAAGAAGGTTTTGATAATAGTATGTGGTTATGGGTTTTAGTTTGTTGGTAGAACTTGTCGTGAGATTATTTTGAGAGAGTTTTGGGATGGTATTTTGAGAGAGTTTTGAGAGGAGAATTTGAGAGTTTTTGTATGAATTTATGGGTAGTGAATGTGTGAAAAAAGTGAAAGAAGAGGGGGAGTTTTTATAGGAAAATTTGGAGTGATTTTTGTGTGATTAAAATAAATAAAAATTGAAACAAAAATGAGGGGAGAGGGGATAAGGGGGCACGGGCCATAGCATGGGGAGGGGGAAAATGATTTTATTTTTTTGATTTTTGATAAATGAAAGATGTAATGTGTAAGGTAGATGTGAAATAAAGTTATGGGAAAGGTAAAAAGTAAGGATTATAGGTTATAGAGTGTAAGAATAGGTGTAAGAAAAAGTAGAGATAAAAGAATAGTGTACAATAGTAATGAATAGTGTAATGTAAGATAGATATGACTAATAGAGTACCGGTAGTAAGAAAATATGCGTATAAATGCGATATCTGTTACTTTTACTTACCGAAAAATTACGAAACTGATATTTTTGGAAAACTTATATTTTTACGAGTCTAACGGTGTATTTGGAATATTTTTACTATTTTGGGCTCCCAGACATGTTTTTCGAGAACTGTGTCCGATCGGGTTCGAAGGACACCCGAAATTCGCAAAAGTGATATTTTTATATAACCTATGGTTATTACAAACTATTCTAGCTAATTACTTCAACTTCGTTTTCTAGGGCCAAAGAAAATGGCAATGCTGGACTTAATTGGATACGGTAAACTAGGGTTTTGTTGACCTTTAGGGTTCTATTTGACTTCCGGTTTAGGGTTTTATAGTAAACCGATTCCAAAAATTTGAGGGTTTACAGAAAGAGTTGAACATAGGACAGAGAAGATGATTGGAATTGATAAAGG